>CM070792.1:5468179-5938179 GCA_036346955.1 Dipus sagitta
GGGGTCTAAACAAAGCAGTTCTGAAAATCACACAAAGTCCAGGGATTCCCAGTACACTCACTATCTTCTGAACCCTGTGGGTCTCTAACAACCTCCCATACCCAGACTACTACCCAGTTTCTAGACATTCCTGGGAGACCGAGCAAGAGGCTGAGTGGGATTACGTCTACTTTCTATGTCAAGCACGTCCCCAGTAGCAAGGCAGAGAGGAGTAAAATTCCTCTGAACACACATTTAGCTACCTGTGTGTTGGTCTGAAATCTCTCCAACAAACAGACCAGCCTCCAGCCATCCAAGGCCAGAGACTCCTCCTCGTATTTGCAGAAATGTTAAGTTTGGAGATGGAAGAGCCACATGTCCCCAAACTGTGCACCTTTCTTAAGTCTTCTCGAAGGTAATTGACCATCCATACAATGTAGCCCATACCCCAGATGACAGAAACTTCCTCCCTGCTAAACAACTCACTGGTGGCCTTGGAGAGCACTTTCCACAGCTACGAAGATGGGAAAAGATGTTTCAACAGCAGCTGATAGAAAAATGATGAGGTATTCCTCTTGGGGTAAGCAGGATAAATAACAAGCCCGAGAGAGATGACTAGAATGATCTGCAAACCATGGGAATATTCCTATTTTCCTCTCTACTATTTCAGAGTCCCTGACTCCTCTTAGGAAAGATTCTCCAAACGCAACACCCGCTACATGAGCTGGGACTTTGAGTTTGAGTTGGGAGAGATCCTTTCTGTCGTAAAGGAAGATACAAACCCCAGTGTCAACAGGAAATCTGACACTTTGATATCACCTCAAAAGGTCAGAGCTCCAGACTATTCTGGTTTATTATCATGCAATCCTGTGATGGTCCATGAATTCTGAAAGTGTTGGATGTCACTCAAGAACAGATGATTTTGGGGCTGGAGAGATGGCTTAGAGGTTAAGGTGCTTGTCGGCCAAGCCTAAGGACCCATGTCCCACTCTCCAGGTCCGACGTAAGCCAGACGCTGAAGGTGACTCAAGCGTGCAAAGTCGCACATGTGCACAAGGTGGCACACGCATTTGGAATTCGATTACGGTGGCTGGAGGCACTGGCTTGCCCATTTTTTTTTTCTCTCTCTCATAAAAAATAAGGCCAGTCTGTTGGGCTTGCCTCAAAAAAAAAAAAAAAAAAAAAAAGAATAGGTGGATTTTGGGTTGGAGAACTATGGTTTAGTATTTAAGGTATTTGCCTGCAAAGCCTAAGGACCCAGGTTCAATTCCCCAGTGCTCACATGAGCCAGTTGCACCAGGTGGAGTGTATGCATCTGGAGTTCATTTTTGGTTGCTAGAGGCCGTGGCATACCCACTCTCTCTCTCTCTACCTGCTTCCCTCTCTCCCTCTCTCCTCTCTCTCCCTTATAAATAAATAAGTATATAAATGAATGAATAGGTGATTTTTCCAGAGGTTTGATTCCATCTCCAGCAGGTTGAAAGACTCAGAGGAGGCGGAAACTTCCTAGGGGAAGTAAGAAACTTCAGGAAGCTCCATTACCTCGTTACTATCCAGCCTTAAACTTCATCAGACACAGCCCTCGCAATCCTGGAGGGTCCCTGACCCCATCACTGTGCTGGGAAACAGCGTTCCCTCAATGTCAATCCTTCCTCTTTGTTTTGGAGGTCAGCTTCATTCACCGAAGTTGGCCTCGAACTCACAGAGACTCTTCTGTCTCAGCATCCTGAGTGCTGGGATTACAGGAGCATAGATCTGAGGAGTCCATGTTTGGGAGTCTGTCTTCCACAACACCGCTTCAAAAGTCCGGCCAGAACCAGAAATGTTTCCATGGAGAAGTCTCCGCAGGAGAAGACAGATGGGCACAACTGAACCCACAGAATTGGCACCACCATGGATTGACAGGAGAGGTTGAGCTGGTCTTTCTGAAGCAAGAGCCAAATATAAGTAAAATACACACTGAGAAAGGAAAGATGCTAAGTTCTGCCCAGATAATGGTTCTTTAAAAATACCATGTCTTTTTTAGCTGAAGCCCTCTCGTGCTTCATGGATCTGTCTCGTGTGCCAAGCCACCCACCTTCCTCTGTGCCCCTGGTCCTCACCACGTCCTGTTAGTGTGTTTCACTCCCCTGCGCTACATCCCGCCTCCCTCTCTGTTCGCCCCTCCACGTGGTGCAACTCGGGGGGAGGAAGAATTGAACGTGGCCCCCATTTCATTTCTGTGAGGAGCGTCCTGGTGGATTGGGCATCTGTTGAGACTCTGTGGTTAGGGGTTCTCTGGCTTTTCTCTTCACCAATACTTTTCCCTCCATTCTCCTTCTTTGCTGTCCGTTCAATTCTAAACTTGCAGGTGAATTTTATCCACGTGGGAGTGGAAAGGATGTTAAAAGTTTTCCAACATTTTTGTCTGGCGTGTTGGTTCATTATTCCCTTTTTCCCCTCCTCCCAATGGCTGGCTATTGCTGTGATGTGAGGAAAAAAAATACGTCATTTCTTATGAAATTAAAACAGAAGCCGGGCGTGGTGGTGCACGCCTTTAATCCCAGCACTCGGGAGGCAGAGGTAGGAGGATCATGGTGAGTTTGAAGCCACCCTGAGACTACATACTGAATTCCAGGTCAGCCTGGACTAGAGTGAGACCCTACCTTAAAAAACAACAAAAAAAAAGACAATAAATAAATAAAATTAAAAAAATAAACAGAAAAATAATGCTTTCAAATTCAAGACAAAAATAAAAAAGACTTCTGTGGGGCGTGGTGGTGCACACCTTTAATCCCAGCACTTGGGAGGCAGAGGTAGGAGGATTGCTGTGAGTTCAAGGCCACCCTGAGACTCCATAGTGAATTCCAGGTCAGCCTGGACTAGAGTGAGACCCTACCTTGAAAAAAAAAAAAAAACAATAAATAAATAAAATTAAAAAAAAAAAACAGAAAAATAATACTTTCAATTTCAAGACAAAAGTAAAAATAAAAAAGACTTCTGCTGGGCGTGGTGGTGCACGCCTTTAATCCCAGCACTTGGGAGGCAGAGGTAGGAGGATTGCCACTCTGAGTTTACTACATAGTGAATTTCTGGTCAGCCTAGGTTAGAGCGAGACCTTAACTCAAAATACAAAATAATAATAATAAATAAATAAAATAAATAAAAACAAAAACAAAAAACGAAGGAAGGAAGAAAGAAAGAAACCTTCCAGGAGACTTGTCCTGATCTCCTCAGGTAACAAATGCTGTGTTCTTCCAAGCTTGCCACTGACAACTAACTTGCTTGCTTCAATTTCTTATAATAAACCTACCTTTATCTTTTCTATACACGTTACAGTAGGGTTGGAACTGAGTGTGATTGAACATTGGCTACTCCACAGGGTTTTGCATATAGATGTTCATTGAATATCATGTATAATTTTTTCCCCTGCCCCTGTTAAATGATGTGCTGACATGGAAAAAGGTAGAAGAAACATTTTGAACAAAGCTTATAAATTGGGACATGATTAATTTATGAAGCTGGAGAGAAAAAAAATAGACTTGAGAAGGAGGATGTACTGGGTGATGGCGTTATTGAAGAGAAGTTGCTGGAGCCACAAAATGAGGAGGCTGTGTGTAAAATTCTCTTAGTGGAACGAGGCCGTGCTAGGCTTGCCCACGATCTGCTCTGCGCTGCAAGGCCTGAGTCAGATGCAACACCTGCTGCTGGCCATCCGGGGCCTCCTGTGTGCGCTTCTAAGGCTGCGTACGTGGGGCGCCCATGGCCTTCCTCACAGGGTCACTCGGGGAAGGCTGGAGTTATCTGATCGCTTCGTAGGGTGGCTTTTTGGTGGCACCCCAAAATTAGTTTCTTATCCAAGGCTGCGCCTTTGTTTTTGTTTGTTTTTGGAGACAGTCTCACTGTGCAGTTCCAGGTTGGCCTAGAACTTAGAGTGAAACTTCTAGCTCAGCCTTCTGAGGTCTGCAATTACAGGGGAGTGCCATCTTGCCTGGATTCAAGGCAGCTAACATCAGCCACATTCTGGCTAGTTAACCAAGAGCTCTGAAATACACAGTGCCTATGAGGAAGAGAAAAAGACCCCTGCATCTATTTTGGGAAATATTTTGAGTATGCACCAAAATCTTAAATTTTTTTTGCAGCCATCTTTTTTGTTTCTATATCTTGCTTTAATTTTATATTTAACAATAAATCTTCTAAAGGCTTAAAAATGAAAGATCAAAATTAGTGAGGGGCTGGAGAGATGACCTAGCAGTTAAGGCACTAGCCTGCAAAGCCAAAGGACCCAGGTTCGATTCCCCAGGACCCACTTAAGCCAGATGCACAAGGTGGCATATGCATCTGGAGTTTGTTTACAGTGGCTGAAGGCCCTGGTGTTCCTCTCTATCTTTCTCTCTCTCTCTCTCTTTGCCTCTTTCTCTGTCTCTCTCAATTAAATAAATAAAAATTTAAAACAATTAGTGACATTGTGGAGAAAGGATGCCCTTCTGCATTTGTTTTGGGGAATGTAAGTTAGTATAGTCATTGCTCATGCTCAATCCTCAGGTCCCACCTTGAAAGTCAGAAGCTGTGGCAGACTTCTGTATTCCCAGCACACTGACCAAGATGAGGAGTGACCAAAGAATGTCCCAGAAGCTCTCACTATGCCATACTTGTGCCTGCACTCTCCAACACAACACATACACACACACGCACACACATACCCCTCTTTTAAAAAGACAGAAGAGGGGACGGAGGGATGGCTTAGCGATTAAGGTGTTGGCCTGCAAAGCCAAAGGACCCATGTTCAATTCCCCAGGACCCACGCTAGCAAGATGCACAAGGTGGCTCATGTATCTGGAGTTTGTTTGCAATGGCTGGAGGCCCTGGTGCACCCATATTTTCTCTATCTCTCTCTTTCTCTCTCCCTCTTTCTCTCTGTCAAATAAATAAAAATAAAATATTTTTGAAAAGAGAGAGAAAAGGATCTTTTGCTTTATCAATTCCTTTTTAAAATATTTTGATTTATTTAAGACAAAGAGAAATAGAAAGGGGCAGGCAGAAAGAGAGTGAGTATGAGGTGGCAGAGCCTCCTGCCATGGTAGAGGAACTCCAGACACATATACCCTTTTGTGAGCCTGGCTTTACAATGGTATTGGGGAATGGAACCTGGGTCCATTGGGGCTTGGAAACCAAATGCTTTTAACCACTGGGAAATCTCTCCAGCATGCCATATCAATTTCTTAGACAGGTCATTGTGTGTGTGTGTGTGTGTGTGTGTGTGTGTGTGTATTTGAAAGTTTCAAAACATCTATTTCCTGGGAAGTTTGCTTTGTTGGGAATGTGATGTTTCTACATTCTCTTTAATGCTGCCTAGATCTGGGCAGTATGTGAGGTCAGAGCGAAGTTGGATGGACAGAGAAGAGTGCATGTGATGTACCATGTGGCTCCTGAGACCACAGTAAGAAGCCGGAGAAGAAAATAATTAAAATTCTCATTCTAGCACTGATTTGCTGTGAGTTGATTTTGAACCTCAAACAAATCATTTTGTTTTCATCATAGGGAAATCATATTAAGCAGCCTATTCCACATAAAGTGGTTGGGGTTTCTAGAAAGAGGGACATTGGATGGGGTTTGGCAGGAGAGCGGATGACATGCAGAGAAAAGCAGACCACCAGAGGACACTGGGACTTCAGTCGCACTTAGCCATCTCGCCAGCCCAGTTCTTCATATTGGACATGCTCAGGCCACGGCAGAGAGCATTTTACCTGTGCCTGGCCACACTTTCCCTTCTTCCCCAACCAACATTAAAGAAGAGCCCATTTCCAAGGAAGGGTACCAAGAGGTGCCAGCATATTGGCATCATAGGCGCCAGTCCTTTGGAAGTGACTCCTCTCAACGTTTTCACTTTTTGACACACTAGGTTCATGGCTGGCGTTTCCAAGGAAATGATGGCTATTGGTTGAATTCAATGTTCCACGCTTAATTATTTTTTTTATTACATTTGGCAGCTGAAGACCTTTTGGGTCTTGTTTTGTTTGTTTAGATTCTCTGTGCTTTGGTCTCAGAGTAGGACAGAACGGAGAACGGGGTTATAAGTATGCTGAAACATCACAACATCTACAGATGTGCAAATATGAGGGAGCCCTAGGTTTGACTCAATGCCTGAACAGTGCAGTTTTGAGCTCACTTTCTTTATTTTTATTATTATTAGATTATTATTAACAAAATATTTCATATGGATACATCATGTGTTGATATCCTCTTTTCCCTCATCCATGCCCCTCATTCTACTGGGACCCTCCTCAGTGGGGTTGCAGTTATTCCTCATGGGATTGTGGTTTATGCGTTATGGGAGCAGCAGTCAGTTATTTTTAGGGGAGGGAATGCCTCTGGGCATGATGTGTCAACCTGTGGCTCTTACAATCTTTCCTCCCCCTCTTCCACAAAATTCCCTGAGCAGTGGTGGGTGAGTTTTAAGTCTACTTCAGTGATGAGCTCTTAAGAGCCCCTGGATCTCTGCTTTGGTAGGTGTTGAGTGTCCTCAGGCTCTGTCTCCTACACCCTGGCACTGATTGTCAGGAACAGCATGGAAGCAGCTCTCTTGCTCATCTTCCCAATTCCTCTGTGGTTTCAGCTCTGGCTTGGCTGGAGTGCGAGGGGTCATTTAGCTCCTCAGGTCTCGCTACCTTCTGAGAAAAAAGAACAGATTCTCCAACCATTAGTGAAGTCAGCATAGTTAATTTAGGGAGAATGTATGTAAGCTCTCTTCCAGCCAAAGACTAGTGAGATCTTGACACTGGAGAAGATAATCTTTGTGAGGGCTCACTTTCTACGTGGTCTTATACTCTGATCTAAGAGGAATTTACTTCAGGGCATATTTTGTCTTGAAAAAATATATATATTTCTGTTAAAAGGGAATGTAGGGCTGGAGAAATGGCTTAGCGGTTAAGGCACTTGCCTGCAAAGCCAAAGGATCCAGGTTTAATTCCCAAGGACCCATGTAAGCCAGATGCATAAGGTGGTGCATGTGTCTGGAGTTCATTTGCAGTGGCTGAAGGCTGTGGTGTGCCCATTCTCTGTATGTATGTGTGTGTGTGTGTGTGTGTGTGTGTGTGTGTGTGTACATAAGCAAGAGTGTTAGGCATATAGATGATCAAGGCAATAGAGGAAAATTTATTGAGAAAAAGCTGGGGAAAAATACCAAAGTGTCAGGACAAACATGCTTGGAATTTCAGCCAATATCCAAAGAAGAGAGAGAAGGGAAAAAAAGAGAGAAAAGTTACACTTTCTGAGTTAGATCTGAAGAAATGGACAGGCTCAACAGTGAAGCTCCGTGAAGAATCGAGGGAGAAGCTTCTGGTCGTGTAGTGCACCATTTCATTAAGCAGGTAATTACTCCTTCTGCCTACTTGGCATGTCTTCAGGCGAGGGGTGGTCCCTTGACCAAGTGAGTGATTGACGGACTCCATCAGATTAACTCTTACGTGAGAGTGCAGTAGTCTCCACTCAGGGCCAGAGGACTTTGTCCTAGGGTTTGAAGGAAGTCACTCTTCCCTTTCAAGATGGTATTTTAAATACTGCTGAGAGGCAATTGTGATGTTTCCCTTTCAAAAACAATTTTTCCGTGTATATATGCATATACACTGATTATTGTTAACTCACAGGAGAGGGATACATAACAGAGGGCAGTAGACCTACAGAGGTTTATGTTTTCCAGTTCCAGTTCTATGGGAAAAGAGGGGGTGACACGGCTCAGACAAAGGGCACACAATGGTTTCTCTGTGGCCACAGGGAGAATCAGGCTCCCATATTGGTTAACGAAGACAGGCTGGCCTGAGTTCAGATCCTGATTCCCGGTGTGCTTGGCCTATGTGAGTTATTCTCAGTGGCTCCAATTTCTTTAGCTCAGGGAGGAAGGGCAAAAAGCTACTCACAGAGTAAAAAAACAAATAAATAAATAAATAAATAAATAAATAAATAAATGTTACAAACCCTTATTGAAATTCTACAAATGGTATCTTGTTCTTTTTTTACAGCAAAAGTAAGCTGGAAATCAACCCTCTGGTTGACATTGTGAAAGGTCATCTGATGGTTTTGGCTTGGCTGCACCTCACTGGTGAAAACCATTTCAGAGTGGTGGGGTATCCAGTAGTTATTAATATACTCTAACCCAGGAAAAATAGTGGTCCTTAACAGGGACTCATAGTCCTGTAGACCTCTGCAGTAATGTTAACCTTACAAACAATCATTTGGGCTGGAGGGATGGCTTAGCGGTTAAGGCATTTGTCTGCAAAGCCAAAGGACCCATGTTTGATTCCCCAGGACCCATGTTAGTCAGATGCACAAGGGGCTGCACACATCTGGAGTTTGTTTGCAGTGGCTAGAGGCCCTGACATGTGCCCATTCTCTCTCTCTCTCTCTGTCTCTCTCTTTCTCTGTCAAATAAATAAAAATAAAATTAAAAAAAAAACATTTATTTTTACCTGAAGTGTAGTTTTTCATCTGTAGTGCAGTGTAGCAGTTAGCTTCTTGTTGCTGGGACAAAACACCCGACCAGAAGCAGCTCACAGGAGGAAAGGGTTTATTTCAAACTTACAGCTTAGAAGGGAAGTTTCATCAGGGTGGAGAAACATCTGGTAGCCAGCTCACAACACACCCTCAGACAAAAGGGCAGAAGGGCAGAAAATGTGAGCTGACCCTGCCCACTTACTAGGGGAGACTACTTATCCAAAAGTCCTGCCCCCCAACAACATACCTTCTCCAACAAGGCTCCACCTCCTAATGGCTCTGCCAACAGGTAGGGATTTCTGAACTTACCACAACCAAAATTCAACTCAAAATCAAGTATGTAATGAACCGGGAAGTACTCAACCACACCGCATCATGTCAATTCCCCCAGTGTGGGTTCTGAGCACATGAAAGACACCCTGCACTGCACATGTCATCATGCCTGCACTGCACGTGTCATCATGCCACGCACTGCACGTGTCATCATGCCTGCACTGCACGTGTCATCATGCCACGCACTGCACGTGTCATCATGCCTGCACTGCACGTGTCATCATGCCTGCACTGCACGTGTCATCATGCCTGCACTGCACATGTCATCATGCCACGCACTGCACATGTCATCATGCCTGCACTGCACATGTCATCATGCCACGCACTGCACATGTCATCATGCCTGCACTGCACATGTCATCATGCCTGCACTGCACATGTCATCATGCCACGCACTGCACATGTCATCATGCCTGCACTGCACATGTCATCATGCCTGCACTGCACATGTCATCATGCCACGCACTGCCAATGAAAGCTACCTGAAACACCTCAGCTCAGACTCAAGGCCCCCCCATGTTATATACGACAGTGTTTGTACTGTCCTATGGGGTTTTCTGCTCCTCTAGTAACAAAACAGATTATACAAAGCGAAGGCTTTTAATATCTCCTCAAAGTGTAATTGTCAAATTCGTATGTCGTTCAATATTATTGTATTAGAAAGTTTGATTAAAAATGACTCACTGATTTAGGGCTGGAGAGATGACTTAGTGGTTAAGGGGCTTGCCTGCAAAGCCTATCATCCCAGGTTCGATTCCCTAGGACCCATGTAAAGCCATATGCACAAAGTGGCACATGCATCTGGAGTTCATTTGCAGTGACTAAAGGCCCTGGCAAGCGCCTTTCTCTCTCTCTCTCTCTCTCTCTCTCCCTCCCTTTCTCTCTCTGCTTGCAAATAAATATTTAGAGGATAATTGATTTGTCTTTAATAAAAAACAGTCGAATGCATTTTGAGGTGGGATTAGGATTTCCCACCATTTCTGAAGTGACTCTAAGTGGACTTCTGTCATCTCTGACTACGTACGTATGTGACGTGGCATTGATGGTTACGGCACTGTTGTCAATGGACTTTGAAACACACTGAAGATGCTCTGTGTTCCACAGCGTCAAACATTCGGCCAATGGGGAATACTTACACACAAACAAACAGACGTAGCCACCTTGCTCATATGCATGCTTATGTTCACCTTTACAGCTAGAGTGAGACCCTACCTTGAAAAACCAAAAAAAAAAAAAACGAACAAACAAAACAAAACCAAAAAAATAAACCAGTAAAAACAAAAACCAAAAAAATAACAACAACAAAAAACCTGTATATTGAGCTCCTACTCTTTTTCAGGTGCTACTATAAATTTGGCAGACATATTAAGCAGAAGTTACTTCCTTCCTTTACTGAGCTTATATCTTGATCAGTGTTGCAGTCCGGTTCGCATTGCTGGTAGAAATCACCCAACCAAGAGCTGCTTCTGGGAAAAAGAGATTTATTTTGGCTTACAGGCTTGAGGGGAAGCTCCATGATGGCAGGGGAAAATGATGGCATGAGCAGAGGGTGGACATCACCCCCTGGCCAACATAAGGTGGGCAATAGCAACAGGAGAGTGTGCCAAACACTGGCAAGGGGAAACTGGCTATAACACTCATAAGCCCACCCCCAACAATACACTCTCTCCAGGAGGCATTAATTCCCAAATATCCATCAGCTGGGAAACTAGCATTCAGAACACCTAAGTTTATGGGGGACACCTGAATCAAACCACCACAGTCAGGAAAGCGTGTTGTTGCATGAACTCTCTTCTGGGAGGACCCCAAAGATCACTTGCTCTCCTAGGCAGGGAACATTCCACATAAGCCAGATGCACAAGGTGGCACATGCATCTGGAGTTTGTTTGCAGTGGCTAGAGGCCCTGGCATGCCCATTCTCTCTTTCTTTGTTTCTAATAAATAAATAAATCAAACTTTTTTTTTAAAGGCACTATGTATTTATGTGGTACTTCATATTTTCACTTGGTCAGTCGCTTAAGTCATGTCTCACGAATTCCTATCCATGGGAACATGTCTATAATTTTTAACCTTGCCTTAAAGAACAGCCATTGCAATGGTTAGTGTTCATTGTCAACTTGACTGGATTTCGAATCACACACCTCTGCTTATGCCAGCGAGGTTGTTTCCAGAGAGTAAAGACCCACGGTGAACACAGGCACCTCCGTCCTGTGGCCTGTGGTTTCCTGAATAAATAATAATAATAAACGGTACAAACCATGGGCACCATCGGACATCTCTCTCTGCTTCCTGACTGTGGACGCAATGTGACCTGCCTTCTCAGGCTGCCACCACCATACCTTCCGGCCAGGTCAGACTGAAATCCCTTCTTAGACCACGAGCCAACATAAATAACTCTTCCCTTACGTTGCTTCTGTCAGGTATTTTCTCAGAGTGATGAGGAGAATAACTAATCTAGTCATGAATGAATTGTACTACAAGGGGAATTTACTGGATTAGCTTACGGAAGTCCAACCAGAGCAGTCTGCAGGCCTGAGAGTCAAGGAGCCTGGGAGCTGCTCAGTCCAGAAGGCTGGATGCCTCAGCAGTCCCAGTCAGGCACTGAAGGCCTGGGGGCTTCCTGGAGAGCTGCTGCTCTTTAGTCCACCCACTCTGGAGGACCACCTCCTCCTGCAGTCAGTCCTTCCTGGAAACAACCTCAGAGAGCCCCCCGAGAGGAAGGAAGTTCTGTGGGTTGCTAAGCAGACTAGACTGGTGACAGAACCTCACCGTCACAGCCAGTTTCTTCTGAACCTATTTAGTGGACATTGCTCATAGCCTCCCTTGTCTGTTCTATATTATTAACCTCATCATCTTCAGACTTAGTGGCTTATGCTCAAGAACAGGAACTTTGAAGTCAGCCAGAGGGTAGTTCTAATCCTCTGCCTACTGGAGCCCTGGCCTTGGGAGTATCATATAAGCATGGTCGTTTGAATGTATGTCCCCTATAGACTCATGGGTTTTATTAATGCTTATGACTTGGGTCTCCAGCCACCTGGCTGGAAGAGGCGTCACTGGGGGTGGATTCTGGGATCCAGCCCAAAGGTGTGCAGAGAGGTCTGAGGTCTGGTGGGGACCCTTCTGCTCGTTGCTTTTCGGTGTCTGCTGGCTGCTGGTGGTGTCTCTCTGCCTTGATTTATGAATGGGAGCCACCTTCTTCCACCATATATGGAACTTCCCATGGGTCTTTAAGCTTGAAATGAATGTCTTCCTCCTGTAACAGTGTCTGTTTGGAGATTCAACCAAGCGTTGTGGTGGAAGTGTCTTCAACACATAGGCTCTCAGAGCCACAGTTTCATGCATCTCACAGCCCCTCATGGATGTGGGAATGAGAAACTGTTCTCTAGTGCTGACCCTCACCGGTTCTCTCTGCTCAAACATTTGTAAAAGTTAGACTTCATAGAAAACAAGATATGCAAAGTCTAAAAACCTATGGAAAATTTATCTACAATGAAAAGTGTTGCAAGTACACAGAGTAATGTGAAAAAGTATTTACTATACTAAATATTTACAAAAAAATATTTAAATGCACAAAGGGGGCTCTCGTAGATGTTATCCTACTCATATTTGAATGCAAACTTGCAGCCTTCTCCATTTTGTAGGTGAAAGATAGGACGCAGACAAGTTGTGCAGTGTTGGCTAAGATCACAGAGCTTGTCACTGGCGAAACCACAGCTTGTCACTGTAATTCCCTGAGGGGGACTTATTGCTGCATCGGGAGCCCATGGTATACTTGCAAGACTGAAACAATTTCCAAGTGATTAACCAAGGCGATTGCACTCTAGCCCTCCCTGTTCCTTTTGGATTTTGCTTTCTTACTGAGCATTATTACCTTTAATAATGATTAATTACTAATTAATTGCTAAAGTCTAATCACACCCCTCCAAATACTCCTGGTTCCATTCCAACGGAGGCCTACCAAGCTTCCTTCTGGATACATTCTAGAAGATCTAAAGTTTAAACCCTCACTGTGGAAACCAAGGGGTCTGTATTACATAGGCTCGTTCATGTTTTTACCTAGGATCATGTCTAAGTCACCTTTGGGACCCAGGGCCAGCACAGAGCCCAGTACCTGGAAGGCATCTGGGTGGACTTTCGAAGTCCCAAGTTAACAGACCCCAGGATGGTTCACATACACTGGCATCTCCCATTAAGCACTCCTTTCTCAGGGGCGAATGGGCCACAGGTCAGTGGTCGTGGGAAAAACCACATGGCAACTTTGCAGCGTTCATTGGGTAGCCACGCTGCTCACCTGGCCAAGGAGCCAGCAGAGCCCCATGCCCTCCATAGTGCCCGTGGAGAGGTACCCACTGTCCCTTGGTGGAGACAGGAGCCTGAGCCAGAGCTTCCGGCCTCATACGCCTCCACACAAAAAGTACTTGTGAAGCAAGGACATGGAACCCGCTTATGCTTTGAGTCTCTGGGTGACTTCCCCCGGCTGGCATGGGCGGGGAAAGGTAGCTTTGCCCTTCAGAGCCATGAGCTGGCAATCCACTCGCCCTGCCAGGTGACTGTGGCTGATGACAGACAGGACCAGTCAACTGCCCTCCGAATCACCCGACACACACAGCTTTCAAAGCCTGTAAAAGAAATAAATTAAATGAACAAAGTGCCTGTGTTTATTCCCACTTTGCAGAAGAGGAAATCGGAGCAGAGAGGTGAGATAGCTAGGCCAAGGTCACAGAGAGAAAGTGGCAGTTCTGAGAAAACCAGAGCTGTTGGACTTCGCAGCTGTGTTCTCCCGGGTGACCCGGAGCGAGAGAGTGACACGCCGTCCCTCCATTTCCTCGTTAACAAAATGAAAGAAAGAAAGAAAAAACCCAACTCTGCTTCCTACCTAGGATGGTGAGAAGAATTCATTGAGAAAATGCACGCAAACATCTGACCCCCACAGGCATTTAAGATCAATCACTTCCATCTTTTCTCTTGTCCCTCATATAACCTGCGATGGAGGAACATCGGCTCTTGAGCAATCCTCTAGAAGCATAAAGCTGAAATTAATACAAACCATGCCGGAGCCAACGATAATAAGACTGATTTGTTCAGAGTTACTTATTATTCTGTTTCAATAAACGACCAGTCTCCAGTTTCCTGAGCATTCCCACAAAGGCAACCCAAACTGAAAAAAAAAAAAAAAACACGCAGCAATTGCAAACTCACTGTGGAAACCTGACAGACACTTCAAGACCCAGGAAATTCCTTCTGAAAATGACTAGCTTCTTAGCCAAAGCAGACATGGGCTAAACAACACAGCAGCACCGCTGGGGCTGGCAAGGCACACAGTGGGGTTTCATGCTCCTGCTGGGACTGGGGCTGGCAAGGCACACAGTAGGGTTTCATGCTCCTGCTGGGACTGGGGCTTGCAAGGCACACAGTGGGGTTTCATGCTCCTGCTGGGACTGGGGCTTGCAAGGCACACAGTGGGGTTTCATGCTCCTGCTGGGACTGGGGCTTTCCAGGCACACAGTGGGGTTTCATGCTCCTGCTGGGACTGGGGCTTGCAAGGCACACAGTGGGGTTTCATGCTCCGGGTGGGACTGGGGCTTGCCAGGCACACAGTGGGGTTTCCTGCTCCTGCTGGGACTGGAAACCCGGGGCTGTGCTAGCCAGCTGGCGCACACGCTCTGTGGACAAGATACGCATCGTTTGGCTTTCCAAGTTGGAGCAATCGCTGGCAGAACACCATGAGCATGTCAGGTTAAGGGATTTTTTTTTCTTCTTTTAAAAGCCCATCACTGTTTTTCTTTCTCTAAATGGTAGCCACCAAAAAAACGTTGTGCAAACATTTCAGCTGTGGGATATTTAATCTGACATCTGGCTCCATGGTGGATCCAAGATATGAAATATACAGTTCAGGCTCCAAGTTGCTTCATTGCTTACAAAAAAAGAAAGAGAAATGATTAACCAGAGACAACAGGCGGATTTCACTCTGACATGGGTCTGGACCTACATGCGTCCTTGTTCCCTGGTAATGGAACGATAAGTACAGGCCACAGAACATGAGACGGGGAGCTCAATTAAGCAGGTAGGAGGACTTGATGCTACTGTGGAAGGGTTCACAAAAGCTTTAGGGGACCCCAGGGCTTCAAGGGCTCTCAGGGAAACATTGCTCAAACTGTACCCTCATGCTACCCTTGACGGTGGTTTACAGTGAGTAGAAAATAAGCCTCTCATGGATGTCTTCCAACCCACCCCCCACACTGGCTGCCTGGCTGGCTGTGTCTCCCCTTCCTCTTCATCATGTTACTTCTTTTTTTCTTGATATAAATACTTTATTTATTTATTTGAGAGAGAGAGAGAGAGAGAGAGAAAGAGAGAATGGGCAGGCCACTGAAAATAAACTCCAGACTCATGTGCCCTCTTGTGCATCTGGCTTACATGGGTCGTGAGGAATCGAACCTGGGTCCTTTGGCTTCACAGGCAAATGCCTTAACTGCTAAGCCATTTCCCCAGCCCTCATGTTACTTCTTTAACTGTCTCATGAACCTGTTTACTTCCCTAGACAGAGCATGCCCTGTGGATTCTCCTTGGTTATCAATGCAACCACCGTTTCTGGCTCCACACAGGGGACGCGGCTCACTTAGAAAACTCAGGGATCCTAAAACGATGCAGTAGTGGGCAGTTCTTTCTCACCATGTAGAGGGAAGGATGAAGTCTTGGCCGGCAGTCCAAAGGAAAAAGAGAACCTTCCAGCTGCTCCTAAGCTGTGGAGTGAGAGCTGTTGTTTAATGTAAACCAACATAGACGTGGGGAGACATCCATCACACAGGTATTCAGTCATGCTGAACAGCAAGGTTCGCCTGTGGTAACAGCACTGACCTAAACATCGGATTACTGTCATTTGGTTCTGGGCAATGTCATGATTCCACCACAGCAAATCCCTGAAACAATGCTCATTCCTTACCAAAAAGATGGACGACAGGGATGGGGAGGCAGAGAAGAAAGTCAAGGAAAAACATTCAATAACAAAATTAAGCAGCAACAACAACAACCACAAAAATCCCTGGTACTGTGACGTAAACTAAACACTGAGAAATCTGGCCATTTCCTTAGCTCTGTATCCTGTTTCCAGGTAACGTTGCGAATATTAAAAAAAAAAAAATGTATCTGTTTCTCATGGAAAATTCAAAGAACATAAATCTGTGTCTTAAAAGCCATATCACACATTCTGTCCCTTTACGGCTTTAGAGCCCAACAAATTCAGTTTGCTGGAAAGTAAAATAAAGTAAGACTTCTCTACCTCAGAAATAAAAATTAGCCAAGACTGGAAAGATGGCTCAGTGGTTAGAGGCTGCTTGTCTGCATAGCCTGCTGTCCCACCTTTGATTCCCCAGTGCCCGCCTGAAGCCAGGGACACAAGGTGTCACATGTGCCATTTCCGGTAGCAAGTGACACACCTATTCATATTCTTTCTCTCCCTCTCTCTCTTAAGTAAATAAATAATTAATTAATAAATATTAAAAAGAAACTTTAGTCAATGGGTAAAAATTAATTCCAGAGCAGAAATGACTGAGGATGTATCTTTCTGGGAAGTACATTTTCTATTTAAAATACCTACATAAGGGCTGTAGAGATGGCTTAGTGGTTAAGGCACTTGCCAGCAAAGCCAAGGGGCCCAAATTCAATTCCCCAGTACCTATGTAAAGCCAGATGCACAAGGTAGCACATGCATCTGGAGTTCATTTGCAGTGGCTAGAAGCCCCAGTACACCCATTTCCTCTTTCTCTCTCCCCTCCCCTTTCTTTCCCTTTCTCTCAAATAAATAAATAAATACCTACATAACCATAGAGTAATGTTCTCTTTCTTTGGCATTTGTTTTGTTGTTTTTTTTTAATTTTTTTTTTGTTCAGTTTATTTATTTATTTATTTGAGAGTGACAGAGAGAGGAAGAGGCAGATAGAGAGAGAGAGAGAATGGGCGCGCCAGGGCTTCCAGCCACTGCAAACGAACTCCAGACGCAGTGCGCCCCCTTGTGCATCTGGCTAACGTGGGTCCTGGGGAGTCGAGCCTCGAACCGGGATCCTTAGGCTTCACAGGCAAGCGCTTAACCGCTAAGCCATCTCTCCAGCCCTGCATTTGTTGACATAAAATATGATTCATATGTAACTGCAAAGGGGGAAGCTAAAATGCATTCTTATTAACTCTTTCCAGTTAGACAAGAGAATTAATTCTAATGTTCAATATCAGTAGAGTACATACTCTACAATGATTTATGTATTTCAAAATAATTAGAGAAGAACTGAAGGTTTCCACCACTTAAAAATGATAAATGTTTGAGAAGATGGACATGCTAAGTGCCCCGATCAAGCTGTCACGCTGTGCATGAGTATATGCAAGCTGTATGCTTCAATTAAAATGCAAATGAATGTGTTCTTTCTCTAAGGATCTAGTAGTGCGTCCTTTCTGGGGAGGTGTCAAGTCGATCTTGGAGTAAGCCAATTCTCAATGTGTCCGTTGGAACAAGTGCTCTAGGTCAGAAACCTTCCGTGGAGAGTGCCGTCAGGCCTTCACAAACACCTCACATCCATTCCTCACCTACTCTTGTCAAGCTTTTCCCATGTAAGAAGACCTTAACATCACACCCGTATAAAGTGATTGTAAATTAAAAGATTTAAGACCGTTTCTCAAAGGGTGTTCAGTTATCCCGTGTCCTCAAGGAACAGGGCAGAGCCCTTCTCAGCAAACATTTAAGAAGTACCTTTGGGGGCTGGAGAGATGGCTTAGCGGTTAAGCTCTTGCCTGTGAAGCCTAAGGACCCCGGTTCGAGGCTTGATTCTCCAGGACCCACGTTAGCCAGATGCACAAGGGGGCGCACGCGTCTGGAGTTCGTTTGCAGTGGCTGGAAGCCCTGGCGCACCCATTCTCTCTCTTTCTCTCTATCTGCCTCTTCCTCTCTCGGTCACTGTCAAATAAATAAATAAATAAATTAAAAAAAATGAACAAAGAAGTACCTTTGGGACTAGGTGAGTCTTCACTAGGGTTCTTAATTAAAACATCAGCAGAGATTGTACAACTCGTTAGGATATAGGATATTGGAATAATGGCATTTCAAATGCTGACCCTACTTGACTGGAAGCAGTTTCCAGAATGTTCTATTGAGAGGTAGTAGAAAGAATGGCTCAGAGCGATTAACAATATCTGCCAAATGTATAATGTGTAAAGTGGAAATATGCGTGAGAGAAATTGTTTTAAACATGAAGTTTTATATATACATATATATGTATATGTATATATATACATATATATATGCATACACATATATTTAAACTATATATATAAATTTAAACTACACACACACACACACACACACATATATATATATAGTTTAAATTTATTTTATTTTATTTGTTTCAGAAAGAGAGAGGGACAAGAAACATGCAGATTGACAGAGAGAACAGGCATGCCAAGGCCTCTAGCCACTGCAAATGAACTCCAGACGCATGTGCCACCTTGTGCATCTGGCTTACATGGGTCCTGGGGAATTGAACCTGGGTCCTTTGGCTTTGCAGGCAAGTGCCTTAACCATTCAGCCATCTCATCATCCCCAGAAATTATTTTAAATTGCCAACCCTGTTCTGGAATTTGGCTAAATGAAACTGTCCTGGCTCCTGAAACAATAAAATAGGTGTCTACAGTATTTAAATGGCAAGTTTTTTAAACATATTTCAAAAACACCTGGAATGATTTTCTTCCTACCTGCCTGTCTGCCTTCGTTCATGTCCAGGAGCTTCAGGGCAATTTGCCAAGGCGGTTGGATGACCATGATTGTGTTGGAGGCTGTGACATACCACTTTAGTTCTTGGGGACACTGCTACCTCTCCCTTTAAAAGCCAGGAGTGAGGCCAGGCATGGGGCACATGCCTTTAACCCCGCCAGTAAGACGGCAAAGGTAAGATTGCTGTGAGTTGTGAGTTCAATGCCAGTGCGGGACTCCAGAGAAAAACCCAGAAGTGAGAGCTACTATTTCGCATTTTATCTTTAAAAAAGCGGAAGCAGCCGGGTGTGGTGGCGCATGCTTTTAATCCCAGCACTCGGGCAGCAGAGGTAGGAGGATTGCTGTGAGTTCGAGGCCACCCTGAGACTCCATAGTGAGTTCCTGATCACCCTGAGCTACAGTGAAACCCTACCTCAAAAAAAAAAAAAAAAAAAAAAAAAAAAAAGCAAAACAAAAGCAAAAAAAGTGAAAGTGATGGAAACAACAGTGTTTCATTTGATGGCCTATCTTTATATTCACCTTTCCCCCAGCCTTACACCAGTCAACCACGAAAGGGAAAATGGAAATACGAACCCAATTTTAAAGCATTATCTTTGTCATTCAGTTTCAACAGTTTTCTAAAGTGTGTGTGTGTGTGTGTGTGTGTGTGTGTGTGTGTGTGTGGTGAAAAACTTAGAGAAATAAGCCAAAGCTGGAAACCTATGGAAAAAAATACTTAAATTACTTCCTGCCATACTGTTGTAAGAGAAATTTTATTGGCGAAGTAAGTTGCAATATTATTCCCAGTAGAAGATTTCTGCATATGTGAAAAAGAGTCTAATGGCCTTATTGAACACAAAAAGAGGAAGGAAAAGTGAGAGCGTTGGGAAGTTTCTGCTATAGGCACAGTTAAACTCCATGTTTATTAAACCTAACTTATGAAAAACCACATTTATTAAACGTATAAAGAAAGTGGAGAATTGTTTCAAGATATCACACCCAATAAAGTTGAAGTCCACAGAGAAGTCATTAAAACAAAACATGTCAGAACTTTTAATATCAAAATTGAAAGACCTCAGCCTACTTGAAAATGATTGTCATTCCCTGTTAATCATCAAGACCACATAAAAGTGACCAAAGAGGGACAGTACTATTTAAGAAAATTATTCTAGCCCTGTGTCTCAGTGATAGTGTCAATCTGATAATATTAAACTTCTGTCACTTCTATCAGGAAAAAAAATAGGATTTGACTTAAAGACAGATCTAGTGAACTACCACCCAACTGAGAAAATAACGGAATAGCTAAAATTCTGAGATGAAATTTACATTCTGGAAAATAAATCTTAGTTTGAAAGAACAAGGACTAATTAATTGGGGAGCAACTGGTGCAGTTGGAACCCAGTTCCGTGCTACACTCAGATGCCACACATCCCATGTGGAAACTTACAGAACTTTCCCTACAATGGTTTCTTACGTGGGGCGTTCATGACAATGGTAATGTCAGGAAATAAAGTGAAGAAGGTTTATCACTTAACCCGCTTGGAGCCATTTTTCCTGCTATATTATTATAGCCATAAATGCAATGCAATATGTGAAACTGGCAGAAGAAAGAAAGAAAAAAATCAGCTATGTCTTTCGCCACATAGAAAAGGAATAATAGTGGGAAATCCTCAATCCTGAATTTATAGCAAAGTGATGGGACCCCAGGGCCTAATGAATATAACAGAATATTCTGTCAGAAAAAAACAGAATTGAGCAGGTAATTTCAAACACAGGACAGACTCATAATCAGACCTCTGTGAGCACTACAACACAGCGTTCCCTGCCTTCTTATGAACCAAAGACTGACGAATGGGTTGGATGAAAATTAGTGGACATCGGCTTGTCAATCTCCCAAGCCTGAATTTTATAGGGAAACAGAAACCCCACAGATGGTGCTGACCACTGGGATGACCCAAAAGGCAGCATAGTGCTGAGAAGAAGGGACAGAGGAGTGTCCAGAACTGAAACATCTCACACCCTCCAAGGCTCAGGGTCCATTGTGGAAGAGATGGCGGAAAGAATGTAAGAGCCAAAGGAAGGGTACCACTCCTTACATACAACTGTCCGGACAGAAATTGGCCTCGATATCCAAGACCTCACAGTGCCTAGCAATACCCACACAAGACCCTCATAATAGGAGAAAAAGATGATGACATCAAATTAAAAGAAAGTTTAATGAGAGAGGGAGGGGATATGATGGAGAGCAGAGTTGTGAAGGGGAAAGTGGGGGAGGGGAAGGAAATATCATGGTTTGTTGTCTGTAAGTATAGAAACTGTCAATAAAAAATTAAATTAAAAAAAAAAAGAAAGAAAACCCAGCCAGGTAAAGGGAGAGGAAATGAAAGAGGTGTCCATCCATACTGCTTCTTGATGCTTCGTTAGGACAGGGTGTCGATGAACACATTTGTCTTCTTACTTAAGCAAATTAAATGAGTAAAAATGAGATTCTGATAGAAAAAAATCTACAGTAAAAAGAATGAAATAAATACCAGTCCATCCCTTCCCCCTTCTAAACAGCACAGTTTTAGAAAACATTTATTTTCAGGAAGTGAAAAAAGGAGTAAATGTTGAATTGTTTTATTTTAAGAGATAAGAATTAAAAAGATTAAAACCATTAATTCCAGGCTGAAGAGCTGGCTTAGTGGTTAAGGCGCTTGCCTGTGAAGCCTAAGGACCCAGGTTCAATTCTCCAGGTCCCACGTAAACCAGATGCACAAGGTGGCACATGCATCTGGAGTTCATTTGCAGAGGCCCTGGCATGCCCATTCTCTCTCTCTCTCTCTTTTTCTCACAATCTCTCATTCTCTGTCCCTCCCTCTCTTTGTCTCTAATAAATAAATTTTTTTAAAGAATTGTTTTATATTTGTTGTTGTTGTTTATTTGAGAGCGACAGAGAGAAGGAGAGAGAGAGAGAGAATGGGCGTGCCAGGGCCTCCAGCCACTGCAAACAAACTCCAGATGCGTGCACCCCCTTGTGCATCTGGCTAACATGGGTCCTAGGGAATCGAGCCTCAAACCGGAGTCCTTAGGCTTCACAGGCAAGTGCTTAACCACTAAGCTGTCTGTCTGGCCCATCTAATAAATAAATTTTTAAAATATGGATTTTAAAAACATTAATTCTAATAAAAAGACATATAAAATTAAATTGGACCTATATTGAATACTCTCACTTAGAAGATAAACCTAGAGTTACCTAAAATAATCTGATACATGAAGCTTCCCAGAAGGTGGGGGGAGAATGGAAATGGAGCTCAAAGGATACAAACTGGCACTTTTACATTGAATAAAAATGTTTTCAAATATCAACATACACTAAGAACAATCTGAAAATAATAAGACTCAATGGGTAGATGCTCTGGAGTTTGCTAGAAAAAATACTTTAAAATAAGTATATTATGAATTTAATGACAAATGTGTGATAAAATGCAGCTTCAAAATTGGAAATGAAAGAAGGAAGGGTGGAAGAAAGGAAGGAAAGAAAACTCTTATAGACATTAAAAAAGGAAGATGCAAAACAATGAAAGAAAAAGTCAAGAAAACAGAAATAAAAAGCAAATGTTAGAGACTCCTCTGAATGTCAGTCTCCACCAGAAAATATTAAAAATGTAAGATTATTTTTCCATGAAAGTTTATATTTAACTTTTTAAAGTAAGCTTATTTTTATACTTGTTTTATAGCATATGCTATAAAATGTAAGTATAAAAGACATTCACAGCCCAAATCATACTCCAAAATTCCATTCTCCCATGAAAGTAATCATTGCTCCTAAGAGAAGTAATTAATTTCAGAGCTAGAGGAAGACAAAGACGTATTTGTAATATTACAATGACATAAATAAGGGATAAACATAAAAATTTTAAAGAAAAATTTAAAGTTAGGATATGTAACTTATTTGTAATGGCAGTATAAACTTGATAATAAATCAGACGAGAGAAGCATACGAGAAGAACATTTACTTTGCTATTCCCATAAAGGCAAATGCCAAACACTAAGCAAAATCTTATCCACGTCAATGCACTGTGTGCACATAAGCCTGCATCTTGCCAACAAGTTCATGGAAGCGGGTGGTCTGAGCCAAATGCCGCTGTATGCTATGCATAGATGAGATGTATGTATAGACTCTCAGAACACGCTCAAGGAAAAGTTAGCAAAGCGTGTTATCAGAGTTTAGAGATGTTCTGTTTTGTTTTTGTTTGGTTGATTTTTCGAGGTAGGGTCTCACTCTAGCCCAGGCTGACCTGGAATTCACTATGTCGTCTCAGTGTGGCCTCGAACTCATGGCGATCCTCCTACCTCTGTCTCCCGAGGGCTGGGATTAAAAGCATGTGCCGCCACGCCCGGCTGAGATGTTGTGTTTTATTGAGAAAATCCACCACTCACAATGCCTTGGGAAAACAAAATTGGAAATGTGCAAAGGTATTTGCTTTTGAAAAGGGAACATTGGTTCCCGTATCCCATCACTCCTAGCTCTGGATGGGATAGAACACCAGACTGGATTCAAAGTAAGGACGGTGCATGGCCTTTACAGGAGACAACTCATAGACTATTTCCTATCATTATGCATTCAAATCGCCACCACTCATTAACTCCCAAATTCACTACTAATTATTCGCAGCTGGGCTAGACTTGGAAGTGGCCTGAGCCAGCGTTTCTCAGGATCACAAAAAGAGCTTCCAACCATAGCTTGCTCAGTCAGATCCATGGCAGAGTTTCTGACCTCGCCCACCTCGAAATTGGCCCTTTGGACTAATTCCGAGGCATCGCTAGTATTGGTGGCCACAGACCACATTTAGTGCTTTCAGACAACTATGCTATTGCTTTCCTTTATTCTTGGTGTATTTGACCAGAGAGAAAATAGAAAGAGAACTTGGGAAACAAGTCATTCTTATCTCCCCTTGCCTCCTACATCCTACCTTTGTTTAACTTTCAGTATAGTATTAATTCAATAGACATCCTCCAAAACTTCACAATAGTACCATCCTTTTTCTTTAAAAGCAAAGAATGGAGAAAAAATAAGAAAAGCAAACAAAAAAACCCAGTCAAATAAAAAATCCTGGACATGAGGCAAGCACTTTATGCACCCTTAACTGGAAGTAGTTACCAGAGAACCAAGATTTTTGTGAGCCAAAAAACAAACAAACAAACAAACAAACAAGCCATTTAACTCCCCCTTCTACCTTGGCAACACAGGAGTGTTACTAAGAAGGCTCTGAAATATCTTGGGCTGTCCTGTTCCAGAAATCTCTCTTCAAGAACTTTGCTATGGTTGGGATGTGATCTCGTTTCCTCTGGGGGTTACTTGGGATTAAGGACTTCGTTCTCAAGGGTCATGCTATTGTGAGGTCAAAGAGCCTTTGGGATGTGGGGACAAGTAGGCTGTGCTTAGGCTACCAAGGTTGTGCTATGGAAGGGATCATATAGCCTTTAGCTCTATATTACTTTCTGCTTGCTGACTTACCTCTACTGTATACATGCTCCCAAGTAGGATGTGTCGCCAACTGCTGCCCTCATCAAAGGCACACAGCTCAACCTGCCAACCTGCCAACACAGATGCCAACCAGCCAACACAGTGCATCTGAATTTGGTCTTTGACCCACTAAGACTGAGAACTACATAAACAATTTCTCTTTCTGTTGTTTATCTACCTTGGGTATTTCATTATAGTAAAGATGGTTAGTAAGCGTCCTAGAAAAAGTAAGTGAGAAGAATTCTAAACAATATAAAATACAAACATAGCAGACCATGCAATCGTAACACTTGGAAGGCCAGCACGGGCTACAAAGTAAGATCCAAGTCAGTCTGGGTTACAGTGAGACCCTAACCAAAAAGTTTGAAAATACATATACGGGGCTGGAGAGATGGCTTAGCGGTTAAGTGCTTGCCTGTGAAGCCTAAGGACCCCGGTTTGAGGCTCGATTTCCCCAGGACCCATGTAAACCAGATGCACAAGGTAGTGCATGCATCTGGAGTTCTGTTTGCAGTAGCTGGAGGCCCTGGTGTGCCCATTCTGTCTCTCTGCCTCTTTCTCTCTCTGTCGCTCTCAAATAATAAATAAAAATTAAAAGCCCATCTGGGACTGTTAATTAAAAAAATACATAAACGTTATTAGTTTATGTGACTCCTAAGAACCTTGGGGAAAGGTTCAACAAAGGTGGCCTGAGTCTGGACATGACCTGATTACTCCCATCCCATAGGAAACACCTGGAACTGAGTCTGTCTCTGTCAGAGACCACAGAAGCACTCTGAGCTCTTGGCTGCACTGTACAGTCTAACTTCACATTCTATTCAATCTTAAAAGATAATCAAATATTACCAAAGAAATGAAGCTTAATGCGTTGGCTTGGTACACGCTGAAAGATGTAAATCACTTGTGAGCACGGTTCAGCTATGCTCACCATCTTAACTCACCATCTTAGCCAAAGCCTACCTGGTTTAAAAATCCTTTTACAAATTTTATTTATTTATTTATTTGCAAGCAGAGAGAGATACAAAAGAGGTGGAGAGAATGGGCATGCCAGGGCCTCCAGCCACTGTAAACGGAATTCCCGATGCAAGAGCCACCTTGTGCATCTATCTGACTTATGTGGGTCCTGGGGAATTGAACCTGGGTCCTTTGGCTTTGCAAGCAAGTGCCTTAACTGCTAAGCCATCTCTCCAGCCCTTTCTGCCTGCTCTTATTGGTGCCATTAGGCTTGCCTATTTCTGTGTGTGACAGCCAGCAAGTCCTGTGATTCTGCTCCTCTTCAGAACTGGGATGACAGGTCACGGCCATGCCCAGCGGTTTATGTGGGTTCTGGAGATTTGAATTCTGGCGGATTCAGTACCCCTTGGGTCTTTGTGCTTAGGAAGAAAGCACACCTAACTGCTGAGCCATCTTTCCAACCCCCAAGTTTGCTGTTTGTCTTTTAAGCTGTTGTTAGAGTGTACAGGTAGGGCTGGAGAGATGGCTTAGTGGTTAAGCGCTTGCCTGTGAAGCCTAAGGATCCTGGTTCGAGGCTCGATTCCCCAGGACCCATGTTAGCCAGATGCACAAGGGGGCACATGCATCTGGAGTTCGTTTGCAGTGGCTGGAAGCCCTGGCGCACCCATTCTCTCTCTGTCTCTCTCTCTCTCTGCCTCTTCCTCTCTCTGTCTGTCACTCTCAAATAAATAAATAAAAACAAAAATTTTAGAGTGTACAGGTATTTACTTGGAAATGATCTGAGTGGTACCACCGTAGATGGGTTCAGTGAGACCTGACTGCTACAGAAATATTGTCCCCCACCTCTCCCAGAGGTCAGAAGGAGAAAGGCGGGGTAACCTGCTCATGCAAGGAAGACCCTCTGGAACAAGAAGGAAGTGGTCATTGACGTGAAAGATGTGGAGTCATCCAGATCATGTCAGTTACTCCTTTGCCAACTGCTGCTGGAGTTGAAGTCCAGTGGGGAGCAGCAAGAATGGACACGTTTTTAGTGAGCAACGGAAGAAAACCCCTATCTACAAGGAACTTTTCATTTTAACAATAAGGCCTCCCATTCCTTCTTTCTATAAGAAAATCTTTCAGTGAATTCATATAATTTTGCATTATATATTTCACATCATATATTAGACAACTATTA
Organism: Dipus sagitta; assembly: GCA_036346955.1. Lineage (NCBI taxonomy): Eukaryota > Metazoa > Chordata > Mammalia > Rodentia > Dipodidae > Dipus > Dipus sagitta. Next base: position 5,494,334 of record CM070792.1, read on the forward strand.
TAAGATAGCATCATCTCTTGGCTGAGGGGAGATAATATTCTGTTTTCATGTTTTGCTTTTGTACTTTTTTATTTTATTCATATATATATATATAATATTCTTTTTTGATTTGTTTTGCTTTCGACGTAGGGTCTCACTCTAGCCCAGGATGACCTGGAATTCACTATGTAGTCTTATATTCTTGTATACCCTCTCCCCAGCTCCTGTTACCCTAGCAACCTTCCTCAGTGGAGTTACGGGATTCTCTGTGGGGTTATGAAGGACTCAGTCTGTCCCTGTGGCGTAGCAGGGTCAGGGAGGACCCCTGCCTCAAGCCATTTCTACTCACTCTGCGGCTCTTACGACCTTTCTGCCCCGTCTTCTGCTGCGTTCCGTGCGCCACTGCAGCCCCGTTGACACTCTAGTTGAGTGGCTTGGATCGCTAGTGAGTTAAAGAGCTTATTGACCATTCCGAGTTCTTACGTTGCCAATTTCTTCTTTGCGCTCATTGCTGCCTTCCTTTTGAAGCTTGTTCCTGAACATATTATCGGAGTAGGCATTCCTTTCATAAACTTCTGGTTACCATTGATACTTCTCTCCCTCTCAGTCTGCATCCCCCATCGCACTTAATAATGATTATTTTAAGGTACACCTTACATTCCATGAAACGTAACTGCTCAGCAGTGACTCTTCTCCCAAAGCGTTTACTTTATCATCAGAGGCGGGGAACCTTCGAAAAGCCATTTTAGAACCTATTCATCGCGCCACAATAAACTCTGTATCAATGAGCAGGCAGTCCCCACTTCCTGTGAGCCGCAGCCCCAGGAGTCCTCCAGTCACCTTTCCAACAATTCTACCACCAGCCAATTCTGTATATTTCATTTAAATGGAACCACCTAATATGAGGCTTTTAAACATACTTATGCATTTATTTAAAAGAGAAAGAGGAAGGGGAGAGAGAGAAAATATGGGGGTACCAGGCTCTCCTACAACTGTAAAGGAACTCTACATGCACACACCCCTTTGTGCCTGTGGCTTTACAGAGATACTGGGGACTTGAACCCAGGTCCTTAGGCATGGCGGGCAAGTGACGTAACTGCTGAGCCATCTCTGCAACCCCAAGGCTTTTATCTTTCATCAAACTCAAAGCATTCAATGTTCTTCCATGCTGTAGTACATATCATAACTTTATTCATCTTACTGTCAAATAATAAGACGTTATATGGACATACCACATCTTTTAAAGTTCATTCATCAATTGAGGAACACTTAGGTTATTTCCATGTTTTTGTCTAGTTTGAATAATGCTAATGTGAACATAAAAATATTTTATTTATTTATTTGCAAGAAGAATGATACATACACACATAGAGAGACACAGAGAGAGAAAGAATGGCCATGCCAGGGCCTCTAGCCACTGCAAACAACAAAAAATCTCCAGATGTATATGCCACTTTGTGCATCTGGCTTTCATGGGTCCTGGGAAATCGAACTCAGGTCATTAGACTTTGCAGGCAAGGGCCCCTAACTGCTCAGCCATCTCTCCAGCCCATATTGTGAACTTTAATATATAAATATTTGTGTTGATATATATTCTCATTACCAGGATATATGTAGAACCTAGGTAAACTTTTTGAAAAACAGCCTATTTATAAAGTGACAACATTGTTCTTTAAAATTTATTATTTTTTTATTACAACTTCCATGATTGTAAACAATATCCCATGGTAATTCCCTCCCACCCCCCACTTTCCCCTTTGAAACTCTACTCTCCATCATATCCCCTCCCCCTCTCAATCAGTCTCTCTTTTATTTTGATGTCATGATCTTTTTATAATCCCAGAGTAGTTGATGAGGATTCTAATTTCTCTATATCCCTACCAATTTGCTATAATCTGTACTTTGTATAATGACTATTCCAGAAAGTTGGTCAAAGTGATATTTCATTGTCATAGCAATTTATATTTTTCTGATGGTTTATGTAGTACTTTTTTAAGTTTTTAAAGTTTATTCTAAAATATTTTTTTATCCTATGAAAAAACTTATATGCCTTTTGGAGGCAGGTTCCTAAGTTACCTTTTATTCTTGTCTGGCTCATGTATTTAAACCCTGTTCATGCCTTTTTAATTACTTAGCACATTTCCTGCTGAATCAATATTTTATAATTAAATTAGTATTTGCTCTTGCAGAGCTCCAGTGACAAAGAAAGGATTTTATGGGCTTAAGGGAGAAGCACAAAATGTATAAAACTGTCCTTAGAACAATGGAAATTTCTTTTTACATTTTTACAAAGACAAAAAAGCACAGTTCTGAAGGCTGACTGGCAATCCAAAAAGAAGTGTATGTCCTCGAATATTCCAGAAGCACCAAAAGGAAACCAAAATGAGTGAGTACCTACTGGTTACCACTTATGTAACAATTTATATATTGAAGGAAGCTATAATGAAAAGAATATAACTTAGAAACTGCATAAGATATTAAATACATATTGATGAATGCTTCTCCACTTGGTTTCCATCAAGAAGTCAAAATTTCTAGAGTTGGTCCATTGGTTATTGTTCTTGCACAGGGGTCAAGCTATGTGAAAGTGGGGGTGTCGTGTGTGTGCCTTTTGCAGCTGAACAAATTTAAAGAGTCTTTGATCTGGACTGACCTTTCATTGGGTGGATGAAAAACTCAGTTATCAGGAAAGACTCTTCTCAAAGCTTGCTAGTCAGTAGCAGAGTTGAGGCTACACTCACAGATCTCACAGATGTCTTTTCATCCAGACTTGGTACGGCGGGCTCTTTACACTATCTGTGCTGTTCACAATTCAAACACTAAATCTTAACCCACAATATGTGGTTTCAGCAAGAATGAGGCCTTTAGGAGATAATTAGGTCATGAAACCTGGAAATGGATTGGTGCCTCTCCCTCCCTCCCTCTCTCTCTCTCTCTCTGTGTGTGTATATATATACATACATACACACACATAGCCTCTAACGTGTGTGGAAACAACAAGAAGATAATTATCTGTGAGTCAGGGTCATGGGAAATTATCCCCCTGGTGAGAGGCAAACACATGTCTTCGCCCCAAATAGGGCTCATGTGACAACCCAAGGTACGATTACACCAATACTAGTTTGGTGAACCAATACATATATTGGGATCGTCACTTACAGAACATAGAGAAGGACCATTTATAGGGATGTGGGGCCCCCAAAACAGCTACTTACATGAAGCTTCCTGTGTCAAAATCCCTCCTTTGATGCTCCTCCCTCAGTCTCAGGGTGAGGGATCACTTACAGAGCATCAGGACCCCAGAGCAGCTGCCCCACAGAGAAGTCTCATGCCACCTTGAATGCCAGGTTCCTTGTGGCCACATCTAGAAGCTCCATGTCCCGTGTCCAGTAGTATGGGACCACAGAGCAGTACTTCAGTAGGGCTCTCTCTATGAGGATTACCCCACGGGTCTCCTCCCTCAGCCTGGGGTGCAGGCTTACTTACAGAGCATGGAATCTCAAAGAAACCACCTGAATGGAGCTCATTATTGCTACATCTTTTCCTCTCTATGTACTTTGTCCCCCCCACCAGATCATGAGAGCTTGTGGGGGACGCCTAAATCTCAGGTGGGGTTCTAATGATCCTTCCCTCACCTTCTCTTGTGAATTGACCCAGCTGGGTTTTCCTTTCTGGTTTTTATGAGGTAGGGTCTCACTCTAGCCTAGCCCAGGCTGACCTGGAATTCACTATGTATTCCCAGGGTGGCCTTGAACTCACAGTGATCCTCCTACCTCTGCCTCCCAAGTGCTGGGATTAAAGGCGTGTGCCACCATGCCTGGCTTTTCAAAATTTTTTGAGGCAAGCCCAACAGACTAACCTTTCTTTATGCAAGAGAACAAGAGTGAGAGAAAGAGAGAATTGGTGCACCAGGGCTGCCAGCCACTGTAATCGAACTCCAGACGCGTGTGCCAACTTGGGCGTATGTGTGACCTTGCACGCTTGCATCACATTGTGCGTCTGGCTTATGTGGGACCTGGAGAGTCGAGCATGGGTCCTTGGGCTTCACAGGCAAGCACCTTTAACTGCTAATCCATCTTCTCCAGCCCGACCCAACTGCTTTTAATAAAGCTGTCAATAGTTTACACTATTCAATGCAAAGGAAATTTGCCATACAACAGACCCTTGCTGAATACCTCATTGCATTCTACTGGTGCTTATTCTATGCCCACCACACACTGAAAAGTAATTGTATATTCCTTACAGACACTCTGCCTATGCTATTCTGTCATAGCAGCCAGAAAGGGACTGAGACATATACTTCTTGAGTTAGTGAAACACTTCCCATTCAATATGTACACATAAAATCTCCTACTCATTTTCCCAGAAACACCCCCCTTAAAATGCTGACTTTTGCCCCCTGTATGGTGATTAAATCAAAGGCCTTATGCATAATAGGTGGGCATTCCACCACAAACCAGAAGTGATGAGCAGGAACTATTGTCCAAACTCTGCTCATTAGAAGATGTCCCTCGCCACTGTCCTCCTTCTAGGCCAGCCGTGAGTTTGACATTCACACAGCATCAATCTATTTCTACCTTGGACCTACATTCCAAGCTGGATCAGCTGTTTGCCTATATACTGCTCGTTCAATTAGTGTCAAGGACTCACGTATGGATGTAGGCACAAGTGAACTGACTGAAAAGAGAGAAAAGCAGTGGTTGGTGTCATGGTATCTGGGTCACTTGAAGTGGTAACCTGGATGTATCTCTGGTTTTGTGCATTTTTTAAAAAATTTACTTTATTTTATTTATTTTCAAGCAGAGAAAGAGAAAGAGATAGAGAGGAGATAGACAGAGGGAGAATGGGTGCACCAGGATCTCCAGCCACTGCAAATGAACTCCAGATGCATATGTCCCTTGTGCATCTGGTTTACATGGGTACTGGGGAATCGAACCTGGATCCTTTGGCTTCACAGGCAAGCACCTTAACTGCTAAGCAACCTCTCCATCCTGATTTGTGCATTTCTGATCTAGGATATACTTGCAAGACTAGTCTACTGATACTGCCTCCCCCAGGGCTTGGTACATAGGCCGAACCCATCCACGTAGACATCTGTAGAGTTACAATCACTTCATGGTTCAAGTCCTAAGCGCGCTCTCCAGTGGGAGCTACATTCAAATGGTGCATTGGGTTCTCAAATGCTGACAGCACGATCTTAACTCAGAATGAGAGAGGTCTGGTTTTCTGATGAAGGCTGCCTACGGGGTGCACGGGATGTCATTTTTGGCTCCAGCCACATTACGTTTGGCCGGACAGGTCCAAGGAAAGGGTCAATGCTAGCATGGCCTCTATTTGCTGCTTTGAGTTCCACTCAAAAGCTTTCAATCTTCTCCCCACTCAGTAAACGAATTAGATTATTCCCAGGTGTAAAAACCTACTGCCTTTAAAATTCCGTTTTCTTTTTGATGATAGCAGAAAGGTGAATTAATACAATCGTTGACGCAGAACATAAACTTGAACTTCTCCCCTTCTCCAAAACACTGCGCTCAAGTCTTTTTAGAGGGTGTCACCTGCACGTCACTCTAGTTCACCACTAGTAGCGGCACCAGCATCAACACAATCAGTACAGAACACTAGGGGCCATTACGGTTCTATCCACTACAATGCACAGGCTCCTTATTACCACCTGATAGGCAGGTAACAGGGCTTGAAAGTTCCAGTTTAGAATCTGTGGCCTAATATCACTTCCCATCGCAACTCTTCCTGTCCATTCCCCAGAAAAGAATAGATCCTCAGGTGAGGGTTCGTATGGAATAAGTTTGCGGGGAAAAGAGAAGACAGGGTAGTGTGAGCAAAATGGTTGCAATAGAGGTTGGCTGACCTCCCCGGTCCCGTGGCACTGACGACACTTCAGGGATACTCCAGCTTGAGCAAGAGGGCCGACTGAACTAGTCTTTGGGTTCAGATAGCCTCCAGGGAAGACGTGTAAAAGTAAGGAAGGCAGCTCTCTTTTCCTCTGGAGTCACCCCGGAGAGAGACTCCATCATGAGCCATCAAGCTCTGAGAAACCCTGGGAGGTGAGGAACTGAGTACCTTGGTTGATATCGGTGAGGGGCCGGGAGGTCACAGGACGCAATAGTGAGACCTTGACCCAGGCTTTCGGGGTTCTTGCCATTGTCAGAGAGAGAAAGAATTCCAAGAGAAGCCCTAATAAGGAATTGGGAGATGACTTTTTTTTAAAAATTTATTTATTTATTTGAGAGTGACAGAGAGAGAGAGAGAGAGAGAGAGAGAGAGAATGGGCATGCCAGGGCCTCCAGCCACTGCAAACGAACTCCAGATGCATGCGCCCCCTTGTGTATCTGGCTAACGTGGGTCCTGGGGAGTCGAGCCTCGAACCAGGGTCCTTAGGCTTCACAGGCAAGCGCTTAGCCGCTAAACCATCGGGAGATGACTTTTATTACAGAAGGGAAGGACACACTCAAAGGTGAGTGTGGGCATTCTCGTGGTGAGGCATTTATCATGGGTCAGTTGAATGGAGGGGACGACCTCCCATCGGCCAAGACAGGAGAAAGGCTAGCCATGTCTAGAATGGACTGAGACATCCCATTGGTATGAAGCGAAGGACAGTTAGCCCCAGTCTGGGGCAGGCACGTTGGGCAGACAGGTTCTGGCAAGGTCTTATTCTGCAGGTTTTGAGTGGCCACATGACAGCCCCCCTGTAATGCTTCTCTGTTTGCATCTGCCTGAGCCAGCAGGCAGCTGCCTCTTTTCCTGTGCCGTGAAGGGTGCCGTCCCCTTGAAATGTGACCTGTCTCTCAGTGAGCGAGATGGTCACTGCCACATGCTGATTCTAGTGAACAGATCCCAGAACTTCTAGAGCCATACAGCGGACCATTGAGCTGGAAAACCGGATCATTTGTTGAGAAAACAGTCTGAACACCAAGGAAGCTGAGGCTTATTCAAATAAGAAAATATCTTGCGGGGGTAAAATAAGCAAAACTTCTGCCCAGAGATAGATCCTATTCCATCTGGTCTATCTAAGAATTAACATACACTGTTGAAAGAGGAGGTATGTGTCTGAACATTAAATAAGTGATTTGCAGGCCAGAGAGTAAAGTCTATTAACAGGAAAGGCTAGCGCGCTCTAGGATAAACATCCCCACCCAATCAATTGCTTTCCAGCAGAAGTTCAAATCGCTTTTGTCAGAGAGGAAGTTTCTGTGAAGGATTAAATCTCCTTCCCTCACTTCTGCTTCTGCCATCATTTCTGCTCTCCACATAAGCATTTCTCTCTGAGTGAGCCGATGAAGACATACAAGGGGCTGGAGAGATGGCTTAGTGGTTAAGGTGCTTGCCTGCAAAGCCAAAGGAGCCAGGTTTGATTCCCCAGTACCCACATAAAGCCAGATGGGTGGCACATGAATCTGGAATTCTTTTGTAGTAGCTAGAGGGCTTGGTGTGTCCATTCTCTCTCTCTCTCTCTCTCTCTATATATATATATATATATATATATATATATATATATATATACACACACATATATATGATATATATACTTCTCTCTCTTAAATAAATACATGAGTAAATAAATAAATACATAAATATATCTTTTTAAAAAGATGCCTTGAGGGGCTGGAGAGGTAGCTTAAGGCACTTTCCTGTGAAATCTAAGGACCCATGTTTGACTCTCCAGATTCCACATAAGCCAGAGACACAAAAACCAGCCACAAGGTTGCACATGGCCACTAGATGTTGCAAACATCTGAAGCTCAATTGCAGTGGCTAAGGCCCTGGTGCGTCAATTCTCTCTCCCTCTCTTTCTCTGTCTCTCTGTCTCTCTCTCTAAAATAAAATAAAGAAAGAAAAGATGTCATGAGTCCCTGTCAGATTTTTTTACCTCTTAGAGATTAGAATGACTCTATAGTGTCTATACTATATATTTCTTTCTATATTTTCTTTCCTTGTGTTGACACAGCAAAATGAAATAAGAGACTATCAGGAAATTTCTGAAAAACACCTGACTAAGGACCTGAAGAATGTGTGTTATAGTGAAATTTTAGCCCTCTCCAAAAGTCAGGGGAACATGACATGCTAACCACAGTGAGAGAGTATTATAAAGTACTCAGTAAGAAACCTGTTGTTCTTTCCACCAAATAATAATTCATTTGCCAATATTTTGAAGATTGAAGAAAAATTGAATTATATCAGTTGTTTGGCTTTAATAATTGTGGAGAAAAGCCACTAAGACATCCTTACAAATACAGAGATAATAATTCTTTGAGTTCTATAAATGCATGTACATGATTCTAATAAGAATATGGAATTAAGAAGCATCATTTAATTTTTTAGTACACACATCCATCTACTTATCTATACACATCTATATTCTTCAAAACTACTGAAATATTGTGGGCCAATCAGTGACACTTCAAAATTTGGAAAGTGAATGTGAAGTCATAAAATGAAGATAATCATTATGTTTGCATTGAGAAATGCCCTTGGCCCTTGAGAGAATAGATCATGACCTTCACTAATTAAAGAATACTCGTGGAAACAAACAAACAAACAAACAAACAAAAAACTCAGTGCAATAAATTAGGAATCACATGAATGCAGTTCATTTATAGTTGTTGGCTTCAAGTATTTCTTTGATTAGTACCCTTAAAAGTCATAAGCTGTGGCAACACTGAATTGGCATGCAGATGTAATGAGTGGATGTATAGTCTTTTTTTTTTTTTTTTTTGGTCATCTTCCTTTCAGTAGCTCCTTTCCACTTCATTTAGTGATTTGAATTTGCAAGCCTGGGGAAACAATATCAAATGAGATAATGAGTCGCCTAACAAATGATAGTAACAAGACATTACAGATGTGGTGCCGTTGGCCCATAATCCTAATACTACTCTAGGAGTTGAAGCAGGAGGGACATGAGTTAGATGCCAGTCTACACAGTCAGATGCTTTGATTATACATCAGACAGAGAGGTGGGTGGGGAAGGGAGAAGAGGGAAAATATAAAAGTGAAGGACAGGGCTGGAGAGATGGCTTAATGGTTAAGGCGCTTGCCTGCAAAGCCAAAGGACCTTGGTTCGATTCCCCAGTACCCATATAAGCCAGATGCACAAGGTGGCACACGTATCTGGAGTTCATTTGCAGTGGCTGGAAGCCCTGGAATGCCCATTCTCTCCCTCCCTCCCTCTCTCTCTCTCTCTGCCTCTTTCCCTCTGTCACATAAATAAATAATTATAAAAACCATTTTTTAAAAAGTGAAGGACAGATGCTTTTGGTTTCTTGTTTTCTTATAACTAAGTAAAATGCTCGCTGTATGGTCTCTCTCTCTTTTTAACAAAGGTATTTTACTTCAGTAAACAAAATACTGGTTCTTCTAAAGGTCTGTAAAAATAATGATTTTAAGTTAAAGGTATATATCTGGAGTTTACCCTCTTGACATTCAGTAATTACTAAGTCTGCCTTCTCCTTCTTCTCAGCTGGACTCCATGCACACTGACATTTCAATTTCAATTTCCATCAGTTACCTTTCTTCTCTGGCTGCTTCTTTGCAGCTTCTGTTTGGTGTATGAAAAGGTTCACGCCCACAAATGCCAGGCAGAGAATCAGCGTCTTTGCTGCCAAGATATATGGCAGCAGGGCCGTGTGTTCAAGAACCTTCCACTTCAATGTAGGCCAGCTGAAAGTTCACTGCTAAATAATGATGCTTTCAAAACGAGTGCATGAAAAGGGGCTGGAAGGTCAGGTCCAAGGAGTTTGAAGTGCTGATAAATACCAGCAGCTGAGCTTCCCTTGGCTGATATGCTCCAAAACCTAACTGCAGGGCTGGAGAGATGCCTCAGCAGTTAAGACACTTGCCTGCAAAGCCCAAGAACCCAGGTTCGATTCCCCAGGTTCCACGTAAGCTAGATGCACAAGGTGGCACATGTGTCTGGAGTTCATTTGCAGTAGCCTGGACCACCCATTCTCTCTGCCTGTCTCTCTCATTCATAAATAAGTAAATAAAATATTTTTTAAAACCTAGCTGTACAAGGTTTCTCACATATAGCAAATAACTATTTATATTATAAATTTATATTATAAATAACATTCATGCATGTACTTGATATAGTAGGCAGTTATGTATAGCCAAAGAAAGACAATATCAATATCAATATCTGTGCTGTAAAAGCCGAGCATGACATGCAAGAAAATCAAATTTTTATTTATTTTTCTTTTTTTATTAAATTTTTTTTATTGACAACTTCTATACTTATAGACAATAAATTATGATATTTTCCTCCCCTCCCCCGCTTTCCCCCTCACAACTCTGCTCTCCGTCATATCCCCTCCCTCTATTAGTCTCTCTTTTAATTTGATGTCATCATCTTTTTCTCCTATTGTGAGGGTCTTTTGTAGGTATTGCTAGGCATTGCAAGATCATGGGTATCAAGGCCAATTTCTGTCTGGAAAGTTGCATTATAAGGAGTGGTACCGTTCCTTTGGCTCTTACATTCTTTCTGCCACCTCTTCCACAATGGACGCTGAACCTTGGAGGGTGTGCTAGAGATGTTTCAGTGCTGAGCACTCCTCTGTCCCTTCTTCTCAGTACTATGTTGCATTTGGGTCATCCCAGTGGATCAAAGGCCCCAAGTGGTTATAAAGTCCCTTTCAGTTGCAAGACTATCAGTTGCCAGCCCCGAGTCCTAAAGGAACAGGAAAACTTACACTAGGAACATTCCTCGCTGAGAACAAATTCCAAGAACGAGCAATGAAAACGCCTACACAGGGCTGGAGAGATGGCTTAGTGGTTAAGCGCTTGCCTGTGAAGCCTAAGGACCCCGGTTCGAGGCTCGACTCCCCAGGACCCACATTAGCCAGATGCACAAGGTGGCGCATGCATCTGGAGTTCGTTTGCAGTGGCTGGAGGCCCTGGTGCGCCCATTCTCTCTCCCTCTCTCTATCTGCCTCTCGCTCTCAAATAAATAAATAAAAATAACAAAAAATAAAATAAAATAAAAAGGAAATGCCTATACAATCAACATAAAACCTGAGTGTTGGGCTGAAGGGGGATGAACTGGGGAAATCCAAGCCCTGTTGGACGGTGAGGCGTTAGAGTGTCCAGAGCCATTGCTTTGGGAGGCCCCAGTCCAGTTAAGCCCTTGGCGTTGCGTGTTCATGGAAGTGCCTAACGAGTTAGCTTGGGATGACAGGAAGCAATTACCCCGTGACAACTGCCACACCATACGGGAGGTGACGAATACAGCCTTTAGCACAGCCACTTTTACGGTGAGAGCCGCTTGCAACATAGAGTTTGTAAAGGAGTTCAAATCCCCATAGATGGTTGTATCATCCAGAGAAACACATAGACCACAGGAGAATGCTCCGAGAGCCCAGCCAAGAAAGAACTGCTATATGGTGGAGACTGGAGCAGCAAAGATCACGGACACACGACATCCGTGGCTCACTGTTCACCAAGCTCAGAGTCCAGTGGATCATGAAACAGGCTGTGTATCAGACTGATGCTTGATAATACTTCTGTCTCTGTCATCATTCTCTTATTATTTTTTACCAGAAATGAATATAATTACTATCTACTGCATACTTACTCTGTGACAGGCAGTGTGGTTTCTGTCATTTTGTTTCCTTTAGAAAGAATAAACAATATTGATTAGGTGAACGGATGGGTTAATTTTTCCAGACATCCTAAAAGCATTATAGTGGAGAGCGTACTTATTACTCAAATTGTCACTGCTAAGAGAGAGACAGAGAAAATAAAACAAAAAAAGTTCGCCTCTGCCTTACTCCAAATCCATGAATTTTACACCTAGTTGCTTTGGGCATGGAGCTCATGAAAGAGTAAGTTGTGAGACAGCAGTGAACACTCACAGGAGAAGCGACATGGAAGGGGGGACCCGACTGGGAGAAGCTCACAAGGAGACGCTTAGCCATGTCTAGGGCCAAGGAAGTATCACAAAGAGAGTGGCTCTAACAGAACTGGGCGGGCTAAACTTGACTTGGACCAGTACCTGGTCTTCTGACCTGGTGCATTAAGAATTGGCTGGGGGCTAGAGGGATGACTTAGTGGTTAATGCATTTGCCTGCAAAACCAAAGGACCTGGGTTCTATTCCCCAGGACCAATATTAGCCAGATGTACAAGGTGGTGCATGTGTCTGGAATTCGTTTGCAGTGGCTGGAGGTCCTGGTGTGCTCATTCTCTCTCTCTATTTCCCTCTTTTTCTCTGCCAAATATATATATATATATATTTTAATATATATATATATATGCATATATATATATTTATATATTTTAATATATATATTTAAAAAAGAATTGGCTGGTTATGGGCTGAAGAGGTGGCTCAGAGTTTAAGGCACTTGCTTGCAAAGCCTGACGCCCCTGGTTTGATTCCCAAGTATCCACATGGGGATACTGGAGAATCAAAGATTTTCTCCTCAGAAGCCTATTTAATTATATTATTTTATAACCCAGATGCACAAAGAGGCATATGTGTCTGGAGTTTGTTTGCAGCAGCAAGAGACCTTCATATACCCATTCTCTCTCTCTCCTTGTAAATAAATAAAAGCATTAAAAAGAATTGGCCAGTCATGAGTCATGACCTCCCTTAAGATGATAGCTTGTTATCTCCACGGAATGTTCTCCTAAGACCCAGAAGGTCGTACGCAATGAACGGCAGACATGTGAAACTGAGTTGTCACCCCTGGCATGGGTATGACCTGACACTGGATGCCCACGTCCTTCTGGTTTCTCAAGTCTAGGGTCTGTGAAAGTGGTCCCTTACTTTACGCACAGAAGAGGTCATCCCAGCGGTCAGTCCTTTTCATCCCTCCCTTGAGCCCTGTGGACATTAATCTTAGCCAACTGCGGGAGTTGTGAACTGGGGTGATAGGGAGCACCCCACTTGCAACTCATGATTTCTTCCTGCCTCTTGCTTGATGAATTTCCAAAACAACTCTTCCAGCAATGCCCAAGAGAATGTGAACACTCCATTGTGCCCAACCACACAACCATTTGCCTTGTCCTATAGCAATGTTGACCTCACTGTAAGAGCATCTAAACTATCGTGTCAGACACGTGGGCCATTAGGCAATTAGGCCCAAGAATCCGCCCGCTACCATCTTGCTAGTGCCATCTTGCTAATGTGATTTGCCGCAGCATAGATGGACGAAATGCAAGCTTAGCCTGTGGACTTTGTTTGACAAATCCAGATGGCACTTAATTATCCTGGCTAATGAAGCATGGAAGCTCTTGGAGAACAATGACAAAGAAGCCTCAAGCTGTTTGCATCACTGCAAAGCAACAGAACAAGTGATATACATCCCTTTCCATAAAGCAGAGGCACCTAGACTGGATTTTCAGATTATATTTCTGAATGGTACTGATGTTAAAACATAGAATTTTAACCAGAGCAGATGGACACAGCTTCCCAGGGAAACTGTCAAACGCCCAAGCTAACAGACTGCCTTGACCGTATAAATAGGTCAAGTAGAACCTTACGTTATGTGCCAAGGAAATCTCAGAAATAGACAGATGTATAAGTAAATAGCTAAATATGAGGTATATTTATATACAAATATGAATACATGTGAGATATAAAGTTCTGAAATACAGATTTCTATGGGTGAGCTAGCTAGCTATATGGGTAAATAGATAGATAGATAGATAGATGGACGGACAGATAGATGATAGATAATAGATAGATGATAGACAGATGATAGATAATGAAAAATGATAAATGATAGGTAGATAGATAGATAGATAGTGTGCACACATATATAACTAAACAGAACATGGTAACATTCCTACATTCAAGATTTGCTCCTCAGAAGCCTATTTAATGATATTATTTTTATATATTCTATTTATTTATTTATTGGAGAGAGAGAGAGAGGAAGAGAGAGAGAAGCACATAGAGAGAGAGAATGGGGACGCTAGAGCCTCCAGCCGCTGCAAACAAACTCCAGACGCATGCCCCACCTTGTGCATCTGGCTTATATGGGTCCTGGGGAATCGAACCTGGGTCCTTAGGCTTCTCAGGCAAGCACCTTGACTGCTAAACCATCTCTCCAGGTCTAACTAATTATTCTTGCTATAGGCTATATCGCTGTTTAGGAGATTATGAATACTAAGATTTTTCCTTCAGAAGTCTACATTAGCCAGCACCCCCCCCCCCCGAATCCTGAATTCCAATCAAGTGTTGGAAGGACTCTAGAAAAATCTTGGTTTACTACAGAATGTACGCAAAGGGAAAAGGGAATATGTTCAAACAATTCAGGGTAAAATCATAAGCATGAGGGTATTTTGCCTACTTCACCATGGAAATGTGTTGCAATTATAACTAACAAGACCAAGTGTCTTCTATTAGGGAAGTCTGTTCCTAAGGAACATACCTTGTTTACAAATTACTATGACTCTCCTCACACTTGTAAACTACTGTAATTTTTTCCACAAGGGGTTTATTAAGTAACTTTGTCTGTCGAAAGCTGCCCAGAAAGAGTCCCTTCCAAATACTATTGTTTTTAAATGTTTTAATCAGGGTAGAGAACATCAAATGGTGCTTTATTGTTAAGCTGGCTTTATGAGTCTCATGAAATAATGCGATATAACAGGGGGTGCTGGTGACTGGAGCAGATGCATGAAGAAAGGAACAAAGCTCCCGATACAGAAGTGGGTGATTCTGGCTTTGCCAAGGCTTTGCTCTGGCCTCATCCTAAGTCGGCCGGATGGACATCTGCATCTCGAAACCTGTCGCAGGCTGTGTGTTCATGAGTTTGCTCTGTGCCCCAGACACACTCCAACAGATCCAAGGACCATTTTAGGGCTTTGGTACTTGTTTTGCTTTTCTTTTATCTTTTTTCTTTCCTCCTTTCTATCTTTCCTTCTTCTCCTTCCTTCCTTCTTTTCTTTCTTTCCTTCCCTCCCTCCCTCCTTCCTTCCTGTCTTTTTCATGTTGTCTCAGGGTGGCCTTGAACTCACAGTGATCCTCCTACCTCTACCTGCTGAGTGCTGGGATTCAAGGCGTGAGCCACCACTAGGCTTCAGTATTTAACTTCCCATAACTCCCCGAGATCCCTGTTTTGTTTTTTTAAATTTTATTATTATTTATTTGAGAGAGAGAGAAACAGGGAGAGACAGAGAGAATGGTTGTGCCAGGACCTCCAGTCACTGCAAACGAACTCCAGATGCATACGCCCCCTTGTGCATGCATGGCTTACGTGGGTCCTAGAGAATCGAACGGGGATCCTTTGCCTTTGCTGGCAAATGCCTTAACCGCTAAGCCATCTCTCCAGCCCTTGTTTTTTTTCAAATATTAATTGGGGATAAAAAAATACATTAAATTATAATCAAGAACCAAGGTGTTACATGGATTCCTACATAGAGAGGCCTGTAGGGAACAGCAATGAAAACAAAGTAATGAGGGGGGGGCTGTAGAGGACCAGAGTCATGCCCCAGCTAAAGGCACGAAAACTTTGATATTTAAGAACACAAAACCGGTCTGCAGAGAGGGGTATAAAATGGTACCTGAGGACTGGGGTGATGGGTTCAGCTGGTAAAGGCACTTAGTTACAAAGCGTGCCATCCTGGGTTCAATTCCCCAGCACCCATGTAAAGGCAGATGCGAAAAGTGGCCCATGTCTCTGGTATTTATTTGTAGTGGTAGGAGACCCTGGCGTATCCATTCGCACACACACACACACACATACACACACACACACACACACACACACACACGCACATGCACATGTATGTATAAATTGATTGGTTTAGAAAAAGAAAGGGCCACCTGTTTACTGATAGTAAAAATGTGATTTTTCAGAAATCATTTCACGTTTCATTAATACATCTGGTAAACAAATCTTCGATGAATTAATAATAATAATACACTGGAGATGCGAAACAGATTATGGGACATGTAGTAGGTTCACAATCCAACTATTCCATGTTTTTCACATTGTATTTTCATCATTTAAAGATTACTGAGTGTGACTATCACATTGTCTCTTTTATTAACGAAGAAAATAAAAAGACATGGTTTCCAAAGAATTCACAAAACGTGGCAACCAGCTTCTTGTGATTCTCGTTATCAGGCTTGCACATGCCACTCTCATTATGATTTTATTTTCCTTTGACACACTCTAATGGAATCTTGGAGAAAACAAAAGATCCACGCTTGTGACGTGCCTGCCCAGTCAAGAAAACAGGGGCTGAGGGGCCGTGTGAGCGTCGCCGCATTCGCACAGGCTGGAAAGGCTGCACGTCTCTTTCACGTGGCGGTGAGTCGCCTGGGAAGGAGCTAGAACGTGTGCTGTCCAGTTGAGAGAGGACTTTCTAAAGAGGAGCAGGGGAAAAGTAGAGACGAGAAAGGGCAATTTGTGGATGCCAGTCATATTCTGAACATGACTTTTGGTGAGTTCCAGGCCCCAGGACCCACATAAGCCAGATGCACAAGGTGGCACATGCGTCTGGAATTTGTTTGCAGTGACTAGAGACCCTGGCATGCCCATTCTCTCCCTTGCTCTCCCTTTCCCTCTTTCTCTCTCTCTCTCTCTGGAAGAAGGAGATATCAAAAGGGAGAGAGAGAAGGAGGGGGGAGGAAGTACAAAGAGGAAGGCTAAAGAAAGCAAAGAAGAAATCTATAGGCCCAAATAGTTTACATAGACACAATCATCTTAAAAAATACTATCCAAGCCAGACGTTGGTGGTGCACGCCTTTAATCCCGACACTCGGGAGACAGAGGTAGGAGGATCACCGTGAGTTCGAGGCCACACTGAGACTACAGAGTGAATTCCAGGTCAGTCTGGTCTAGAGTAAAACCCTACCTCAAAAACAACAACAACAACAACAAAATACTAGCTAACTGAATCTGACAATATTACTTTAAATCCCTAGGTCAAGGGGGATTTATCCTAGGAATTGAGGTTCGTTTAACATGTGAAAGTCAATTAATGTAATAAAAGATCATATCATATCAATAGAATATTAGCCAAACTCCTATGTCTACCTGAATAGATTCAGAACCACTGGATAATGTCCATCAACACTGCTTCATAATAAACCCAGTTTGTAAAGTAAAAAACAGAGGACGTTTCCACACACTGATAAAGACCATTTAAGGGGAGGGAAAAAAGGTAATATGTGTACGCCGTCTAGCACTGTTGGGATAAACACAAAATGAACACGCCACCAGGCAAAGTAGGATTTAATGGAGGGCCAGGGAGATAGATGCGTTTGAGCACTTCCTTCACTGACTGTGTGCGGTTTCTATTTAGATTCAAAGCTATGGGGAGTCAGAACTTCAGACGGGTGGTGAGTTCCCATCAGATCAGATCAGATCATGAGTTGTTTGCTTATGTTTATCAGGGAATCTTTGGAGAGGCTGTGAGGTTCCTGTCTTCCAGAAGCTCCACCCATAGGTTTCCATGTCCCCAGGCTCAGCCTGGGCAAAGATTAGCATTTTTCCAATTAGCTTGCTAGCCGCATCTCCCCTTTCCTTTTTCTTTTAGAAGTGGTCTGGGACTGGAGAGATGGCGTAGCAGTGAAGCTGCTTTACCTGAGAAGCCCAAGGACACACGTTCAACTCTCCAGATCCCACATAAACCAGACGCACAAAGTGATGAACGGGCACCAGGTTACACATGCAAACAAGGGTGTGTGCATGTGTCTGGAGTTTGACTGCAGTGACTGGAGGCCCTGGCATGCCAATTCACTCTCTCTCTCTCTCTCAGTCTCTTGCATCAAAAACAAAAAAGGCCAGCATGTTGGGCTTGCCTCAAAAAGAAAAAAGAAAAGACAGTCTGATGAACCAGATGTATTGACATATTGAACTTGCTGGCAAGAAAGTCTTTTTTAGATTGATTGCTCCAACTATACAAAGAACAAAGTACAGATAATTAATCCAACGGCCACCGAAGTGGAAGGCCAAGTAGTTAAAAACCAAGAAGATGGATTAAGCCAAGACAAATTGTTGGCAAAATCCTGGTGTCAGGATATTTTTTTAATATTGCTTTGAGGACAAGTACTATTTGACTAATTTGGTCATGTAACTAATTAATATTTATAGCAACATAAGTTATTAATTTTGTCCCATGTGTAGTTAGATTTGTACTAAAGATATGGGGTCATGCATATGAACTTACATCTCCAATCACAATTTAAAGCGGCCTGTGGCTGAATGGCTTCAATTTAGTCCCCTCCAAATGTCATAGTTGATTTCATTGGTTGTATTCAGGTGACCAGGTTTTTGCCTATCTCATGTTGCATAGTAATAGCACTCATTACATTACACAGTTTGATATACAAAGTGTGTTATTTGAGTAATTTGGTGAGTTTTTTGACTGTCGGGACAGAAGCAGCTTGGATAAAAACAGCAATGATCATGGGCTGGAGAGATGGCTTAGTGGTTAAGCACTTGCCTATGAAGCCTAAGGACCCAGTTCCAGGCTCGATTCCCCAGGACCCACGTTAGCCAGATGCACAAGGGGGTGTACACGTCTGGAGTTCGTTTGCAGTGGCTGGAGGCCCTGGCGTGCCCATTCTCTCTCTCTCTCTCTCTCTCTCTGTCTCTCTGCCTCTTTCTCTCTCTGTCTGTCAGTCTCAAATAAATAAATAAAAATGAACAAAAAAATTAAAAAAAATAGCAATGATCATAGTGACTATGATCACACCAGAAACTATTTCATTTAGGTCTGTTGAGGTAATATACTATTTTTTTATACTATAAGAACCTTGGAGCCAGGTGTGGTGGCACACACTTTTAATCCCAGCACTCTGAAGGCAGAGGTGGGCGGAGTGCCATGAGTTTGAGGCCACCCTGAGACGACATAGCTATTTATTATTGTAGCAGGTAGTTTGACATAAAGATTATATTTAATTTATATTTAATTTATGAAATAAACCTAATTATTTAAAATTTTTTTTGTTGTTGTTATTTTTATTTATTTATTTGAGAGTAACAGACAGAGAGAGAAAGAGGCAGATAGAGAGAGGGAGAGAGAATGGGCACTCCAGGGCCTCCAGCCACTGCAAACGAACTCCAGACGCGTGCGCCCCCTTGTGCATCTGGCTAACGTGGGTCCTGGGGAGTCGAGCCTTGAACCGGGGTCCTTAGGCTTCACAGGCAAGCGCTTAACCGCTAAGCCATCTCTCCAGCCCTAAACCTAATTATTTTAAATTAAACCTATTATTAGTGAAAACTTATCAACACACATTTTTTTAAAAAAAATTTTGTATTCATGGAAGTAGCATAATTCTCTTAAATCAAGGCACTTAAAGGGCAGTGCAAACCCCATTGAAATTGCTTTAAGAACAATTTATATTTTAAGCAGTGTATAAACTTGTTGAAGCTTGAGGGAGGCTCTAACTCTATTCTAGGGTGACCTGGAACTCATTTTGCCCTGTCTTAAATTTACAGAAATCTTTTAACTTTCGTCTTTCAGATATAGGGAATAAAACCTTTGCCATCACACCCTGAAAGTCTGACTTTTTAAATCTTTACTTTTAAATCAATACCTTAATAATCAATATCTTACAATATCAATATATATATTATAATGTATTGATAGTAATCAATATCTTTAAAAGACATGACTTAATTAAAATAAAACAGAAAATTTAGACCTTAACCAAAACTGTTTTAGAGGAGGAGAGCACAAATAAAGAGGCAATTTTATAAAAAATGTATATTTATTTATTTTTATTTGAGACAGAGAGAAGGGAGAGGGAGAGAGAGAGAGAGAGAAAGAGAGAGAATGGGTGCACCAGAGCCTCTAGTCCCTGCAAATGAACTCCAGACATCTGCATCACCTTGTGCTTCTGGCTAATGTGGGACCTGGAGAATTGAACCTGGGTCCTCAGGCTTCACAGGCGAGCATCTTTATCACTAAGCCATGTCTCCAGCCTGAAAAGCAATAATTTTTATATCTTATTTTACACCATAAGTTAAAATTTATCTAAAAATTAAAAGACATTACTTAAAGACTTAACAAGAAAGCCATCTCTTTTATATAACAATAGGTCTACCCAGAGTTTTGAATGTCATTGTTTTGGGGAGTGACATCCTTTGAAATCTCCACTGTGGAAGGAAAAATTTAAGATAAAAATTCCCAAAAAGCACCTAACATAAAATTTTACTTTTGGTACTTGTATTTCATCCTGAAAAAGAAATCCAATGTAATCAGTCTAATTAAATGAACTTTAGTATATATTTAGAGGCACTTTGATATTTTATTTTTGTTACCTATGATCATAAAAAATTGGATTAGAATTGTTGTAAAATGTGTTTTGGAAAGAAATCATTATCAAAATTTATACATCCAATGTTAATGTTTATACTCTAATAAAATTTTTGTCTTATGACTCCAAAGAATATTATATCACCCAAACACATAGCCTTTATGATTTTATGAATCATTTATTAAATCCAAAAATAACATTTTGTATAGGTTTTAAGAAGTTAAAATTACTGAAGTTTATTAATATATACTTAAAAGGCCTTTTAATATGTCACCAAACCATTCACATTCACACTTTAATTTGGTATACCAAAAATATTTTAACAGCAAAATTAAAATAATAAAAAGGGATACAAATTGGAAATGAAGAGATCAAATTATCCTGATTTGTAGATGACATGATTCTATACATAAAGGATCCTAAAGACTCTACCAGAAAACTGTTAGAGCTGATAAACACTTTTAGCAATGTATCAGGATACAAAACAAATACACACAAGTCAGTAGCTTTCCTATATACTAACATCAAACATGTGGTGGATGAAATCAAGGAATCTCTTCCATTCATAATTGCCTCAAAAGTAAATAAATAAATAATTTAATTAATTAATTAATGATGTTCCTTGAAAGAAACCTAACCAAGGAAGTAAAGGATCTCTATAATTAAAACTTTAAAAGACTCACGTGAGAAATTGCAGAAGACACTAGGAAATGGAAAGACATCACATGTTTTTGGATTGGAAGAATAAATATTGTGAAAATGTCAATCTTACCAAAAGCTATCTACACATTTAATGCAATCCCCACTAAAATTCCAATGGCATTCTTCACAGAAATAGAAAAAAACAATCCTAAAATTCATTTGGGAGCACAAAAAACCTCGGATAGCCAAAACAATTTTGAACAACAAAAATAAGGTTGATGGTATCACCATACCTGATTTTAAGCTATATTATAAAGCCATAGTAATAAAAATAGCATGGTACTGGCATAGAGACAGACATATAGATCAATGGAACAGAATAGAGGACCCATATGTTAATCCTGGCATCTACAACCATTTCAACAAAAAAGCCCCCCCCGCAAAAAAAAATCATTGGAGAAAAGACAGTGCCTTCAACAAGTGGTGCTGGGAAAACTGGATATCTATATGTAGGAGGTTGAAAATAGATCCTTGTCTCTCTCCATGCCCAAGAATCAAGTCCAAGTGGATCAGGGAACCTTAATATCAGACCTGAAACTCTGAAACTGTTGAGGAAAAAATAGGGGATACCCCTCAACATATTGGCATAGGTAGTGACTTTCTAAATATCACCCTCATTGCTCAGGAAATAAAACCACTAATCAACCACTGGGATCTCAAGAAATTGCACAGTTTTGTACAGCAAAGGACACTGTGCATAGAGCAAAGAGACAGCCTACAGAATGGAAGAAAATCTTTGTCTACATCTGAGAGAGCATTAATATCCAGAATATACAAAGAACTCAAAAAAACAAAAAAAAAATAAGAAATCAAACAACCCAATTAAAAAAAAAATAGGCTATGGAACTAAATAGAGAGTTCTCAAAAGAAGTAATGCAAATGTCATATAAAAATTTTAAAAAGTTTTCTACATCCATAGCTGTGAGGGAAATACAAATTAAAACTACTTTGAGATTCCATCTCACTCTTGTCAGACTGGCTATCAGCAAGAAAACAAATGACAATATATGTTGATGCGGATGCAGCAAAAGGGGAACCCTTCTACACTGCTGGTGGGAATGTAGTCTGGGACAGCCATTGTGGTAATCAGTGTGGAGGTTTTGAGACAGCTAAGAACAGATTTACCATATGACCCAGCTATATAGCACACTCCTACGCATATATCCTAAGGACTCTTCTCACTGCCTTAGAGATACTTGCACAACAATGTTCAATGTTGCTCTATTCACAATAGCTAGGAAATGGAACCAGCCTAGATGTCCCTCAACTGATGAATGGATAATAAAGATGTGGTTCCTTTACACAATGGAGTTCTACCCAGTGGTAAAGAAAATGAAATTACGAAATTTGCAGGGAAATGGATGGATCTGGAAAGGATTATACTAAGTGAGGTAACCCAGGCCCGGAAAGCCAAACATTGCATGTTCTCTCTCATCTGTTTATACTTGTGTGTGAGCTGGAACCAAAAATCAGTAGCTGAGGCCAGTAAGCTAGACAAAGGCTATCAGGGAGGGAAGAGATAAAAAGACTTAAGGGGATGGTATTGTATATATGTAAGTAGAAGAACAGATTACAGGGACTGGAATGGCCTAAGGAGGCGGGGGGGGGGGAAGAGATTGAGTAAAGGAAAGGTGGTGGGAGGGTCAAGCAAAATCGAAGATATTCTGAATAAGACATATAAAAGCTTACTTTTTTTTTGCATAATGGCACATCCAGAAGCCATAGATTGCTACTAGAAAATTTTCAGTGCCAGGGATGGGATACCTTCCAGTGAGTTGTTGGCCAGGGAGGTCCCTGTTGCCTCCAAAACATTACAGGCTATTGCCAAGGCCCTTGGTTTCCCACGAGTAACAGATGGTAAGACCCTGTTGCTGAGGACTTCGCTTGCCTGGGCGGCAAGGTCACTGAGAAATCAAGCTGGGGCTGAGCTGGAAACCTTGTCCTTGTAGACCAGTTGACTAAAAGCAGGGAAAAGCTGCACTGCATGCAGCCCTATGGGAGACAGAAGTCATCAGTGGTAAAAACAGTGGACTCTGGAAGCCTCAGGTTTGGCCAGACAGGCCAAATAACTGAATGGGTGCAATAGTGGCATGTCTGCTCTGGGGGAAACCAACTGCTCTCTAATTGGACTGGAGGCCCATTCTATGGGAGGCAATACATGCCTGGTACTGAAAACTAATCAAGAGCCTATGGCAGGGGAGGTCATGAACCTTAGGGGTATAAAGCCTGCTCTTGTTTGGCTAAACACCTATATTATACTCACCAGACTGCCCTGAAAGCACTATACTTAATGTTCATATTCATATATTAGTGCTACTCTCACTTCTGGTTAGAGAAGCTTCTCTTTTCCGATGGCGATGGCCACTGGGATGACCCAAAAGGCCACATAGTGCTGAGAAGAAGGGACGGAGGAGTGTCCAGCACTGAAACATCTCTATCACACCCTCCAAGGCTCAGGGTCCATTGTGGAAGAGGAGGCGGAAAGAATGTAAGAGCGAAAGGAAGGGTACCACTCCTTACAATGCAGCTGCCCAGACAGAAATTGGCCTCTATATCCAGGACCTCTCAGTGCCTAGCAATGCCTTCACAAGACCCTCATAATAGGAGAAAAAGACGATGACATCAAAATAAAAGAGAGATTAATGGAGAGAAGGCAGGGATATGATGGAGGAGGGAACTATCATGGTTTATGGTCTGTAAGTATAGAAGTTGACAATAATTTTTTTAAAAAAAAGAAAAATTGGCTCTTTGCAAGGGTATGGGGGTGAATTTGCAGCAAGTGAGCAGCTGCATTTGGCCCCGTTCCATCTTCAGCTCTACGACGTTCCCCTTGGCCAGCAGCACACTAAGTCCTCCCTATGGTCAAAGCATTCAGCAAACAATGGCAAGACAGGTCCACCCGAAAAGGGCACCTGATTTCCATGACAGATGTGGTAATGCCGTATCAACCAGCGGGTCCATTTTCTGCATCACTGTATGGGCATACGCAGCAGCACGCGTTGGAAGAGCATGGGACTTGTCACCTGTTGGCAAAGTCACCCCAAAGGAGTAGGGAGATCAATAATCGTGACAGCTGGTGTCATCATGAATTGTTTCAAAACCTACCACTGACTGGAGGCAAGTGAAAGCACCATGTATTGAGGAAAATAATCATGACTTGCTGAAAAAAAAAAAAATAACGTACCTCTGAAACCTTTTAAAATCAGGATAATAAAAAATTGAAGTGGCCACAAGTTTTCACATATTTTTTGAATTTGAAGTTGTTAAGCTCTATTTCTTTTCTCACAAGACAACAGACAAAAACATGTAATGTGAAAGCGTCATGGACACACATGGCTAATACATGAATCCTAGCTGCACCTTAAGAAAAATTACATGGCACCTTTACATCTTTTGAGACCTAGGACTCAAGAACGTGAAAGATCCATGGTGAAGTCACTTATGTAAATCCACAGTAAATAATTAGTCGTGGTTTTTTTTTTTTTTTTTCATTTGTTTTTGAGAGCTGAATAGCCGAGAGAGAAAAGTTCTTACAGATGAAAATATCTTTTTAAACATCTTAGGTCAAAACGTTATATTCTTTTACTCAGTCTGTATATTTTGTCCTTGATAGGTAGGGAAATCCTTTCAAGTACCTAGTAAGAATCCAGATTTAAAGGCTTATTGAGTTTCTAACAAACAGAGAAATTTAGGGGGAAAAAAAAAAAGCCAGATTTTATGTTTTGAATCCAGAATGTTCTGCTTTAAGAGAAGCTCTCCCTCAGCGTTTCCAGTTGCTCTCTTGGGGCAGGGGGAGGGGTGGAGAGTGGTTAGAATATTTTGGGAACCAGCCTCTATGATATCCCACCAGAAACGTCTTGCAGGCGCTGTTAGAAAGAGGTAGGCAACGTGACGCAACCCACGTTTGAAAGAAAAGGAGAGACATTGCTCTTTGCTGCGTGGCACATTGAAAGAGCTGGTCACCTCCCTGGGCCCAGGCAAGGTTGGTGGTCCTGGCTAATAGTAACTGTTTGATGAGGAGAAAAGGTTCCCTCCTTCCCCTCCCCCAGGAGGAGCTGGATCTGAGAGAACTGACAGAGAGGGGTGACATTGGAGGTCTCCTCATGAGCCCATCTTTTACGCCTAAGCACAAAGAGGGGTCACTTCATCACGTAGCAGCAAGAGTGAGCTGAGCTAGCACCAGCAACGAGGGCTGGTTTATAAAATCCCAGGCTCTAGGCCCAGTGACACACCTCCACTTCCCAAAGGATCCACCAGCTGGGCAATCAAATACAAGTGTTAAACACCAACCCAGGAGGCTACGGGGGAGCCCAGTGGGTTCGTCTGTCAAATGCTTTATAGCTGTAACCCTGGACCAAGAATGATACTGGGCACATAGTATGCCTTCAATACATATTTGAACTCAGAAAGGTCACCTTCAGAGGGAGGATGAGGCAGTTTAGCGGTAACATGGCCCAATTCCACTTAGATAGAGGTCAGAGAAGGACCTGGCTTCTCCTTATCTTCCTGCCTAAAGGGGTTCCCTAGATCTGTTTTTCCTTAAACTCAACCACAGTCCCTCCCTCGGAAGAGTTCTCTTTTCTAGTATTAAGATTCCTGGAAGGATTAAACCTGAACCTCACTTTGTGGCAGGTTAGCTCATCCTCCATTGAGACTTGGAACCAGCCCCCACCCAACATCTAGAAAAGGCTCCAGTCTGGGTCTCTAGGTGGTCTTGACCACACTCCTGCTTTGTTATGGGCAGGAGCCCTCTCTGCTCTCTCTTACCTTCTCTAAAGCACCTTAAGTTCTATCTATAACCTAACAAAAATCTCTCTAAACCTTAAAAATTAATATATAAATGAGTAGATTTTGGTGGACAAATGAAAGAATTATTTAAACAAAGACTTTTGAATAAAAAGTTATTGGAGGGCTGGAGGGATTGCTTAGTGGGTAGGGTGTTTGCCTGCAAAGCCTAAGGACACTGGTTCGATTCTCCAGGACCCATGTAAGCCAGATGCACAAGGAGGCGCATGCATCTGGAGTTCATTCATTTGGAGGCCCTGGAATGCCCGTTCTCTCTCTCTCTCTCTCTCTCTCTCTCTCTCTCTCACTCTCTACCTCTTTCTCTCTCAAATAAACAAATAAAATATATATTTTTAAAAAGTCATTGGAGCAGTGTAGATAAAAAGATGTTGTCCCTGAATTCTAATTATTCGATCTCTTTTTCTAAATATTTTATTTATATTTATTTACTATTTATTATGAGGCTGAGAAAGATGAATTAAGAGATAGATAGAGAGAGAGAGAGAGAGGGAGGGAGAAATAGGCACACAAGGTCCTCCAGCCACTGCAAATGAACTCCAGATACATGCACCACCTTGTGCACCTGGTTTACATGGGTCCTGGGGAATCAAACATGGGTCCTTTGGCTTTGCAGGCAAGCACCTTAACTGCTAAGCCAACTCTCCAGCCCTATTCCATCTCTTATACTGAATAATATGATTAAAAAACTAGACGTAGCGTGTTCAAGGCCACCTTGAAACTACATAGTTCCAGGCCAGCCTAGGCTAGAGCAAGACCCTACCTCAAAAAACAAGCAAACAAAAACTAGAGATCGGTGCCACAAGATTTCCAACTTTTCTTCAGTTGACAAAATTTGTTTGCCATATTTCACCTGCCATCCAACATGCAGACCCACAAAGAGGAGCCTGGGTGTGGGCATGGACAGAGAAATGACATTTCTTCTTCCCTGCATCTAGTCAAGCTAAACCAGTCAGGAAATCACAAATAAATCCGGATTCATTTGGGACCAGGAGGGTTCAGGGATTTCAAAGCTCCATTTATAGCTCATTAGAGTAATTGTTTCTCCCACTCAAGGCTGAGGTTGCCTCATCCATCAATGTTTCCTTCTCAGAAAGTGAGCATTAATTAAAACACACATTTCTGCTTCCCTCTCTCTCTTCCTGGATGTGTCTGGACATAAAAGGACTACCGTCCACATGCGAGCCGACCACACAGTACAAAGTACAACAAGGAGTTAATTTCTGTAGCCTTCTTCCCACATGGGCAAACTAACCTCAGAAGACAAAGTGTTAAGCTGCCTTTTGGAAGCATACCATTTTCCTTTATTTTAAATGTTTTTAATTTAATTTTTATTTGAGAGAGAGAGAAAAAAAAAATAAGAGAGTGAGGGAGAGAATGGGCACACCAGGGCCTCCAACCACTGCAAACGAACTCCAGAGGCATGTGCCACCTTGTGCATCTGGCTTACATGGGTCCTGGGGAATCGAACCGAGGTCCTTTGGCTTTACAGGCAAGTGCCTTAACTGCTAAGCCATTTCTCCAGCCCATCCTTTA
The DNA here is from genome assembly GCA_036346955.1 of Dipus sagitta. NCBI lineage: Eukaryota > Metazoa > Chordata > Mammalia > Rodentia > Dipodidae > Dipus > Dipus sagitta. Next base: position 5,521,579 of record CM070792.1, read on the forward strand.
TTTTATATTACTTTTGTCATGGTGAAAAAAAAAATCACACTGAGATTTACCTAACCAGCTTAAGTGATCCCAACTTGATTGGCAACACCTAAAGAATCTGAACTGGAGCCAAGTGAACGCGTCTCTTCTGCTCTCCATCGGGCCTGGTGGAAGTGTTGACTTTGGCCAGGCTGAGGTTTCCGAGCCTGTTTGACGTGAGGCTTCTTGGGTTTTCCATCCACGGTGAGCACAGCACGTTGTCTTCTGTGCTCGTCTGCCTCCCAGACTCAGGGTCAGGGAGAATGTGTCGATGGCCTGGTGGTCTGGCTGATCCCCCTGGGTGGTGGCTCATCTGCCCAGCGATCTGTGCTGCCTTTGAAGCTCAAGGTGCCTGGGGACAACAGGAGGGAGGTGAAATGGGCATCGTCTTCCTTTGTGGCTGTGGACATGTTACGTCACTGCCTTCCCAACCTTTGAGTCCTTTGCTTTGTTTTGGGAAGAAACACGTTCTTCCTTCATTGTCGGACCACCATAGTGGAAAAGGGGTACTTTTTTATTTTACTTTATACTTTTTATTATTTATTTGCAAGCAGAGAGAAACAGAGAGAGAGAGAGGAGAGGAGAGAAAAAGTGAGCATACACAGGGTCTCTAGCCACTGCAAATGAACTTGACAAGTATACACTACTTTGTGCATCTGGCTTTACGTGCGTACTGGGGAATTGAACCCAGGTTGTTAGACTTTTCAGGCAGGTTGTTTAACTGCTGAGCCATTTCTCCAACCCTAAGTTGTACTTTAAAAAGTATTTTATCTAATTATTTATTAGAGAGACAGAGAGAGAGAGAGAGAGGCAGAGAAAGAGAGGCAGAGAGCAGGGGGAGAGAGAGAGAGAGAGAGAATAGGTGTGCCAGGGCCTCTAACCACTGCAAATAAACTCCAGATGAATGCACCACTTTGTAAATCTGGTTTTACATGGGTACTGGGGTATTGAACTCAAGTCATTGGGCTTTGCAGGCAAGCACCTTAACCACTGAGCAATCTCTCCAGCCCTTATTTGGACTTTTTGAAAAGATAAAGTAAAATTTATTCCTTTGCCCACAAGAGGCTGTCTGAACACATCCTGTGGAGCCAGAAGAGGAAGAGGAGGGTAAGCAAGACGGACAAGAGCAGTAGCTGAAGGCAAGTGCCCCGTGGCTCAGCTGCTGTTCACTGACTATGAGCTGGAAGAGTCTTTTCCCAAAGAGCCCCAGGGAGTCCCTAACATAGGAGCAAGGAGTACTGGAACAAGAGCTTCCATGTCAGTCTTTCCCATGTCTTCTGCTTTAAAAAGCAAACAAACAAATATTTATTTATTTGCGAGCAAGGAGAGACAGGGAGAAGAGAGACACTGCAAAGGAACTCCAGATGCACGCACTACTTTGTGTATCTGGCTTCACGTGGGTACTGGGGAATCGAACCCAGGTCGTCAGGCTTTGCAGGCAAGTGCCTAAACTGCTGAGCCCTCTCTCCAGCCCCTCTTCTACTTATTTTAAGGTGCACTGACGTAGGGTATTCCAAAATAGATAAGCTTTATCTTGTCATGGTTTAGAATTCCCCAATGATATTCTGAATTGTCTTAGCAAAGAAAAATCACCATTTTTTTTTTCAATTTAGAGCCCTAAACTCTTCAAGTCTCACCCAAATATGTCTGGTTTCTATTTAAATTTGATGCCTCTTCAGCAGTGAAGAGACTGGGGTAAAGGGAGACTTGGACCTTCTTGGAGGAAACTGAAGTTTCTAGCAGCAAGAACATCCCCACCACCACGCGGCGAGGATGGTTGCACACGGTGTGCTTTGAGCTGGTGCAAGACACTGTGTTCTGTAAACACTTCTAAGAACTACTATGAAGTACAGAGACTCCCGTGCCAACCAGATCCTAGGTAAGCTGGGCACTCCTCACCCATCATAACAGAATCTGGGCTGCCTGCAGGTCTAGCTAATAAAAAGACAGAGTGATGTTCCTAAACTGGTTGGGTGGAGATCAGGGGGCCGGGGATGTGATTCACTCTCAGATGAGTTCCCACCGACAGGCCTTGGAGATGGCTCAAGAGTCTTGAACTGTGTGTCTAGGGGGTGGGGGTGGGGCAGCTGGAGAATCCAAGGTTAGAACAGGAGAAGTGATTTTTTTTTTTTTTTGACCTGCTGTGTGGAACCCAAATGTCTCCTGCAGTGCAGATTTCTTTAAAGGCAAGCAATCAGGTCAAGTGTGGAGAGAGTGAGTTGCTTGGGCAAGCATTTGGATTTTATATGCATCCCAAAACGACAAAGAAGAAATTGGTGGTTTTCTTGTATGCCTCTTTCATTCCATTATCTAAATTCCACCGTGTTGGCAAACGGAAGAGAAACACAGAGCCTCTGACCCCAGATTTCCAAACATATTATTATTCATATTACAGAAGAAGTAATTATTCCAGTAAAACAATGACATAGTATCAGTAAAAATGAAATTAAATGGCCACCACCAATAGTAGCAAGAAGGTTATTTATTATTTCTGTTACTGAAGTGGTTTGTGTTGTGCTTCTCGTCCAAGCCTCAGGGATAAATTAAAATTCAATGGCTACAGAGGTGTCTCATGAAATGTGTTAGTGAGGTTGTTTGCTGATATGCAAAAATGTCCTGACATGGTTTTTTTTTTTTTTCTTCCCCCCTGACATAGTTTGTAAATGCATGCTGCATACCCCCAGCCAATGACACGGATGCAGCAGCTTCTCTCTGTCATTGCAGCCAAGGAGATAACATGACACAGAGCAGCATAATGCTTGCCTCATTTTCATGTCTGATACCACAGTAATGCGGGGAGCCATTGACTGCGAGGCAGGAGTGAATGTTTCTTTTCTGCGTGATTTCCTTTCTCCTGCCTCTCTGGAAACAGGCATAAAGAAGCACTCCTTCGGTGTCCTCGGGAAAGCGAGTGTGTGCTTACACACTCACAGCCCTCCGCCTGTTTCCTGTTCCTCCTGGCAAAGGTTTTGAGGGGGTAAGAGTTGGTGCCGGCAGAATTCCTTCCAGACAGTGACAAATCGGGCTGCACTTTTGTTACCGTAGAATAGAATCGTTAGTGAAATATTCTGGAGAACAGAATTTGTGTTTTGCGCAGCCTTATGTGAGTTTGCTAGAGCTGTTTTGTCAAAGTCCCACAGATTGAGTAAACACCAGGGATGAATCACCGTGGTCAGAGGCTGGAAATCGGAATCGAGGTCACGCCTCGCAGGCTTGGGGGAGAATTTGTTCCATGGCTAGGACCATGTTCGCCGAGCTTCTGGGGCTTTGATGGTAATCCTGGGCATCCCTCTGCTTGTAGATCTCTGCCTTTCCCCTCCCTTGTTCCCCTGGTCCAAACCTTTCCCTTTATAAAGGTCATAACCTCAAATGAATTAATTGTTACCTATCTATAATGCCTGTTTCTAAATATAATCCCACTCCCATTCTGAGAAATTTGGGATGAGGATTTAAGCTGAATTTTAGGAGTGAGGCCTTACTGAGGGAATGAGCCTCCAGGATTTGTAGCCAGGTTCACATTGCTAGCAGAAATCACCCGACCAAGAGCAGCTTTTGGGGGAAAAAAAAGAAAGGGTTTATTTTGGTTTACAGGCTCGAGGGGAGGCTCCACGATGGCAGGGGGAAATGATGGCATGAGCAGAGGGTGGACATCACCCCCTGGCCAACATCAGGTGGACAACAGGAACAGGAGAGTATGCCAAACACTGGCAAGGGGACACTGGCTATAACACCCATAAGCCCGCCCCCAACAATACACCGCCTCCAGGAGGCGTTAATTCCCAAATCTCCATCAGCTGAGAACCTAGCATTCAGAACACCTAAGTTTATGGGGACACTTGAACCTTCGGTCTAAACTTACGTTGGAAAAGACGTAAAGAGCTGGGTACTCAGTTCTCAGTGAGGCCCAGCACTACCTCCTCCACTGGTTCTGTTGATTCTGATGAATACAGTGGCGCATGTGCTGATTTTTAGGATCACAGCCTGTATTGGAATTGACTTAGCTCCATCACTCAATATGTATTAAGCCAAATCTAAGTTTCTCTCTCTCTCTCTCTTTTTTTTTTCTTTTTCTTTCTTTTTCTTTTTTTTTTCTGAGGTAGGGTCTCACTCTAGCCCAGGCTGACCTGGAATTCACTATGTAATCCCAGGGTGGCCTCAAACTCACAGCAATCCTCCTACCTCCGCCTCCCAAATGCTGGGACTAAAGGCATGCGCCACCATGTCCGGCTCTTCTCTCTCCTTTTTAAGTCTGCTAATTCTTGTAGAGCCTTGCCTTGGAGATTCAGACACAGTGTAAAATATCTTCTAGAGGACTGGAGAGATGGCTTAGCGATTAAAGTGTTTGCCTACAAACCCCAAAGGACCCAGGTTCAATTCCCCAGGACCCACATTAGCCAGATGCACAAGGGAATGCAGGCATCCAGAGCTTGTTTGCAGTGGCTGGAGGCCCTGGCTATAACACCTATAAGCCTGCCCCCAACAATACACTGCCTCCAGGAGGCGCTAATTCCCAAATCTCCATCAGCTGGAACCTAGCATTCAGAACACCTGAGTTTATGACGGACACCTGGATCAAACCAACACCCTCCTCTTGGGCTATCAACCATTCTCTGATCAGTCTTCAGTTGGCCTCTTCGAGCCTGATGTCTCTCCCTTCCCTATCTCCACCTTCTTCTTTCTGATCACTTTCTTAAGATCCCCATTTATATGTCAGCCATACCTCACAATCTCCCACTTCTCCAGAGCAGCGAAAGAGAGTGAGAGGCCACCCTGAGACTACAAAGTGAATTCCAGGTCAGCCTGAGCCAGAGTGAGACCCTACCTTGACCCCCCCCCCCCCAAAAAAAAGGTGTGCAGTCAATCTTGCCATGGCTACCCTTAATACCCTCCAATAAAACACCTACAGAGAATCTAATTTTGTTATTTTTTAAGTTTTTAATTTTTTGATTTTTTAGAGACAGAGAGAGTTGGTACACCATGGCCTCAGCCATTGCAATTGAACTCCAGACACTTGCGCCACCTAGTGGGCATTTGCGACCTTGCGCTTGCCTCACCTTTGTGTGTCAGGCTTACATGGGATCTGGAGAGTTGAACCTGGGTCCTTAGGCTTTGCAGGCAAGCACCTTAACTGCTAAGCCATCTTGCAAGCCCTAATTTTTTTTGTTTGTTTTGGTTTCTTGAGGTAGGGTCTCACTCTAGCCCAGGCTGACCTGGAATTCACTCTGTGGTCTCAGGGTGGCCTCGAACTCACAGTGATCCTCCTCCCTCTGTCTCCCGAGTGCTAGCATTAAAGGCATGTGTATGCCCTGTCTAGCTTCTCATTTCTACCACTCTCCAGTTCTTTCACCATGTTCCCGCCCCATTCCTTGACCTTGGGCTTTCTTGTTGCGCAAGCTGGGCTCTCAGACACTTTGCTCTGTAGTTCTCAGAGACCTTCACTTGGCTCTCCACAGGACACTGGTTCATTTGTTTCCCACTAGGTAGGATTAGTTCTTAAATTAATTGTGCTTATTTGTGTGTGTCTATTGTTGAGTTCCTTCCAAAACAATAACTGAAGAAATAATGGGCTTAGTGGGCTGGAGTGGATCTTCCTTTTGGGGGAAGGTCTAAGTCCAGCCCTCCTGGGTGTGTTCGGAGCATTTTGAGCTCTGGCGGCTTATGCTTGCTGGCCTTGGTGTTTGTTTGCTGCAGTTGTCTCTCTCTCTCTCTCTCTCTCTCTGCTTGGATCTCTGAAAGTAAACAGCCTCTTCCGCCCTTGATGGAGTCTCTCCAGGACTTCGTAAGCCTGAAACAAACCCCTTTCCTCCTGTAAGCTGTGGCTGCTTGGATGTTTGTCATAGAACTGTGTAGCTGACGGCAACAACCGCTGACCTCGGACTGAAAGCCAGTCCTCACCACATTCTGCTGCTGTCGTCTGAGCACCTCTCTGAGTTCATCATCTACCATTCTCCCTTCCTCATCGTGCCTCAGCCACGGCGTCCTCCTCAACGCTGCCGAAGGGTGCCAGGCATGTTCAGGACTCGGAAAATTCACATCTGTTGCTCCCTTACTTCACTTAAATATTCCATAAAACAGCGCTTCATAAGAACACCTTCACTCCACACAAGCTCTGACCTTTAAATAATATTGTCAGAAGACAGGCACTTAACATGATTTGGTCTTCATCTGAGCTCCTTAGGTCATTTATTATTTCAGCCTTCTAGTAATGAGTTGTCTACTCAAAATATTGACCATGTTAGTAAACAGTGGCCTGAGGAAATACTCTTGAAACCATTAACCTGGTCTTTATTGGTATTAATTGTCATTTAGAGAAAGGATGTCTATTTGGCTTACAGTTTTGGAACTTGAAGATCAAAGATGGGGTAGCGCCATGAATGTGATCTGAGCCATGTGGTGTTACAGCAGAAACAAGACACAGAATGGACTTAATAGGATGGTATTGTATATATGTAAGTAGAAGAATAGGTTAATGGGGGTGAAAAGGTCCAGATGAGGTTAGGGGAAGAGATTGCGTAAAGGAAAGGTGGAGGGAGGGCTAATCAAAATCTAAGAGGATATAAATAAATCATACAGAAACCTACTTTTTTGGACAATGAAACACTCAGGAGCCATAGATTGTAGCTAAAAAATTTTCAGTGCCAGGGATGGGATACCTTCCAGTGAGTTGTTGGCCAGGGAGGTCCCTGATGCCCCCAAAACATTATAGGCCATTGCCGAGGCCCTTGGTTTCCCACCATGAATAGATGGTAAGACCCTATTGCTGAAGACTCCACATACTTGGGCTGCAAGGCCACTGAGAAATCCTGCTGGAGCTGAGCTGATAACCTCCTCCATGTAGACCAGCTGACAGAAGGCTGGAAGTACGTCCCTCCCTTCCTTTCTCCTCCCTTTACATCTCTTTTAGAATGTATTTTTTGATTGCAAGAAAAATGCAATCAACTCAATAGAAAAATAAACAATGTTGGTTATGAAATTTACAAAAAAAAAAACCAGTGAATCATGATCAATCTTGTGAACAGTTAGGAAATATAAGTTAAAACAACACTGAGATACTATTCCAACCCACCTAAAAAATATAGCCATAACCTGATGATATCATCAAAGTGCCAATTACTGAGCACTAAGTGAGCCATCTCTATCTCTCCCTGATAGGCTCAGGGCACACCACAGAAGAGGGGATGGAAAGAATCTAAGAGCGAGAGGGTGAGGAGGAGTGATTTGGGACACTGTCCTCCGGACATGAAGTGACTGGTCCGTTCATGACCTCATCGTGGCTGTTGGCTGTCACACCTCCACAAGACCTGCACAACCCTGAGCTCATTAACAGTATAATGCTGCTGACGGAGGTGGGGAGCAGAAATGAAACAGACCTCTGAACAGCAAGAAGACCAGTCAGAAAGAAGAGGTGGTTCAGTGGGGTGGGAGTGGAAGATAGGGGCAACAGCTAAGGTAATAGGAGGGGATTACGACGAAGTTATACCATGTTCCTTGTATGAAAATTCTCAGTGAAAAGAAAGAATGGGAGAAAAAGAATCCTCCAGAATTTGTCAACGAAACTGTCACTGTTAAACTATCTGAGAGTCATTTGGCCCCATGTAGTCAGGTGGGGGATGTGTCTGATCCGGAGGGCCATCTGTTCTTTTCTGGACATTGGCCACAGGAAGTCCACAAATATGTGGGCAGAGATCTGCGGTGGTATTCACTGCTGTCACGTGTCTGCTAGCAAGAATGCGGAGACCAGCTAATTGCCCTTCAATAGGAGAATGGGTAATAAATTGGCCTATTTACATATTGGACTTATACATAGGCACTATCAGATCTCTTAAATATGATATATCATGAAAACAGTATTTAACAGTGATATGCAAAATCATTAATATGTGGTAATATCCTGTATGAAATTTAAAATCCAATTTTTTTAATGAATGTTTACTGAATATACAGTAAAAGTACAAATTTAAGACCGGGATGGTGTACCAACATCAGTACAATGTTTCTTAAGCAGGGATATACACAGGGATAGGACTCTATCTTCAGGTGGGAGAAATGTCTCAGTAGTTCAAGTGCTTGCCTGCAAAGCCTTGGGGACCCAGGTTCAGTTGTCCAGTACCCACATAAGCCAGATGCACAAGTAGGCCCATGCATCTGGAGTTCATTTGCAGTGGCTGGAGGCCCTGGTTCACCCATTTTCTCTCTGTATCTGCCTTTCTCTCATACACAAAATAGTTAAGTAAATAAATAAAATATTAAAAATTTTTTAAAAGAACGACCTCTAAAACATTTTATTTCATTTTTATTTTTTGTGAGAGAGAAAATAGGCACAGCAGGGCCTGGAGCCACTGCAGTCAGACTCCAAATGCATGCGCCCCCTTGTGCGTCTGGCTTCTGTGGGATCTAGAGAGTCAAACATGGCTCCTGAGGCTTTGCAGGCGAGTGCCTTTACCACTATGCCAGCTCTCCAGTCCTAAAACATTTTATTTGTTATATAAATATCAACAAATCCACATTGATTGGAAAAAAATTAATAACGTCACAAATTTATAGTCCCTCTAATCTTGAGCTTTCAGGTGCTGGCTGTGCTAATTTCAAAGTAATTTCATTTCTTTTACTTCAGATATACTCCTCTGTAAAATGTCATACACATTAAAATTACACAAGTTCTGACCTTATAGCCTGAGGTTTAGCATGAAGGGAATACACCCATGAAGATGAAGAATTCTTAGCACATGTTCTTTTTTCTTTTTTAAATTAATTTTTATTTATTTATTTATTTGAGGGGGAGGGAGTGGGCCTGCCAGGGCCTGCAGCCACTGCAAATGAACTCCAGACACATGTGCCACCTTGTGCATCTGCCTTACGTGGGTTCTGGGGAATTGAACCCGAGTCCTTTGGCTTTGCAGACAAACGCCTTAAGTGCTGCCCCATCTCTCCATCCCTCAGCTCATGCTCTTGGTCCCAACCCACGGGAACGTCCGAAGCCAAGTCAACCCTACTGTCCCTGCTCAGCTTCCTTCCGCCCTTGGCCTTCACGAGCCGCAGCTGCCCCGGGACGCCTCACCGACTTCTCTTCTGCCCTGTGTTCCACCCCTTACGAGACCTTATCCTGCTTCTCAAGTTACCACACCCGCACATAGCGCACCCTACCGCTCCGCTCTCTAACAGGCACTGTCAGGTGGGACTTGAGTGCCATGCCAGATGTTCATAACAAGCAAAAATGGTACAATTGTTGCCTAATGCCAAGCATGTCCATTGGGGAGGAATTAAGGTTGATGAATGATGTGCTGGAGGCTATCTGTTAGTGACCCAGAACAAATAAAATGCATGCTAAAATCTTCCAAAATTAGATAAAAGGTCTTAATGTCAGGATTTGTGTTTACATTTAAAAAGAGTTTTGGGGGCTGGAGGGATGGCTTAGTGGTTAAGGCATTTGCCTGCAAAGCCAAAGGACCCAGGTTTCGATTCCCCAGGACCCATGTTAGCCACATGCACAAGGGGGCACATGTGTCTGGAGTTTGTTTGCAGTGGCTGGAGGCCCTGGCACACCCATTCTCAATCTCTTTCTCTCTCTCCCTCAGCCTCTTTCCCTCTCTCAAATAAATACATAAAAATAAAATAAAGGCATAGGCTACCATGCCCAGCTCTTTTAAAAAAAGGTTTTGAGATCAGCCTGCAAAGCCTAAGAACCTGGGTTCAACTCCCCAAGACTCACATAAAGCCAGATGTACAAAGTGGCACATGCATCTGGTATTTGTTTGCAGCAGCTAGATGTCCTGGCATGCCCATTTGTTCTCTCTGTGTTTCTGTCTCTCTTCTCTTGTGTCTCTCTGTTTGCAAGTAAGTGCACTCACTTTCATTCCTAAAGCCCAGAGTCCAGGCAACACAATAGAGGGCTGGAGAGATGGCTCAGTGGTTCAGGTCCTTGCTTTCAAACCCTACAGACTCAAGTTCAATTCCCCAGTGTCCATGTAAAGCCAGAGGCACGTGTGTATGGAGTTCGTTTGCAGTGGCTAGAGGCCCTGGCACACTCTCTCTCTCCCCTCTCTCTCTAATAAATAATAAATGAATAAAATATTTTAAAAACAATTATAGACCCATAAGTTTGACCATGTTCACTTAGCTTGATGTTAAAACTGTATTTTCTAGCCCCTGTTTCAGCTGAGTGTAATGTGACCAAGTTCAGTACCCCCCAGAAAAATGGATCCAGATGAGATATAAAGATTCCAAAACCAGCACTAGGAATCTGGCTTAGTAAAAGCATTTGCTGAACAAGCACGAGGACCTAACTTCAGATCCCCACCACCTGCACAACATGATGGGCGTGGTAGTGTGTGCCTGGCATCCCTGGGGAGGTGGGGATGTGCATCCGGGAGCAGGACAGGGCGGGGGGCGCCTGTTGGCTAAGGCGTCGAAGCTAATCAGTGAGCTCCAGGTTCGGGGAGAGACTCAAAAATAAGGTGGGTCTGGAGAGATGGCTTAGCAGTTAAGATGCTGGTCTGCAATGACTGACGAACCGGGTTCGATTCCCCAGTAACCATGTAAAGCCAAGTTCACGAAGTGGTGCACGCTTCAGGAGTTCGTTTGCAGTGGCTGGAGGCCCTGGAGTGCCCATTCTATCTATCTGCCGCTCTCTCCCTTTCTGTCAAATGAATAAATAAAATATTGAACAAATAAGTTGGGGAGTAGTTATGGAAGACACTTGGCATCTACCAAGGATGTCCACATGAACATGCATGCATGTACTCGGGCATTTGCACACGTATGTACTCATACACATCTGAAAACACATACATGCACAGACGCCAAACACACATGCAAAACGACATAGAAATAAATGTATAAAAATGACCCTGATTCCTGACCTTAAAGAAAGGGGACAGGCTCCTTTGTCGCATTGTTTTAATACAAAAATAAAATTGTTGCCACTTTTCTTACTGGCTGGAAGAAACCTTGCAGGTAGGAGCTAGAACATCTTTACTAGAACACAAATGGAGGAGGGTAATTGAAGAGGGTAGAGGAGAAAAAAAAAAAGAAAAGAAAACCCACCATTTTGAAGCAGACATCATGTCTACCATATTCAAAGTAGTACATGAAAAGAGTTGGCTCCTAGCCTGCCTAAGCGGCTGTTACTTCTGAATCTTAGTTACAGAAGTCAAGCTTGTAAGTGAACTTATAATAATCAGCCCCCTTCTACATCATGACAAAGACGAATGCCAAGGGAAATGTCAAATAAAAACAGATGACATGCCGGGCATAGTGACCCAATGCCAATTAGGGAAAAGCCTCAGTGTTGCCTATTAAATGTGCTCCTTGGTTTTCTTCCATTTCACCTTATTTTTTTTTCTTAACCTGATAGCCTAATAAGAGTATTTTTTTGGGGGCTGGAGGGATGGCTTAGCGGTTAAGCGCTTGCCAGTCAAGCCTAAGGACCCCGGTTCGAGGCTCAACTCCCCAGGACCCACGTTAGCCAGATGCACAAGGGGGCGCACGCGTCTGGAGTTCGTTTGCAGTGGCTGGAGGCCCTGGCGCGCCCATTCTCTCTGTGTCTCTCTCTCTGCCTCTTTCTCACTCTGTCTGTTGCTCTCAAATAAATAAATAAACAATAATTTTTAAAAAAGAGTATTTTTTTATTGGAAGTATAATTATTTTCAATTTAATCATAAGGATATTGGATAACTTTTTAACTTTTCCCCCCAGTTTACTTACTGATTTTCTTTTCCCCAATGTAAATTACAATGATGAACCTAGCTATTTCTTCCAAGGAACCAGATATTTTAAGTTTACTCTGGCTTCTTCTGATGGGATGTTTTTGTTGTCATTGTTGTCATATTCCGTGGTACATTGTACAGAGCAATTCTGATTTTGATTAGGGATTTCTTTAACTCTGGCGTTGCAAAGCCCATGATCTGTCATTGGCTATTGTTCACTTATTTTCGCTATCTGCCCTAACCAAAAGATATTGACTTTATTTATTATTATTTTTTTAATGGTGAGTTGGCTGGTGATATGAGGATGTGGAGAAATTATTCAGTTAGATTCTGGCTACATTCCCCTATAGACAAAAGTATCAGGAGGTTAGTTCCCACGGGGACAGCACACGCAGTCACAGACAAGGTACACTGCCGATTCTACTCCAGTTCCTTCCAGTGGATAAGCCCTTTGCCCTTTACTGGGGCTCCAGGAAAATCAAAACACTTGTCAGATTTATCTCTGTTGATGGAACAGATTCACCAAATGGATAGTTTCTGGGAACATTCTTTTTACAAAATGACCTATCTCTCTAAACTGTTTTCAGGCCAAGAACTATTTTCATCCTATAAACATATTAAAAGAAATGCTCAAATATTTGAGAGAAGCCATCGCCCTCCACTCATCTGTGATCCCAACGTTAATCCTCGTTCGAGCGCCTGTCTACACAGCCCTGATTAGACCAGCGTAGCAGTCAACTCTAATTGCTTTCATATTGCAGAGAAACTACTAACTGCATTCATCTGCTTGCTTTACTGGGAAAGAAGTTTGAGAATATAAAACTCTGAGATGAGGGATGGGTCTTGAAAGAAACTGCCGGGGGTTCATATGACATGAAACCTCATCATCTCATTTCCAACTCTCCCTACAGATCTTGAGGTAAAGAATTAGGGGCCTTGTTTCTCTCCTTTGGGAAAAGTTTCATTGATTGTTTAATGATAGAAACCCACTTTTATTTTTCTTATCTTTTGCTTCTTTGGATAAAGACACTGTGACATACTGGAGCTTAGTATTAAATAGCATTAGTATTATTGTTCCATTTTCTTTTTATTTATTTATTTTATTATTTATTTACTTGAGACACAGACAGAGAAAGAGGGAAGGGGGGTGCACCAGAGGCTCTAGCTAGATGTATGTGCCACCTTGTGCATCCGGCTTATGTGGGTACTGGGGACTCAAACATGTGTCCTTAGGCTTGGAAAGCAAGTGCCTTCACTGCTAACCATCTCTCTAGCTCTTGTTTCATTTTTCAATACTAAAGCTTACAATGAAAAACAAATAAAAGGGGCAACACTGAATATTGGTATCATCTGGCTAGTGTCTTCTGGAAGCTTATATGTTCATTGATAAAATAAGGACAAATGTTGTCATGAAAATTCTCTTTTCTGGACTGGAGAGATGGCTTACTGGTTAAGGCACTTGCCTGCTAAGCCTGAGGACTCACGTTTGGCTCTCCAGGTCCCACCTAAGGCAAGCGCACAGCCATACAAGCATGCAAGGTGGCGCATGAACACAAGGGGGCGCACGTGTCTAGAGTCTGATTTCAGTGGCTGGAGGCCCTGGCACACCAATCCTGAATCTCTCTCTCTCATCAAAAAAGGCAGTCCATTGGGCTTACCTCAAACAAAAAAGAAAGAGTGGCTAGCAAAAATTTACCCAGGCAGCCATGAATAGAAACAAAGTTCTGAAAAGGAAAAGAACATTCATTCAAGAGCTCAGGCCTTCTTGAAGCGTAACTCAATTTTAGTCAAAAGGAAAATTCCAGACTAACCAAGATGCTTGCTAATGATCCCGTGCCTTGTTTTCATGGACTGTCACTTAACGTCCGGAGGAAGGGCAGCGACACACACGTGTTTGCAGTCGTAAACGTTTTCTCTTAGTAGTCAAAGAAGCTCGAGTTCACAGTGTGCAGTTGTAAAGGGCCTCCTTACAAGTACAGGGAGAACAGACTTCCGATAAAGCTGTCCACAAAATGAGCCCTGGAGTCCCTGAAGTAGCCTAGAACCTTGAGCATCAATCACGTGACCGGTGGGAATATTTACTACGTGCTTTGAGCCACACTCATCTCAGCAGAGGAAAGCACCCAGGCCTTTGTCCCTGAAGGAAGCAACAAGGAAATAGGACCTGATTATAAATAACAGAATAATGACAAGTCAAAGAGTCAACGACCTGAACTCCCAGACTGTATTGTTTTCACCCAACTTAGTTTTTTTTGTTTTTTTTTTTTTTTTGAATTAGACCCCGACTGAATAGCATCTATCTGCTTTGAGGGATTTTCTAAGAAATGATCTGAATAAAATTCACATGCATATGTATTGTAAAGTTATTGAAAATCTATCTTCTTGCAATAGATAATGTAAAAGTAAAAGAAATAACAAAGAAAAGGATGTTGTGAGATATGGGCGAAGGTCCCAAAAGGGTCAGAGAAAAGTGGGGATACTCAAGGAACTTCATTTGTGGGAAGTGAAGCTTACACTGAATCCTTGAAAAAAAAATTTAGGTCAATTACGAAGAACAAGAGGGCAGTGGAGGAGTCAAGTTTGTATCACTGGTAACCACTGGTAAGCCACTGCAAATGAATTCCGGATGCCTGTGCCACCTGGTGCATCTGGCTTACCTGGGTACTTGGTAATTGAGCCCCGGCTCCTTAGGCTTCTCAGGTAAGCGCCTTAACCACAAAGCCATCTCTCGGGTCTGAACCTGCCTTTTAAACCCGAGTTTTTACAGTTTAACCACGATTCTTACAGTCAGGTCTGGGAGAGATTGTGTCAAGTGTGTTTGAAATGCTACAAGCCCCTCCCCATTCCAGCACCTTACAGACATCTCCATGCCCTTATACCCCTGCCAGCCGGGCACACAGTGCCTGGATTCTTCCAAGAGAGTGGCCCCCAGGCAGTCCCTGACATTCTCCCCACGTGAGAGAAACAAAACCATTCCATTAGGCCAGTGCGACCTGTGGATGGTAACAGGGGGCAAAGTCTATCTTCCCATAAGGCCGTGCTTCATTGCTGTGGTCAAATAAGTAATGCTTTTCCTGGTGGTGGCTCAAGTGGTCGTGGCCAACTGGCTCTGCCATTCCTCTAAAGGCCTGGATCCTGCACATTACTTCATGACAATACCAGAGCTAACCAAGTCCAAGATACGGCTTGCTCGAGGCTACAGAGAAAACTTCTTCATATGCCTACCTCCAAGGAAACTGGGATCATTTTTTAAGTATTTTATTTATTTATTTAACCGAGAAAGAGGGAGAGAAAGAGAGAGAATGGGCGAGCAGATGAACTTCAGATGTGTGCGCCACCTTGTGCATCTGGCTAACGTGGGTTCCCGGGGAATCGAACCTGGGTCCTTTGGCTTTGCAGGCAAACACCTTAACCGCTAAGCCATTCCTCCAGCCCAACTGGAGGATCATTTTGATAGACCTGGAGGATCCAGCTAACTTGCTTGGAACCATGCTGATTGAAAGAGTATGCTATTTGTTGTCTAGTCAGCTGGTCTGTAAGCAAACAGAAGCAATTGCCTACTATCTTGTTGAATCCAACCTACCGTGAGTTTTGCCCGGATGTGGTGCTGCTTCTCTTGGTCTAAATAGTCGCTTTGCTTTTGTGTTACTGGAAGCGTTCCCTAGTATCTCTTGTCCTATTTTTTTTATATTTTTTTGTTATTTTTATTTATTTATTTGAGAGCGACAGAGAGAAAGGGGCAGATAGAGAGAGGGAGAGAGAATGGGCGTGCCAGGGCCTCCAGCCACTGCAAACGAATTCCAGATGCGTGCGTCCCCTTGTGCATCTGGCTAACGTGGGTCCTGGGGAGTCGAGCCTCGAACCGGGGTCCTTAGGCTTCACAGGCGAGCGCTTAACCGCTAAGCCATCTCTCCAGCCCTCTTGTCCTATTTTTGTTTCTCTAAAGTGGGAATCAAGATAGCATCTAACATGTTTTTTTTTGGGGGGGGGAAATTAACTAGTAATTAATGTGTATATAGCTCCTGGACTTGTCTATTTCAACTTGTGGGAAGGTCTTGCATATTCCTAATTTAAAAAAAAAAAAAAAAACAGCCTTGCTATGAAAGTACGAAGGCCGACCATCTACTCGTGTGCGTTGTACATGACTTGTGTTCAAGCAGTTTGTGTTATGCCTGCCTAAGAGTTTGGACAGTAGAATAATCCTTAGTTCTCCCAATATAAACGCCCTCACAATGTCTTCCTTTCACTGACGTACTGTTTAAAGGCCTTGCATCAGGGTTTATGTTGATATGGGGAATTTTTTGAAGCATTGGTTGGTATGCAAATATTTTTATTTAGCAAACTTACTCACAAGTACACTGAATATTTTTTTTTCTTCACAGAGCTGGAGAACCAAGTTGTTGCATGTTGATTCTCTTCTTTGGGAAAGCATTTCTTGAACAAAGACTTTAAAAACCCTCGAGCGAATGCTCTGATGAAACGCTTGACAGCGTCTCAGAGCGGATAATGTTCGGCTCAGTGCTGTGATTATTGGCTTAGGTTTTCTTTCTCAGTCCGCTGTAGCCACCGTTGCAACGGGCGGCAAGTCCGCTTTTGCTTCTGACTGCCCAGCACTGAGGGCTGTGCCTGGTGCCCAGCAGGGCTCTTGGTGAATAAGCGAGTGACGGGCACGAAGCCCATGATGTGCGCAGACTGCCCCGGGGCCTGCCAGCGTGCCTGTGGCACTCACTTGGCTTCTGTATGCTCTTACTTTGGGGTGGGACATCTGGGGTTTCATCATTCACATAGTCAGAGAACTTTAAGTGCTTAGGGGAGGGGGTTTCTATCTCCTCAGCCGGCTCTCAGTGAGCGACTGCAGAGATCACGGTAGCCCAGGTCTCTGACCTCAAAGAAGAAAAGCTGGGGCTGGAGGGATGGCCTAGCGGTTAAGGCGTTTGCCTGCAAAGCCAAAGGACCCCTTTGGATTTCCCAGGACCCGCATAAGCCAGATGCGCAAGGGGGCACATGCATCTGGAGTGTGTTTGCAGTGGCTGGAGGCCCTGGAGCACCCATTCTCTCTCTCCCTCTCTCTGCTTCTTTTTTTCTCTCTCAAATAAATTAAAAAAAAAAAGAACTCAAAAAGAAGAAGAAAAACTGTAACACGTGGCCACCTGTCCAAGCTCCTCTGTAGGATCAAGTGGAAGGCAGCCTCCACCGGACACTGCTTAGAAACACCCTTGCTGGGCTGGAGAGATGGCTTAGCGGTGAAGACATGTACCTGAGAGCCAGGTTTGATTCCCCAGAACCCACATAACCCAGACGCACATGGTGGCACATGTGTCTTGAGGTCCTGGTGTGCCCATTCTCCCT
Source organism: Dipus sagitta (assembly GCA_036346955.1). NCBI lineage: Eukaryota > Metazoa > Chordata > Mammalia > Rodentia > Dipodidae > Dipus > Dipus sagitta. The sequence continues at coordinate 5,538,651 of CM070792.1, forward strand.
CTTATAAATAAATAAATAAATAAATAAATAAATAAATAAATAAAGCAGAAATATTTCAAAAAAGAAACACCCTTGCTTAGCTCTTTCTTGTGTCCTGAAATTTTCTTTTTTTTCTCTCTCTCTCTCTTTCTTTCTATTCTGTTTTTTTTTATTGGCCAGCCCAATAGATTGGCCTTTTCTTAATGAGAGACAGAGAGAGAGAGAGAGAGAGAGAGAGAATTGGAGCACTGGGGCCTCAGCCACTACAATCAAACTCCAGCCACATGCGCCACCTCGTGGGCATGCGCGACCTTGCACGCTTGAGTCACCTCATGTGTCTCACTTACATGGGACCTGGAGAGTTGAACATGAGTTCTTAGCCTTCGCAGGCAAGCGTCTTAACCACTAAGCCATCTCTCCAGGCCTGTTGCTGCCATTTTCTGATAAGTTTCTCTTGGTGTTCAACAAATCCTTGGCACAAAAATCATCAAATCAGTGTTGGCCTCAGGTGATCCAAATATCATTTGAGTAAATTGTTTTTAGGAGCTAGCTATTCCTGGATGTAAGCAGCCTTTCTCCAATCACTGTGTCCTCTGGGACTTTCAAAGACCTTCGGGTAAAGGCAGAAGCTTGCCTTCTATTGGTCTTCTGATGCAAGATTTCAGTCAGTGGTTCATCAGTGGCCGAGATGTAGCAGCTCATACTGCAGATAACAGGTGGCTATGTGCACCAGGGCAGAGGAAAATGGAAATATTTCTCCCTCTTTTTTTTTGGTTTTTCGAGGTAGGGCCTCACTCTGGTGGCCTCAAACTCTGGGTGATCCTCCTACCTCTGCCTCCCGAGTGCTGGGATTAAGGGCATGTGCCACCACGCCCGGCTCTTATTTCTTATTTTTAATCTCAAGATAGGCAAGTGATTCAATTAAAACCAGCCTCAATTTTCTGACACACAGTTTACTTCAGAGCATGGATTTACTGGTAAATGGAGATCTGAAAAACCTAGCCAAACAATCAAAAGAATTGCATATTTTTTCCTAGGTGTGTCTAAGCCATTCTTTAAACTCTTTTGAAAAACTGAACTATAGAAACACAGGAGGAAGTGGCCACAGACATTTCAGTTTGGTTACTGCAAGGCTGTCTGAGAACGAGAGCAGAGATGTTTGCAAGCTCTCTGGAAAGGTCTGAAATATGCAGGAGTGTGATTATAGGCATGAAAATCTGCAGGGGATGAAGCAGTTTACTTTTTGACAGCAACAAAACAGTGCTTATCCCAACTACTGGATAAGAGTATGAAATGCAATCCCTTCACAAGTATTTTTATAGGGATAAGTCCATATAAACATTTATTTAGGTGAATTCCAAATGTAACTCATTCTTTTAGGCGGCTGGAAGTTGTCACACAACTCACTGGTAGTCTTCTTGTGTGTGTGTGTGTGTGTGTGTGTTTACACACATTGAATGTTTCCATTACTATGTCTTCAAGCTCATCATACTTTAAAAAAAATTATTTATTTTGAAAATATTTTTATTTTTTTATTTGTAAGAAGAGAGAGAGCTAGAGAGAGAGAATGGGTTTCACCAGGACCTCCAACCCCTGCAAACGATGTCCAGATGTATGTGTTGTCTTGTGCATCTGGCTTTACATGGGCTTTGGGGAATCGAACCTGGGTTGTTGTGCTTTGCAGGAAAACGACTCCACTGTTGAGCCATCTCTCCAGCCCTTCACCATACTTTTCTTCTGAAACATCTAATTTGATGTTTGTTCTATGCAATTTATTTGTTCTATGTTTCTATCTTTAAAAATTTGATATGGGGGCTGGAGAGATGGCTTAGCGGTTAAGCGCTTGCTTGTGAAGCCTAAGGACCCCGGTTTGAGGCTCAATTCCCCAGGACCCACGTTAGCCAGATGCACAAGGGGGCGCACGCATCTGGAGTTCGTTTACAGAGGCTGGAAGCTCTGGTGTGCCCATTCTCTCTCTCTCTCTCTCTCTCTGCCTCCGTCTCTCTGTCACTCTCAAATAACTAAATAAACAAAACAAAAGAAAAAAAAAACTTAAAAAAAATTTGTTATGGGGGCTGGAGCGACGGCTTAGTGAGTTAAGGTGTTTTCCTGCAAAGCCAAAGGACCCAAGTTCAATTCTCCAGGACCCACATTAGCCAGATGCACAAGGGGGCGCATGTGTCTGAAGTTTGTTTGCAGTGGCTGGAGTCCCTGATGTGCCCATTCTCTCTCTCTCTCTCACTCTCCCTCTTTGTCTGTTAAATAAATAAATAAATAAATAAATAATATTTTTAAAAATTGATATGGGGCCTGCTCAATGTCTTGTATGTGTGTGTGTGTGTGTGTTCAAGAGTGTGGGAGCGTGAGTGGACACAAACACACACACACCAAATCTCTCCTATTTAACTTTTAAACGTATAGAACATAGTTACCACAATTGTTTTAAAATCCTTGTCTATAAATTCTAACATCTATGTGATTTATGGGTCAGTTTTGACTAATTTTTCTCATCATCATAAGTTGTATTGTCATTGGAGAGTGGAATCTGAGGGACATGGCCTTCTCCTTTCCAGAAGAAATACAAGAGTGTTGAAGAGATGGCTTAGCAGTTCAGGCACTTGCCTGAAAAGCCAAAGGACCCAGGTTCAGTTCCCTAGTACCCACATAAAGCCAGATGCACAAGGTGATGCATGCATCTGGAATTTGTTTGTGGTGGCTAGAGGCCCTGGCATGCCCATTCTCTCTATCTACCTCTCTCTCAAAAAAAAAAAAAAAAAAATATATATATATATACACACACACACACATATATATATATATATATAAAATATTTTGAAAAGAAACACAAGGGGTGGAGAGATGGCTTAGCAGTTGAGGCATTTGCCTGGAAAGCCAAAGGACCCAGGTTTGATTCCCCAGGACCCACGTAAGCCAGATGCACAAGGTGACGCATGAGTCTGGAATTCATTTGCAGTGGCTAAAGGCCCTGGCATGCCCATTCTCTCTCTCTCTCTCTCTCTCTCTCTCTCTCTCTGTCTTTTGCCCTCTTTCTATCTCTCTCTCAAATAAATCAAATCAAATAAAAAAATTAAAAAAAATACAAGAGACAAGGATCAGTAAAAACATTTTATTTGCTTTGCTTCACACAGTATATTATTGAATTGAATACCAGAGATTATGAATTTTACTTTTCTCTGTTTGGGCATCTTTATTTTTCTCTATATATTTGTGTTTGGCTCAGGGGTAGCTATTGAGAAAGCATTACTTTCAGGCCTTCTCTTTTTAAGATTTGTTGCTGACGCAAGACTCGTTTTTGTACTGTCATCTGTTGCCTGTGACTTACAGAGGTACGATCATGGGAATAGGTCCTTCAGGGTCCTGTGTGAGGACTGGGTCCTGTTACCTCGAATCCCAATGTCAGGGATTCTTCAGTCCCTTCCTTCCAATGCGCATGCTGCACTCAACTAAGGAGTCTCTGCCAGCCCCTAGCACTGTCTTCGTGGGGTGACTATGTCTCCTTGGCTCTGGTTTTATGAACCTATCGGCCTCGATTTCTCTGTCCCTGGTCTCTTCCATTCAGGCGTTGGCTGGAGGATCCCCAGTGCTACCTGTCTGTGCTGTAACCAGCAAGCCCAAGGCGGTTACCCAGGACAGCCACGAGCCTCTCTTCATTCTGTTTTGTTTTTTTTTTTTTTCTTTTCTCATCTCCCAAGGATCACTGTTCCTTCGCTGTCCAATACCCTGGTTTCTATGAAATTGGTATCTCATTAATTTTTTTCCAGAGTTTCATTTGTGTTGGACAGGAAAGCACATCCAGACCCTGGAACTCTATTTTGAGCACACGGGAAAGTCGTAGCGTGATATTTAATCCATGTGAACTCCATTTTCCAGGGGAACACACAAGAGCTCAGGAAAATTAGGCAACTTACCCAGCGTCACATAGCTGCTAAGCCCCGTGGCTGGGATCTGGAACCAGGTCGTGTGACAGAGCCTCCGCATGGCTTCGTGCCCGGATGCTTTGAATCAAGTTCAGTTGTTATGAAGGTTGAACGGCCACGTATTATTACCCAGGAGACTTCCTTTTCTAACTATGCTAGTTAACAGGGTATTTTCAATAGCGATTCCCTTGCGAGAGTCCACGACTTTAACCAATTTTCATAGGCATGACTCTACAATTCCATGACACCCTTTCCTAGCTGGTCTTTTGAAAATAAATCATCCATTATTGCGTTGAATTCTTCCACACTCCCCTTGCCTTCCCAGGGCACAATAATGAATGTCACCAGAGGAAACTGACCATCTGCAATATAACACACAGCTCACTTTCTACAGGGGCTGAGAGGCTCTGTCTCTCTCTCTCTAGATTTCAGAGAAAACAATGTTTTTATGCAAACAACCACAATCATGCACTCAAACGGACTGCTCACAAAAGGTCCCTTAGCCTCTGCCAACAAAGGCACACGTTTTACCAAATACTCTCATTTCTTCTTTCTTTTTCTTAAAAAAATTATTTATTTACTTATTTGCGAGAGAGGAAAGAGAGAGCCAGGGCCTCCGGCCACTGCAAATGAACTCCAGATCAATGTGCCACCACGTGCATCTGGCTTTTATGCGGGTCCTGGGGAATCGAATCTGGCTCATTAGGCTTCGCAAGCAAGTGTCTTAAGCACTAAGCCATCTCTCCATCCCAGGTGTGACTTCTTATATAAAGGCGGCATTAAAGCAGGTCCTTGTTCTTTTGAAACGAATTACATGTAGGTGGCATATTTCTTGGAAGAGGAGCTAAGCCCAGGTTTGGAAAACAAGCTGTTTTTTTGCAGTATGACTTTCCAAATGTCTACATTTTTGGTGTTGTTGTTGTCGTTGTCGTTTTGCTTCAGCTGTTGCTTGTTTATTGACATACAGGTAGGCTTGTTAGCAACAGGCTGGTAGGTGGTTGTAGTCGTGGGGAGAAGGACAGGTGGGGGATGGTGGGTGGAGCGACAGCGGCGTGGAGGCCAGGAACAAGAGAGCAGAGTGCACAGTGAGGCGCAGCGGAGACCCAGGAAGTTGGGGGGGGCGGTGAGCAAGCAGAGCCAGGGCCAAAGCTAGCTGACACTGAAACTTCTGCCCCATGCCTTAAGCACCTCCATCCTTGACCAGATCAAGGCTTGGAGCTCTCTGGGGAGCCGTGTTCTGCAAGAACTGAACATGGTACGTAAAGGAGATGCCGTCGCCCTCTCGGGATAACTCTGGGGACCTCCAGCCCCATGTTACTCTTTCATGCCTGGTGTGGGTAAGGCCAATGCCGAGCAGCCATGTTCTGTGTTAACCCCGCTAATATGATCTAACAATAGCCATGTTTCACACAGGCGTTAATGTCCCCTGGTGTCCCAACCCACCAGTGCCACACCGCATCCCGGAGTGAGCACCACGCCGCATTTTGGGCCTATGGAAGGATAGGGGGAAGGGCACAGGGTAGGAAATGAAGCAAGGCTCCCAGGGGTGGGGGGACGTCGGGGCCCAGGCACTAAACATGTGGTGTTGGCAAAGCCAGAGCCAGATCACCCCCCCCCCCCCAGCACGATGACCATATTTCACTTCTTAAAGAAGCCCCGGGCCTTGTCAATAACATTCATTGCCAAGTTCACCCGAAGGTCGACATCCTCAGCCCAGGCATCCTGAGCTGCATCCTCCTACTGCATAGGAAAGATGCTACCACACATGTAGACCGGGGGAGCTACCTGGGGGCTGTGGGTCACTACGATGACCGAGGGCCCACTCCTTCCAGACTTGGTGAGGATGACAGTGGCCCCACGGTGGCACTTGAGGGAGGCCTCCTTGATACCCACAGTGACAGCCCCTGTGGGTGGGTTGCTGATAATGGGTGACAGGAGGCAGAGCTCCCCAAATTATTGCAAATACTAGAAAGCAGTCCCTGCCTCGCTGGCAATCCTTTGCTCTGTGCATGTGGACTCAAGAAGATAGTCCTCTATGGCTGCTTCTCCAGACACGGTGCACTCGGCTCCATCCAAGCAGGCGTTCTTGACCAGGCTCTCCAGCGTCCATATGGCTGAGATGACGGGCTTCTGGGCTCAAATGCATCACACAATCAATCGCCGCCTTCTGCACAAGGAAGGCTTTTTTCTCCGTGGTAATCTCAATGCCTGCAACATCACGAGCCACTGTGATCCCATTGCTGGCTTCCGGGATCTCATCAAACCCACAAATTCTTCCATGGTTCTTGATTTTTTTAAATTAATTAATTTATTTTTATTGACTACTTCCATAATTGTAGACAATAATCCATGGTAATTCCCTCCCTCCCCCCACTTTCCCCTTTGAAATTCCACTGTCCCTCATATCCTCTCCCCCTCTCAATCAGTCTCTCTTTTAGGTATTTATTTATTTTTAATTAATTAATTTGTTTATTTATTTATTTTTGGTTTTTCAAAGTAGGGTCCCACTCTAGCCCAGGCTGACCTGGAATTCACTATGCAGTCTCCGGGTGGCCTCGAACTCATGGCAATCCTTCTACCTCTGCCTCCCGAGTGCTGGGATTAAAGGCATGTGCAGCCACACCAGGCTCTTTTATTTATTTTGTTGAAAATCTTGTTCTTTCCTTTCTCTGCCAGGACCTTCCTAACTTCGTGAACTTCTCGCATATGGGATGCCTTGTGGAGGAAAGACGCAGATCTGTGTCTACACCCTGCTCCACTCCTAACTTCTGGTCCTAGGTGTCCTTTTCTATTAGTTATTTTATTAATCATTTCTTAAGAGTGTGAGAGAGAAAAGCGGAGGGGGGGGCAGATAGGGGATGGATACGCCAGCCCCTGGGTATGAACTCCAAACACATATGCCACCTTGTGCACCTGGCTCACGTGGGTCCTGGGGGATGGAACCTGGGTCCTTGGGTTTCGTAGGCGTGCGTCTTAACTGCTCAGCCATCTCTCCAGCCCTGGATGTCCTTCTCTTATGTGGCCACCAGGTCCACAGCAGCCCCAGGAAAGTCCACACCCTCCTTCTGCCCAGGGGGCCACCACTTTTCTCCCCTGTCACCACGAAGTCATCGCCTTTCTCCTCTGCCTGCAGAGAGACACATGGGTTCTCCGCGCAGATCGCGCTGCCCACTGCTGCCACGTTGCACGTGCGCCTGTCGCGCAGCCACGGGATGTCCTTGTCCCACTGCCCCGTAGACGTGTCACCCAGAGTGACGTCCAGGTGGCTCCTGCTTCAGCTCCACCTCCACAGCGTCACCGTTCTTGCTGAGCCCCGGTCGGATCTCAGGTCCGGAACCACAGCAAGTGGCTGGGCCAGAAGAGGATCAGATGCGACGCACGCGCTTCACGGTGTCTGCACCGGGCTGGCGGGTTCCTTGAGAGGAGTTCAGAAGAGCCACGTCCATTTCCTCCATCATCTCTGTGCATCTGGAAGCGCGGCCAGTGGTACAGATGATGCCAACGTCCTGGGTCAAGATGGGGGGCAAGTCAGGCGAGCACGTGGGCTGCGAGAACCTGGCAGTGGCTGGTTCTGAGGAAAGGCAGTCCTGGCTTCTTCACTGTGGAGGTCTGGCCTGGCTTGTGCAATCCTCCTGGGTGCTCCTGCTTCGTGGCCACTGTGCTGCAAAGGAGAAGTGAGGACATTGGGACTGAAGCTCTAGTAGGCTCCTAACATCTTCATTTCTTTCTGCAAGGACCTTGGGAGCTTGCTGTATAAAGCTCATTGATAGACTGAGAAGTTTCCTCTTGTTTTGTCTTGATCTTAGGGTGTGTGTGTGTAGGTTGTTATCGTGTTGAAAGATACCCAGCTGATCGTACATGCATTGACCAGAACTATTCATTCAAATGATTTCAGAAAAAAAAAAAAAAAAGTAGATGTAGGTGTCTGCTCAATGTCGAAGTAGGAAAGACAAGTCCTTCTGGAATTCACTGGAAGAGAGCCAGTGTTTCCATTGCTAGGAACCATCTTTCAAACGTTTTATCTGTGACTTTGGATAAGTTGTGTGCTGTGAATTAATTCTAGAGATTTGAATCCTCAGGTCAGTAAACACATAGAAATCCTTTGGGTTCTAAAAATAATCATTTATCTTTCATGCCCATGGTGTTGTAATTTTGTGTTTTATTTATCTACATATTTTGAGAGAGACAGAGAGAGAATGGGCACACCAGAGCCGCCAGCCACTGCAGAGGAACTTCAGATGCACGTGCCATCTTGTGCATCTTGCTTACATGGGTACTGGGGAATTGAACCTGGTTCCTTAGGGTTCACAGACAAGTGCCTTAAGCCATATCTCCAGCCCCTTGTAATTTTATATTTTATTTATTATTTGTTTTGAGAGAAAGAGGCAGATAGAGAGAGAGAGAGAGAGAGAGAGAGAGACAGAGAGAGAGGAACAGATGGTGTTGCAATGTTAAAAACACAAGGAGTTTCCTACCTGGGAAACAAACAAAAGTATATGGAACAACAAAACTCTGAACTGTAGCCAATTTTCTTTCCTACAAGGAATATCCATGCAGAATGGCTGACAGAATTTTTACGTGGACGGCAGGAAAGTCCTAGAGAAAGTGAAGACACAGGGTCTCACGGGTAAAGGAACCCTGCCTGGACAAGAAAGGAAGGAGTGGAAATGAGCATGGAATATACCAGAGCTTGTGAGCTGTGGTGGGATTCTGGGTGGGGGGGAGAGTTTTTAGGAAATAACAGAAACAAGCAAGCAAATAAATGAATAAACGATTTTTTAATTGGGCAAAGTTTGTGAATAGCTATTTTTTTTTCCAAATGGCCGGCACATCTGTAAAAAGCCTCACCAGTGAGTAGAGAAATGCAAATGGAAGTGGACATAAAACACAGCCCTTCACACATGGGGATGGCGAGCTCAAAGACGGCTCAGCGGTTAAGGGGCTCATCTGCAAAGCCTGATGTTTTGAAGTCTTGATTCCCCACAACCCACGTAAAGCCAGATGCACGGGGTGGCACGTGCAGCTGGAGTTCTTTTGTAGTGGTGGAGACCCCGGTGCTCTCATTCATTCTCTCTCTCTCTCTCTCTCTCTCTCTGCTTGCAAATAAATAAAAATATTTTTTAAATGACCCAGAGGATAACACGCACTTGTGAGGAAGTGCAGAAATGCGAACCCAAATGCACTGCTGGTGGGAATACGTGAACCGGTGCAGGTGCTAGACCGCTCTTCAGTATTGAAACAGGATTTCCTAACAATTCCGCTTCCAGGGATCGACCCAAAAGACTTGAAAACAGGGTCTCGGGGAGAAATTTTCACAGCCCTGCTTATAACAGCACACACACACACAACAACAACAACAACAACAACAACAACAACAACAACAACTACAGCAACAACAATGAAAACACCCAGCGTCCATTGATGGATGGACGGATGACTAGGTAACATATGACATCCACCCATGCACAAACTAGAATATTATTCAGACTTATAAAGGAAGAGAATCTGGGAAATTTTCAATTGTCTTGAGGACATTATTCTTAGTGAAATAATTCAATTACAAAACGATGGATGTAATATGTGCCACCTATCTAAGTTCACAGAAAAAGAAGAAAGTGCACTGTTTACTTCGAGAGGCCAAAGGGATGAGCAACATATTGTCTGGGGACGTCAGTTTTGCAAAATGAAAAATATGTGATGATCAGTTACAAAGCAGTGTGAATATACTCAACACCACTGAAGTGTACACTCAGAGATGGTTAAGCTGATAAATTTTTTACTATACTTTTGAACTTTAAAATTATTTTAAAAAAAAGAAAACAGGAAAGTGTTCATCTTTGCATATCGTTTATGGTGTTTTTCCAGAAGTGTTTATTAAATTAATAGATTTGAGAAAACGAACACATTTCTTGACACAAACATATTTTGACCTGTTCGTAAGTAGACAAACATATGGCTCATTTGGATATAGCTATAAATAACTACTTCATTTTATGTTAATTGACTTTTCTAATTAGATTTTTAATTGAAATATTGAAATTGGTTTTAATGCTTCTATGCATATGTAGAAATGATACAGTTAAACTAATTATATCTAAATTGTATATATTATTTTTCTGTGTATTATTTTTGGTGTACCCTAAGGCAAATTTAGGAGAGTTGGGAATGGAAATATTTTGCAAAGCAATTAACTGAAAAATTGAGTTAGTATCTTTTTTATAAGCAAGAAAAATGATTAGAAAGTTGAAGTAATTTTCTAGATAATTTGGTTAAAAATTAAACCCACTGCATGATTGTCTAATTTACTCTTCATCTGAATTGTGTAGTCTCAGATACCATTAAAACTCTCACGTGCAGCTGGGCATGATGGCGCACACCTTTAATTCTAGCACTTGGGTGGCCAAGGTATAGGAGGATTTCCATGAGTACGAGGCCACTCTGAGACCACGCAGGGATCCAGGTCAGCCTGGGCTAAAGCAAGACTTTACCTGAAAAACAAAACAAAACAAAAAGTCTCATGTGGGCTAATGTGGGCTGGAGAGATGGCTCAGTGATTAATGTGCTTACGTGCTTGCAAATAGATAAATAAATTAAAGTCATGTTAAATTAAAATATTGGGGAATTCTTACTTGTGTTCATTAGCCTCCATAGATGGATAATTTATCCCTTTATAACCCTTCCCAATAAATGAGGTTCTACCACACACTAATACTAAAGATATATATATTTTTTTTCAGAGATTCTGGACGGAATTCTTAGCTCATGAAAGCTGCCATCTTTGTGCTCATGAGACTAAAGCGGGCTTAGAACATTTCTCCCTTAGTTTTCCCCCTCACTGGGACATGAAGCAGCAACAAAAACAATAAACTGGGCTGGAGACATGGCTTAGCAGTTCAGGCGCTTGTTTATAAAGCCAAAGTGCCCAGGTTCCATTCTCCAGAACCATAATGTGGCACATGTATCCAGAGTTCATTTGCAGTGGCTGGAGGCCCTGGCCTCTGCTTGAAAATAAATAAATAATTAAAAAAACAATAGACTAACTGACTCTTAGAAAGACTCAGAAATCACCGTCTAACACATCAGTTAATGGGCTCCATATAAAAACTTCATTTGCTTGGCCAGTGTCAAAGCACTACAAGAGGAGTAGGGGTCGGCTTTCAAGGAACTTGTTAATCTAGGGAGATGTGACTCACCACATTTGGCTATGATCCAAATACAACATACCTACAAATAACCTTAGGTAGAGAATACACAAGCTCTAGCATTGCATAAGAGACCTAGATAAAGAAACTTGTGATTACAGATTGTTTCATCTATCTGTCTGTCTGTCTGCCTACATGTCTATCTGTCTATCTATCATTTATCTATCTATCTATCTATCTATATATGTATATTTGTATATATATGTATATATGTAATATGTAACTCATATTTATAAGTGTACATAACTTTTAAATATTTTATATATTTTCATTAATGTTTCATATATGATGTACACATAATATACATATTCTCTATATTTATTCAGTCTTTTTCCATATATTTATAGATTAAGTAGAATATATATATATATATATATATATATATATATATATATATATACACGTACACACACCGTACACACACACACATATTCATGTAATACACACTTCTCTAAGACTATTTCTGTGTTTTGACCAGATCATCACAAGTTAATTTTACACTTGATCTTAGCCAAAAGGCCGAGAAGCGATACACAAGTTAATTTTGTTTAAAATCCTAATGGCTGTCTAATAAAAATCTAACAAAATTATTTTTATTACATGTTGATAAATTACAGTTGTGTATATTTAATTCGTCTGAGGTGTTGCAACTATTTTTAACTCAATAGAGAATGACAAAAATCAAACTAGTACAATTATTCTAAACTTCTGTTAGTCTCTCGTATAGGCTCTTCTGGATATGGAAGGGAAGAATCTCAAGTCAAAAGATGACGTCCATCGGGTTCAGATTTGTTCATTTTTATTTATTTATTTGAGAGTGACAGACAAAGAGAGAAAGAGGCATAGAGAGAGACTTAGCCCGCCAGGGCCTCCAGCTACTGCAAACGAGCTCCAAATGCGTGCGCCCCCTTGTGCATCTGGCTAACTTGGGTCCTGGGGAATCAAGCCTCAAACTGGGGTCCTTAGGCTTCACAAGCAAGCGCTTAACTGCTAAGCCATCTCTCCAGCCCCGTGTTCAGATTTCATGCTACAAAACTAGCACATTGTGAATTTTAAAACCACCTTCCAGCCGGGTGTGGTGGAGCACTCTGGAGGTAGAGGCAGAGGACCACAGCAAGTTCACTCGAGGCCACTCTGAAATTACACAGTAAATTCCAGGTTAGCCTGGGCTACAGTGAGACCCTACATCAAAAACAAAATTACCTTCTGTCCATATTAAATACCAAAATTAACTCTAAATAAATGAATGCAGTCTAAACAATTCCATTATGCACAAAAGAACATAGCAATGCTAGAATGAATTTTTTTAAATATCTATGTAATGTCTAATGGGCAAACTGTTTTTGAACATAAAAACAATAGGGGAAATCACAACAGGGAAAATTCCACTTATCTAAACACATGTTTATAATTTCTACTTGTTTTCAAAGTATCTAAAATATAGAAGCAAAACTCGCCAAGCAAGTTGAAAACATTCCTAATACACTGTAAGACACCAAAAGTCATAAGAAAAACAATAAAATATCCTGGAGTACAAATGGCCAAAGAATAGGAACACACAATTCACAAAAAGAAAAGAAACATTTCTAGTACTGCATAAAATAATATAAATCATCACTGAGATTTTTCTCTGGGTCAGGAACTGTGCTATGCACTTTAAAAAGCTTGTGACAGCTTCAAAAACAATTCTATATGATGCGTATGGCTCTATCACAAAGCTAGTGAACGGAGAAGGGCTGGAACCCCAACTGTGGCCAACTGTAAGCTCACCGTTTAATCACAGCTCCCCCACTAGGGTACTGGGGAGCGCGTTCTGAATTCGTAGGGCTCCCTGACTTTGCCTGCAAGCTCTGTGCTCAGTAAATGCCCATCGGTAGCTTGACGTGGGCATGGTGGCAGTCACTAGATACACCACAGACGTAGGAATTTTATCGAAGCACGAGAGATGCTACCCAACTGTCAACCCAATTGTTCAAAGAGGTAGGAACTAAAACCAGACTTGGAAACTGCGTTCGCTTACGAATTAGCAATGACGCGCAGAAGAATGGTCTGTTAGTCAGCTTGCTGGCCTAAAATGACAAGTTTGTCAAGGAAAAAGCTTGACTTCAGCTCACGGTCCTGGGGCTTCCAGCTGATCGTCAGGTGCACATGGCTCTTAGTCTTCCAACTGGGGGCGGCTCAGCACCTGATGGTGACGTAGCACAGTAGAGAAATCATCTCACAGCCCAGAAACTAAAGAGGAACTAAGGTCAAGAGTCCCCCTGTCCCCTTTAAGGGGACATCCTCAGTGACTTAAAGATCTCCCAGAAGGCTTCACTTCTCACTTCTAGTTCCAAACAGTATTACTGTTTTATTAGCTTAACCTGGTCAAAAGAGTATCTGGTGGCGTGTACGGAGTTGGTAAGAAGTTCGCATATTGCAGTCTTGTAATTACACCGCAGGAAAAGTCTAAAGAAATTTACTAGGCATGCATAAGGGAGCCTGCATACAAAGATGCGAATTTCCGAAGTGTTTAGCAAGAAAACAGGAAAGTCTACAGGGCCAGCTATAGGGGAATAAGTAAGTTATGTATGCAATGAGTCACACGATTAAAGCTTAAGTATAAGAAATTTCAAGTATAAAAATTTGCAAAAGTACATACAAAATTATCAACATGCTATTCAGTGTATGCTCCTATAAATTATTAGATAGCTCTTTCACATAAACAAGCTTGTTCTATACTCCTCAGTAAAGCTCTACATTTTTCTTTAAATAAAACACATCTATTTGACACATAGATGTGTACAAATGCAGATAGATATATATATATCATACATAGTGAGATATTTATATTTATATATATATAATACATAGTGAGATATATTTTTAAAAATAGAAATATGTAACATGTTCATGTACATTAAAAATGGATGTGCCCTCCAGGCATGGTGGCGCACGCCTTTAATCCCAGCACTAGGGAGGCAGAGGTAGGAGGATCGCTGTGAGTTCGAGGCCAGCCTGACACTACATAGTGAATCCCAGGTCAGCCTCGGCCAGACTAAGACCCTACCTCAAAAAGCCAAAAAAAAAAAAAAAAAAAAAAGAATGTGCCCATAATTGATTTATGAATTTAATGACATATGAAATGCAATTCCAGTAGAATGTTTCTTTTGGAATTTGATTAACTGATTCTCTACTTGATTCATATGCAAATCTGTTTAAGATTAAGTATTGCTACATTTAGGGCTGGAGAGATGGCATAGCGACATAGCAGGATGCTTGCCTGTGAAGCCTAAGGACCCAGGTTCAGTTTCTCAGGACCCACGTAAGCCAGATGCACAAGGTGGTGCACGCATCTGGAGTTCCTTTGCAGTGTCTGGAGGCCCTGGCATGCCCATTCTCTCTCTCTCTCTCTCTCTCTCTCCACCAAATAAAGAAATAAATACAAAAGAATTGTCACATTTAGTTTTTTTTTTTTTTTTTTTTTTGGTTTTTTGAGGTAGGGTTTCACTCTAGCCTAGGCTGACCTGGAATTCACTATGGAGTCTCAGGGTGGCCTTGAACTCACGGCGATCCTCCTACCTCTGCCTCCCGAGTGCTGGGATTAAAGGCGTGCGCCACCACGCCCGGCTCTGCGCCACCACGCCCGGCTCACATTTAGTTTAATATCCAAGTTTTATATAATACGAACATTATCACTCAACATCTGGAAACAAACTTACTAATAATAGGATAGTATAAATACTTAATTAATAAATAGTAGAGTGTAAGAATGTGTTCAGTCTTTTATATTTGTAGATCCTATGACGAAAAGGACATAGTAAGCATAAATTAAGCGCCCCAGATCTCATAAGGGAGAGATTTCACCCATCAGGGGAAATGCGGGAGTCAAAAATGTCACTATTACCCACCGTTCCGGGACGATTTGAGCAACTTGCTCTCGCAGGACTGTAACGGGTTCACTTGACATTGAGACAGCAAAGGCTTTTGGGCTCTACAAGCCCCACTAACGACATGCTTATGTTTGATTGCTGAGCAGAAAGACCCCAAATTCGTGGAGAATTTACCGCACCCTCACTTACAGTGGTAGTTGTCTTGCAAATGCAGCTTTGCATCCTCTTAGAGAAACTGCTGCCTTCCACTGAGAAGATTAAAAATAAAATGCTAGGGTGGGAGGGATGGCTTAGCAGTTAACGTGCTTGCCTGCAAAGCCAAAGGACCCAGGTTCGATTGCCCAGGACCCACCTTAGCCAGATGCACAAGGGGGCGCACGCATCTGGAGTTCGTTTGCAGTGGCTGGAGGCCCTGGTGCATCCATTCTCTCTGTGTGTCAAATAAATAAGTCAATGAATGAATGAATGAATAAAAATAAGACGCTAATATGTGAGTTCCAACCCATGAGAGGCTGCGACAGTGGCCTTATGCTTCCTGTCTCAATTAGCTTATTTCTTCCCCCCCCCCCAAGGGATAAATGTTGAAACCAAACGCAAGTTTTACAAGAGAAGAAAACCTTGCCTATGGGAAAGAGCGCGAGATGTGAAACCCAAAGACTGGCTTGAATCATTTCTGCAGACTGCCTAACTGATTCGTGCAGAGCAAGGCGGTTAACAATAAATGCTGCGTGCACTCAGTCATGTAGTTGACAAGCGTTTACCATCCCACTACCATATACCAAGTGGAATTTCTCTTGTAGCAATTAGCACAGCCAGGAAAAAAAAACAAAAACATTTTCAGGCTGGAGAGTTGGCACAGCAGTTAAAGCACTTGCTTGCAAAGCCTAAGGACCCAGGTTCCATTCCCCAGTACCCATGGAAGCTAGATACACCAGGTGGAGCATGCGGCTGCAGTTCACTTGCAGTGTCCAGAAGCCATGATGTGCCCCATCTCTTTATCTGCCTCTTTTTCTCTCTCAAATAAATAAATAAATATTTTTTAAAAAAGAAAAAAATTTCATTTTATCACTTGGAACATACATGTTAATTGCATACAAACACAACAACATCAAGACAAACTGAGGATTACTATATTTTAAAAAATGCTTTTATTTACTTATTTTCAAGGTGAGAAGGAGAGAGACAGGGAGAAAATGGGCGTGCCAGGGCCTCTAGGCACTGCAAACAAATTCCAGACACATGAGACACGGTGCATCAGGCTTTATGTGGGTCCTGGGGAATCGAACTCAGGTCTTTAGGCTTTGCATGCAAGCGACTTAACCACTAAGCCACCTCTCCAGCCCATAATTTTTATATAGGTAGAGTACTTGAAAGAAAATAAGCAGCAACCCAAGTCTAATTCCCCAGTACCCATGTAAGCCAGATGCACAGAACGGTGCAGCGTCTGGAGTTTGCTTGCCCTGGCTGGAGGTCTTGGAGTGCCCATACCCCCCCTCTTTATTTCTCTCTGTATGCCTCTGCTTGCAGCTAAATAACTAAAGTATATAAAAATTTTAAAATATTTTATTTTACTTATTTACTTGAGAGAGAGAGAAGAGAGAGAGAATGGGTGCACCAGGGCCTCTAGCCAGTGCAAAAAAAAAAAAAAAAAAAAAAAAAAAGAAAGAAAGAAACCTCTAGATGCATGTGCCACTTGTGCATCTGACTTATGTAGGTCCTGGAGAATCGAACCTGGGTTATTTGACTTCACAGGAAAGCTCCTTACCTGCTAAGCCATCTCTCCAGCCTTATAAAAGAATATTTTTGTTAACAAAAGAATATACAGGGATAGAGGGGACTGGATTGGAGCAGCGGGCTGTTGCATTGGCAGAGTTGTTTAGACAGAAGGTAAACCTAGCAGTCACCTCGCAGAGTGGAGAGAACTTTCCAGGTGAGAGACGCATTCACAAAGGCACAGGGAGAAGAGAAGAGAAGAGAAGAGAAGAGAAGAGAAGAGAAGAGAAGAGAAGAGAAGAGAAGAGAAGAGAAGAGAAGAGGAGAAGAGGCACGAGTAGGCCCACGTGGCTGGAGTGGGCAGACGAAGGGAGAAGGTGGCAGGAGGTGAGGAGGAGGTGAGCAAACCAACTTCTCCCGCTGACCCACTATTGAGATGACTGACTTGAGATCCCAGGAGGCTGAGGACAGCCACAGCGAAACTGGCTCTGCCAGAAGCTGCACTGCATTTTATAGAAGGTGCCTTTTTTTTTTCTTTCTTTCTTTCTTGGTTTTTCAAGGTAGGGTCTCACTCTAGCCCAGCCTGAGCTAGAATTCACTATGTCGTCTCAGAGTGGCCTCGAACTCATGGAGATCCTCTTACCTCTGCCTCCCGAGTGCTGGGATTAATGGCGTGTGCCACCACGCCCGGCCAAAGGTGCTCTTTTTTGCTGCAGAATTTTTTAATGTTAACAGCTGGTGAGCATCAATGGCTGGACCCGCCACTTAGCAGACATCTGGCATAGAAGCCCGCACGTCTCCTCACCTGCATTGTCATGTACATGAGCAAATATTTAGTAATACAAGGAAGTGTGTGGAAGCTTTCATGATGCATGGGGTAAGATAAAGAAGGTAATCGCCCTGGCGTGGTGGCGCACGCCTTTAATCCCAGGAGTGGGGAGGCAGACGTAAGAGGATCGCTCTGAGTTCGAGGCTAGCCTGGGACTACAGAGGGAGTTCCAGTCTGGACTAGAAGGAGACCCTACCTCTAACACACACACACACACACACACACACACATGTACACACACACAAACACAAAGAAATGCTTCGTTTCTAGATATGTGCAATTGTCTGCGGGCAACGCTTGCCACGTTTTGGTATCAGGCCCTGCCCACCTGGCCTACGCAGCCCGCCTTCAAGCTGATGCAATCTCTCATCTGCTTCACATTTGAAAACCGGATGGTCACCCAAGAATGCTGTGGGAACGGAGACTTGGTCACAGTCACCCTTTCCCACAGTCTGAAGGCGAAGGCGACTCACTTGGTTTAGCCCTTGACAGCATAATACGGGGTTGTCACAATCGCTCTCCTTCCCAGGCCCTCACCTCGCCCTGGCCACTCTGCTATTAGTCTTGCCCTCTGCCTGGCTCATCCTGGTCTGCCAGCTCACGCTGTACTTTCCTGGGGCAAATGTAATGCCCAGCAGTGTGGGAAAGGGAGGGAGGGAGGGGCGACGGCCGTGCTCATTGGCCGGGGCTGGAGCGGCCTCCCGTCTTGGGGTGGAAACACCTGCCGGACCCGCCGCGTAGAACACAGGCTCTTTCATGAGCCCTGTGCTCGCGAAGTGCATGTGACACCTCCGCACATCCAAGTGGGCCTGCAGGCTTGTCAAATAGGCTTTCCTGTTACTAATCTGCACGTTCCCCTGCACATCTGGCTGGGACAACACGAGGTCGCAAGATCAGCTTTTCTCAGGGTGACTGGTTTAGCCGGTGCTAACACACACTGCTAATAGACAACTAACTCCCTTAGGCTCTGACTCCCCTGGACCAGAGAGCTCCAGGCCATGTCTTGAACTTATTCAATTTAATATATTTAAAATTTTTTTTGTTCATTATTTATTTATTTGAGAACGACAGAGAGAGAGAGGCAGATAGAGAAAGAAAGAGGCCGAGGGAGAGAGAGAGAGAGAGAGAGAGAGAATGGGCGTGCCAGGGCCTCCAGCCACTGCAAACGAACTCCAGACGCGTGCGCCCCCTTGTGCATTTGGCTAACGTGGGTCCTGGGGAATCAAGCCTTGAACAGGGTCCTCAGGCTTCACAGGCAAGTGCTTAACCGCTAAGCCATCTCTCCAGCCCTATTTGAAATATTTGAAAGCGTATGTCAATAGAGTGCAATGTTGAATGACAGTCACTTCAAACCGACGCCACCTAGTATGTGGAAGTGTTTCTGAAGGAAAGCTAACATTGCCACTGGCTGACACCCACCTACGCACAGTCTGCAGTCCTGAGCCAGAAATTGACCCAGCAAATTCGGGACAGGAAATAGACAGCTATCAAACTGTGACCACCGGCATGTTGTTGGTCGTTGGAAGAGTCCTAAGACAATATTCTTCAACCAACCGTTGGGTGGATCATCGGGTTCTGTTGTCGGTTCCCTTCATCTCTCATCCTGAGACTTGAGGAGTTGGGTTACTCTTAAATCCTCCAGGGCTTAAGTGAACCATGAACACAATAACACATGTGTGCACACCGGGAAGCCATATTCTCTGAGTTTACCGTTGTCTCCCCCAGGTGAAATCTGATAAGAACAAGTTTGGAAGGTAGAAGAAGGGTCCAGTGTTCAGCGGTATTGTCACAAGGTCACGTGCTTCTGGAGGGATGGAGGCCTCTGACTGAGGCTGTGGCTTTCAGATGGCCACAGTGAACCTTCCAGCACATTCACTAATTAACTGATCGTGTAAACCTCTTTGTCAATTGTTTCTTTTTTTTTTCATCAAAAGTGTGTGACTACTTTCTTCTCTCACTTTCATTCTGTCACCCTTAGCAATGCCTTCTGATAATTTCAGTTCCTTGGTTTATAGCAAGAGAACCAAGACTCACGGAGTGTGGTGGCGCACACCTTTGATCCCAGCGCTTGGCAGGCAGAGGTAGGAGGTTCACTGTGAGTGAGCTCAAGGCCACCCTGAGACTATATAGTGAATTCGAGGTCAGACTGGGCTAGAGCAAGAACCTAGCTCAAAAAAAGATAAATAAATAAATAAATAAAACCCAAGAATCTAAGCCTGTATTTCTCAGGCATAAAAAAAAATCTCCAACCTTTGTTTCATTTATTTCAACAAGCATTTAACAAAAGTCAGCTGATGGCCAGCCATGATAGTATATGTCTGAAATTCCAACACTTTGGAGACAGAGAAAAGGCCAGCTTGGGTTACATGGAAAGTCCTGTCTCAAGAAAAAGAAAATTTATGTCAAGTTGATATTAGTGGGACTACAAAGATGAATATGCATGGTAACCTGCATTAGTAAGTCTTAGTGCCCAGCGGAAGAGACAGACACTTAGCAGATAATTTCAATACAGCCCAGTATGTACTGAACCGGAAATCTTCAGTGCTATGGAGATGCAGGCTAGAGAGGCCATAGTTTAGCCTTGCAAGTTCACGGGAGGCTTCCTGGGATAAACCTGTGATAACTAAACTGGGTCTAGAGGATGAAGCAGGAAAGATGTTCTAGGTGGATCAGCAGAAGCAGACAATGATAAAATAGCATCGAGTCCACAACAAATCCTGAGCAGCATTATCAAAGCATGGAGTGTGAGTCACGTGGCAGTGAGCAACAAAGTCAGGGCTGGAGGGATGGCTTAGTGCTTAAGGCACTCGCCTCTAAAGCCAAAGGTCCTAGGTTTGATTCTCCACTACCCACATATTCCAGATACACCAAGTAGTACATGCTTCTGGAGTTTGTTTGCAGCAGCTGGAGGCCCTGGTGTATCCATTCTCTCTCTATCTGCCTCTTTCCCTCTCTCTCACCAGGTGGATAATTCATGAGAATAAAGGCAAGAATGAATGAGAAATCACACACACACACACACACACACACACACACACACACACACAATGTAGCACCTTGCCGTAGATCTTTGACTGTTTCATTTTACAATGATGACCAATACTTAATAAATGTGCCCAGTAATTTATTTATTATTTTCAGTCCATTAGAAGTGTTGCTCTTAGAATTTAATATATCTTACTCATAAATAATAGATGCCCATCAAATACCTAAGCGTGGGCTTAGGATAAAATGGAACCCACTAAAAATATAACACGAATGTGTATCATGTTAAAATAGAGGTTGTTTTGAGTGGGTGGGTTGGGAGGTAGGGAGAGCTTGCTCTTAAAACGGAAGAGAGAAAATTGAGAAAGAGCTTTCAGGAGGAATAGACACCAATGTTTGAAGGCTCTGCCCATGCATGTCTAACACCTGCTTCCAAATTCCCTTCTCCAAAATATTCACACCCACTTCTGGTGTGAGACTTGTGTGAGAAGGTTATTTTTACCATTTTATTTTTACCCTCTGAGAGAAGGTTATTTGACCTTGTGTGACTCACCCTACAGCTGCCAGTGCTTTCAAAGATACAGACACCTTCTGCTTCTGGCCACCTTGTCCACAGTTCTTTCCTGGTAGAAAAATATTTCTGTAAGCTATCAAAGCACTCGAAGTTGGAGTTGAATGAAATTAAGACAGAATTGGCCAGGCATGGTGGTACACGCCTTTGATCCCAGCACTGGGGAGGCAGAGGTAGGAGGATTTCCATGAGTTCGAGGCAACTCTGAGACTACATAGTGAATTCCAGGTTAGCTTGGGCTAGAGTGAAACCATACCTCAAAAAAGAAAGAGATTGAGAGAGAGAGAGAGAGAGAGAGAGAAGGAAAGAAAGAAGGAAGGGAAGAACTGGAGGACTGGAGAGATTGCCTAGTGGTTAAGGCACTTTCCTGTGAAGCCTGAGATCTCATGTTTTAATCTCCAGGCCCCACATAGCCCGATGCACAGTGATGCAAACGCACAATGTTGCACATGCACAAAAGGTGTTGCATGCATCTGGAGTTTGTACGCAGTGGCTAAGGCTCTGGTGTGCTCATTCTCTCTCTCTCTCTCTCTCTCTCTCTCTCTCTCTCTCAAAATAAAAGAAGAAATTGGAGACAGTTTGGGGTATAATTGTCTTATAAGACTTAAAGATATGGGAGGGGAGGAGGGGAGAGTCTTTTGCAATGAAGAATTGAGATATAGAGTGAATTTGATCAGGGATTTGCTATAGAAAAAATGTTCATCTGAAGTGTAATTCTGAATGACTTACTATTTAGAAACTGCGGTGACAGGGAGTCAGTCACGACAGGCAGCGTTGACTTGTGGAAGGAATTATAGAGGCATTATCCCCCAGATGGGATCAAACAGTGTCTCTTGGGTTCTAATGTAACTCCTTTCCCAAGATGTGTGATCCAGGGTAAATTACTGAGCCTCTCCAAGATTCAGAATCTTTAAAAAGAATCTTATTTATTTATTTATAAAAGAGAAAAAGAGAAAGAAGGAGGGAAAGAGAGACAGAGAGAGTGAGAGAACGGGCACACCAGGACCTCTAGCCACCACAAACAAACTCCAGATACGTGCACCACCTTGTGCATCTGGATTTACATGGGTACTGGGGAATCAAACATGGGTCCTTAGGTTTTGCAGGCAAGCTCCTTAACCACTAAGGCATCTCTTCAGCCCTGAATCATATCCAAATAAACAAATATATTTTATTTATTTATTTATTTATTTATTTATTTATTTATTTATTTATATTGTTAGTTTTGTACTCAGTGTATACAGTCAGGTTGGTACCATCGTTAGCCTCCTCCCTATCCTCCCCACTCCGCAGAGACCCTCCTTGTTGGAGAATGTGGGTTATGCATGGTGGGGTTAGCCATCAGTTATGGGTAAGAGGCAATGTCTCTGTGCATAATGACCCAATGTGAGGCTCTAACAATCTTTCTGGCCCCTCTTCCACAAATTTCCCTGAGCCATGTTGGGTTCGTTTTGGGTCTGCTTCAGTGATGAGGTCTTGAGAGCTTCTGTGTCTCTGAATCTCTGGTTTGGTAGGAGTTGAGTGTTCTCTGTGTCTATCTCCTTCACCCTTGTGCTGGTACCAGGTTCACCAAGAAAGCAGCCCTCTTGCTCATTTTCCCAATCACTCTTAGTTTCAGCTGGGGCCCCTTTGAGGCGTGATGGTCTGGTTCTCTCCTTAAGATCTCCATCTATCTGATAAAAAGAAGCAAACTCTCCAACAGAGAATAAAGTTAGTACCAGATAAATGGGATAACTATTTTCTTAGAGAGAATTTAATAGGTGTAGACCTACTTGTAGCCCACAATTGGTGGGAGCTTGATATTGGAGAGCGGGCTCATTTTTGGATATGATTCTGACTTGTTTCCCAGCTCCAGCTATGGGTTCCATTCCACTGAGCACATCAGTTAGCCAAATCAAGAGCAGTTGGTTTCCCACCATGTGAGAATCACAACAGGTTATTTGCTGCTAAGTAGGTTAGACCATGAGTTGCTTGGACAGATATTGGTCATTTTCCCCCAGTCGCCCATGTAGCACCTTTTGGCACTAGACACGCTGACTGTCTGGGGACTGACTCTCTTCCAGCTTCCAGCCATATCGCTCCATCTTATGTGCCAACAACATGTGGTGTCTTCAGCAGTACGGTCTTACCCCTAACCTTTGGTGGGTCATCAAGTACTCTGACAGAAATCTGTCCTCTTTTGGGAAACCTTGTAGGTCCTCTCTGATGAAGAGCTCATTATGAATAATAGCCACATGCTGGTGCTGGGAGTTACAGGTCAGCACCCAAGAAGAGAAGGAAGAAAAAGATCAGTAATATAAAAGAGATAGAGAGAATATATATACGTATATATAATAAACATATATATTTTATTTTTATTTATTTGAGAGCAACAGACAGAGAAAGAGGTAGAGAGAGAGAGAATGGGTGCGCCAGGGCCTCCAGCCACTGCAAACGAAGTCCATATGCATGCGCCTCCTTGTGTATCTGGCTAACGTGGGTCCTGGGGAATCAGGCCTCGAACCGGGGTCTTTAGACTTCACAGGCAAGCGCTTAACCACTAAGCCATCTCTCCAGCCCAATAAATATATATTTTAAAGTAAATAATATAAATTATAAGGTTTCAACATGAGTAAGGTTTAAACATTATGTGTAAATGAACGTATGTGTTGGATTTATTTAATTCAAGCCCATGGGGAAATGAATCACTGGTCATAGTTGAGTCCCTCCTGTTCTTGCCCCTGGGTTCATGGGGAAAGTCGGAAAGGGTATGAGGAAGACCAGCTTCAATAGACTCTCAAAGACAGTCTAACAATGTGGACTAAGCAGTGAACTGGCCCAGAGCTGCCGAACTGGAGCAGCTGGTCCCACGCTCCCACACAAAGGTCTCTTTGTTTGCGGAACACACACACTTCAGGTCTCTGCCAATCCCAGTTAACCACCTCGTTCAGCTGTTCTTGACACAACTTCTTTCCCGTCTTTTTAGTCTGCTGAGCAATGAATCAAAGACAAAATGGTGCATG
This sequence comes from Dipus sagitta, assembly GCA_036346955.1. Taxonomy (NCBI): domain Eukaryota; kingdom Metazoa; phylum Chordata; class Mammalia; order Rodentia; family Dipodidae; genus Dipus; species Dipus sagitta. Next base: position 5,562,742 of record CM070792.1, read on the forward strand.
ACTTTTAAAAGATAAGGACGAGAAGAAGAAAGATATATCCTGGCCATTGAGGCTATAAATCCTTCCTACCATGGGGAAAGATTTAAGCTATCCCAAGAAAACAACCAGGCTATCTTCATCACTTTTAGTTTATTTACTGACTTTCAGTGTTCTTCAAAATTATTTGTTTTCCAATGAGGATGTTTATAAAGTGGGCAGGAAATAAAAGGATCATTACCTCTTCCTTATGGGCAACAGGGAGATAGTGCACCCCCCCCCCCAAATCACTGAGTTATTAATAGAAACAGTTGAAAAGAAAGGTATGTGACATTAGATAATTAAATACTCTTTTTCAAAAAGATTTTTTTGTTATTTTTATTTATTTATTTATTTGAGAGCGACAGAGAGAGAGAGAGAAAGAGGCAGATAGAGAGAGGGAGAGAGAATGGGCGTGCCAGGGCCTCCAGCCACTGCAAACGAACTCCAGACGCGTGCGCCCCCTTGTGCATCTGGCTAACGTGGGTCCTGGGGAGTAGAGCCTCGAACAGGGGTCCTTAGGCTTCATAGGCAAGCGCTTAACCGCTAAGCCATCTCTCCAGCCCTAAATACTCTTAAATAATAGCAAGAGGGAAGCCCTTCCTCGAGCTTCACATGTGGACTATCTCATTAAAAAGGACTTTGAACAAGTCAATTAACTAGTGTTGTGTTGCTCTCCTCTTACTGCTGGTCTTTGTTATGATGTCTGTTAGGTTTCTGAGCTGACGAAAAGACAGTATGTGTCCTGTATATAGAAAACACTGTAGTTGCAAAAGGAACCAGACGAGATGATGCCGGGGCCACACTGCTTCATTTACTTGTTGTCGTTAGTGGACATCAAAGCCACCAAACATTGTGGTGCTTTGTAAGTAGCGGAGGGTAGAGGCACCCACCGCCCCAGGCAAGTCTGTGGGCACAGCACAGGTGGACAGGGAGGACTCTGCGTGTGGGCATGCTGTGTTTAGAGGGGCACAGTGGCAGCGGTCACTCTGACATCTGCAGATGGAAGAGGGCAAGTCAGAGGTTTCCTGCTCTGATTCCACCACAGAACGCCTTGGGGAGACTCGCTCTCAGTCCATGGGGAGCGTGACAAGAAGTCTCCTTGTTCATGAGTATCATTCATTCATTCATGAAACATTACTGTATTTCTTCTGTGCCGACTCCATGCTAAAGGCGAGAAACAAGGTTATGAAGAGCGGCCTGCTTGATGAAACAAGTAGCACAGAAAAAGTCAGCTTTCAGGAAATATAATAACCAAAATAACCAAAGGAAATCAGGCACCATTTTTGCAAGCATTATGATACTGTTTGGAGGGAAAGAGAAAGTGCTCTTGTCTTAAAAAGAAAGGAAGGGAAGGAGAAAGGAAAGAAGGAAGGAGGGGAGAAAGAAATAAAGAAAGGGAGGAAGGGAGAAAGAGAGAGATAAAAAGGAAGGAAGGGAGGGAAGGAGGGAGGGAAGGAGGGAGGGAGGAAAGAAGGAAGAAAGGGAAGAAATGGATGGGCATTGTGGTACAAGCGTTTAATCCCAGCACTCAGGAGGCAGAGGTAGGAGGATGGCCATGAGTTCAAGGTTCACCCTGAGGCTACATAGTAAATTCCAGGTCAGCCTGAGCTAGAGTGAGACCCTGCCTTGAAATAAAAAAAGATAAAAGAAAGAAAGAATTGAAGGATGGAGAGAGAAGGGAAAGAAGAAAGAGAGAAAGAAAGAAACAAAGGAAGGATGAAGAAAGGAAAGGAAGGGAAGAAGAAAGAGAGAAAGCAAGAAACAAAGGAAGGATGAAGAAAGGAAAGGAAGGGAAGAAGAAAGAAAGAAAGAAAGAAAGAAAGAAAGAAAGAAAGAAAGAAAGAAAGAAAGGAAAGCAAGAGAAAGAAAAAAACAAAGCAAGGAAGGAAAGAAGGAGAGAAAGAAAGAGAAAGAAAGGAAGGAAGGAGGGAAAAAAGAGAGAGAAAGAAAGAAAGGAGGAAGGAAGGAAGGAAGAAAAAGAAAAGAAAAGAAAGGAAGGAAGGAAGGAAGGAAGGAAGAAAGAAAGAAAGAAAGAAAGAAAGAAAGAAAGAAAGAAAGAAAGAAAGAGCGGGCCAAAAGAAGTATCATAATGCCTCCTGGCATCCTCCCCCACTTCCCATTGATCTGGCCGCCATCTTTCTTTCCTGCATCCCCGGGAGGTGACAACAGTTTCTTGTGTCTCCTTGAGGACTGAGATAGACAACACAACCTCAGGTTAGAGCCGTGACCTCGGCTTCTTGATCCCTCATGCTGCAGAGCATCGGTGTAGACCGCTATGGGAGCACAGAGGGACAGAGAAGAGGGGAACAGCGACTGAACACTGTGGGTACAGAGGTGAGCTATTGTCCAAGTGAAAATAAGGGGGTGTGGGGCGCCAAGCAACCATGACTAACTGAGGCCATTTTCTTTTTAAACACTGATTTAAAGTTGACTTCTTAGAGGAATTTCTTCACGTGCTTTCCTGGTAGAAAGACATGCAAAGTTTTATTTTAACGATCGGTATTTATTTTGTAACTTGAAGTAGCATGACACATGATCTAATAAAGTCCCTTTTATCCCTGCTGGTCCACTCGGTCTTCAATGGTCTTAGAAGTTGAAGCCTAACCTAATAGATCACAGAACTGAAAAGACCATTTTTTGATACTATCTGATGATCTGGGAATGTGTTATTCCTGTTACTCACTACATTTTTATTTTAATACAAGCCAAATCAACTAGAATTCTGAGAATATCAAAAGAAGTATGCACAAGTGCCTTGTTATTTTCTTTTAGAATTTAGGGTTTTTTAAATATTTTATTTTTATTCATTTATTTATGAGAGAGAGACAGAGAATGTGTACCAGGGCCTCTATCCACTGCAAACAGACTCCAGATGCATACGCCACCATGTGTGTCTGGCTTACGTGGGTTCAGGGGAATCGAACCTGGGTCCTTATGCTTTGCCAGACAAGTGTTGAAGTGCTAAGCCATTTCTCCAGCCCTGGAGTAGTGCAGGTCTGTGTAGAATTGTGAAGTTTCTTCCTCACCACTTCTTTGTGCTTCTCATTGCTGGGTTGAACTCCACTGACTGGATTTTGTTCTCAAAAGTTTAACATAGGAACTTAACTATAAAACGTTTCCAAAGTCCTAGGCTGGAGTGATGGTTCAGTGGTTAAGGCACTTGCCTACAAAGCTTAACAACCCAGGTTCAGTTCCCCAATACTCATGTAAATCCAGATGCACAAATTGGGCATGAATCTGGAGTTTATTTGCAGCAGCTGGAGGCCCTGGTGTGCTCAATCATTCTCTCTCTCTCTTTCTCTCTCTCCTTGCAAATAAGTAAATAAAAGTGTTTTTTTTGTAAGTTATCAAAATCTAAATGTGTGAAACATCTTTAGCTGCCTCCCAAATCAAGCACAGGGATGAATGAAAGTAACTCTATCCCCAAAATGCCCCGCCCGGCACAGGAGGTGATAATTCGTGGATACTGTTTACCTGGGATTCCCTGAGCAAAGTGTGGGCTGGTCAGAATCTCTTCCCAGCTACCAATTATTATTGCTTGTAGAAATCTCAGGGAGAGACTGGAGAGATTGCTTAGTGGTTAAGGCACTTACCTGTGAAGGCTAAGGATCCAATTTCAATTCCCCAGTACCAACATAATCCAGATGCACAAGGTAGCACATGCATCTGGAGTTCATTTGCAGTGCTTAGAGGCTCTGGTGTACCCATTCTGTCTCTCTCTCTCCCCCCTCACTTTCTCCTTTTTTCTCTTTCTCTAATAAATAAATAAATACAATGTTTTTGAAAGACTCTGAATGTCAGAGAGGCTCAGTAATTTACCCAGGATCACACAGCTGGGGGACGGAGTCACATATAGAACCTGAGAACAACTATATGATTCTATCTGGGGGGTGCATTTTATCTCTCTCTCTTAAATAAATAAATACAATATGTTTTAAGAATGTTGGGGAGGGATCTGGAAAGATATTTCAGTAGTTAAAGGCACTTGCTTGCAAGGCCCAACAGCCCCAGTACCCACAGAAAGCTAGATACACTAAGTGGCACATGTGTCTGAGAGTTTGTTTATACCAGTCAGCAGCCTTGGTATGCCCATTCTCTCTCTCTCTCATAAATAAGTAAGAAAAAAATAAAAAGAAATCATGGGTAGATACCTTGTGAATCTTAGACGTTTCATTTACTTCCTGAATCTCACTTCTCTCTAAGAGGGAATGTTTTCAACCTAGGAGAAATAGCTACATAACACTCCACCCCCCTCCTCTTGATCTCACACTCATTCCTTCTATATCCCCCCTGAGCCTTGGAGTGGGTGAATTAGATGTCTGATTATTTTCACCCACATTTGGCATTGGGCCACCATGTCACAGCAAGTGTCTCGTGTTTTCTGGAACTTGACCAGTCTTGACTCTCTGCAGTATATCACCCATTGCAATGCTCAACCAAGATGGATGGTAGTCATCATCTATGGGCACAGCACCCATGTTGATAAGGCAAGTTGAGAGATATCACATCCGTTTATCAAAACAACAGTAATGGCATCCGCTCCGCCACCTGTGACTCTCTAGCCACAGCATTTTCTTCTGACTTACAGTACCAGACACGAGTTCCTTTGGGTGTGGCAGGCCTTACATACAATGAGAGAGCAGTTGTTCACACCTATAACAGTCATGCTGTCATTGTACCCGGCACCAGAGTACAAGACAACCTCAGCTGTTAGACTTGTTTCCTTTGTATCACCGCAGATTATGCAGTCTTTGTTTGAAAGAGGCTTGTGTAGTTACGCTACTCAGTTTCTCTGCTTCCGCAGGGCTCAGACCATTCCCGTCTTCCCTCTGTCCCAGGCTATGACAGGCGCTTTTCTCGTTCAAAAGTCTCCCAGCGTTGTGAAGATTGCTCTGTGCCTAAAGCACTTGCACAACACGTCAGGGGACATGAGTTCAAATCCCCAGACCCCAGGTGAAGCAAGACATGGTTTCATGGGTCTATAATTGCAGTGCTCACACCACAGGGGCGGAGGTGGAAGCAGGAGATTCCTCAGAGACTTGCAGACCACATAGCTTTGCATGTGTGGCAGTGTGTAAGGAGACCCTGCCTCAAACAAGGTGGAGGACTGACGCTCGGAGTTGTCCTCTGACCCTCACACTTAGGCCATCGTGCATGCACACCTCCCCCACACAGGCGTCTGTTTTTAAAGTTTTACCTGATTCCAGCTTATTCGTTAATCATACTTTCCTATGCTGGACCATTATTAAGGGCCTTATGTGTATGTTGAACCAGGGACTTTTTCTTCATCTCTGCTAAGGGCTTGATCTGAGGGTTATCTTTTACCACTTACCATGTCTGATTTCCCCTTACTACCTCTTTCTTCCCATAGATTCCCAAAAGTTTCTTTAGCACAGATCTAATTTTTACCCTCTTTTCTTTATATACTGCTGTAAGAAATGGAAAACCAACATCTCTGTCTTTTAAAAAATGTGTTTATTTGATCAGAGAGAGAGAGAGAAAGAGAGAGAGAGAAAGAGAGAGAGAGAAAGAGAGAGAAATAGAGAGAGAGAAAGAGAGAGAGAGAGAAAGAGAGAGAGAGAGAGAGAGAAAGAGAGAGAAAGAGAGAAAGAGAGAGAAAGAGAGAGAGAGAGAGAAAGAGAGAGAAAGAGACAGAGAGAGACCAGGGCCTCTAGCCACTCTAAACAAACTCCATACGCATGCACCACTTTGTGCATCTGGCTTTACGTGGGTACTGGGGAATCGAACCCAGGACATTAGGTTTTGCAGGCAAGTGACTTAACCACTGAGCCATGTCTTCAGCCCCCCAAACCAACTTGTCTGTCAAATCTGTCTTTTCTCCCCTGTTTTTCTGCCAAGTCAGAGACTAATGCAGACAATTACACCTTCCTATTCCTTTCTCATTGCAATTCCTCTCTTACACAAGGAAGTTCTTTCTGAAAAATCCCGTATGTATTCCTTTTGGGTTTTACAATACATTCTCTAGTCCATTAACCATCGGGGGGAATCCTTATACTCATGAGGCAGAATCCTCTCATCAAGGAGATGTGCTGCCTCATACCATGTCGAGGGAGACAGCCACCCGTGGTTTCCTCTAAGGATGCTCGTCTCCCATGTGGCTCGTACCTGATTTCATTTATTATCATATATTCATGCAGGGGCATGCACCACCACTATAGCAAGGATACAGACCATCCAAAACTACCCTGAGAAAAGTAGTTACCTAAGGATTACCCCCACAACACACCACTTTCAGGGAGATCAGCCTCAGTTGTGTGTCTCATCTCTCCAGCCACCTGGCTCTAAGTTTGGCTTTAATCCCTAAACGATTTTAAAAAAATATATTTTATTTGTTTATTTATTTACTTATTTGAGGGATAGAGAGTGGAAGCAGAGAGAGAGAGAGAGAGAAAATGGGCATACCTGGGCCTCTAGTCACTGCAAATGAACTCCAGACGTATGTGCCACTTTGTGCATGTGGCTTACGTGGGTACTTGGGAATTGAACCTGGGTTCCTGGGCTTCACAGACAAGTGCCTTAACTGCTAAGCCATTTCTCCAGGCCCTCGCCCCAAACAATTTTTCAGGCTGTTGGTTTTGGATCTGGGTTTCTACATGATTCATGCCATAATTTGAGCTTCCCCTGGAGCATTCCCCTACCTTTATCAGCGCATGTCCACAAAGGATGGGCATGGATATGTGGATTATGAAAATCCTATGTTAAGATAAGAGACCAGGTAAGATGAGACATTTGTCAAGCAGACAACCTAAATTCCATCACTAGCATATGAAATAGAGGAGTGTACCACACTACTTGCAAAGCTGCAGAAGGTTCTAGAAAGTCTCCTTCCATCTTCAGAGTCTTCAAGTCTTCAGACTTCAAGTCATGATATGATGTCTATTTGGAGGCCTAGATGTCATATTTTAAAAACGTTTCCCCACTGAGCAATTGAGAGGTAAGTGCGAGGTATAATTTGAGTACTACACGTTGACTGTTTCCGTAATCGAAAAGGACAGGAGCGGTCCGTTCATGTTTATCTTTTCACTGGAAATTGCTGCAACCTGGTCAAAAAGGAAAAAAAAAAATTCTGTGGTGGTGGGATAACTGCCAGTAACTGAGTCTGTTGAAAGGGCCCCACCAAACCCAGAATCCAGTGAGCGCCAGTCCTGACCACAGCTGAGTGGTATGAAGAGGGCTCAACAGGACGGTCACCACCCAGGCCAGCAGAGAAAAGTAGCAGGAGGTGTTTAATGGGAAAACACAATGAAGCAAAACAAGAAAGCCAACTTCACCCTCTCCCAAAGATGATGAGCAACACTGTCAAGCTTGTCCTGGGAAGTTTCGAAAAGATAACTCATTGTTCAGAATGGATCTGTTCAGCGTGCTGTCACCCCTGTGTGTTGTTTTATATATCTGCTTCTATACAGCAAACGCCTTTTTGTAAAGCTCATGTAGAAATACTTGCTTTATCTCTTTTATGTGAGGGTTTTGATGCGTGTTGCAGTCAGGTTCAGCACTGATGGTAGAAATCACCCAACCAAGAGCAGCTTATGGGGAAAGAAGAGGTTTATTTGGGCTTACAGGCTCGAGGGAGAAGCTCCATGATGACAGGGAAAAATAATGGCATGAGCAGAGGGTGGACATCACCCCCTGACCAACAGAAAGTGGACAATAGCAACAGGAGAGTGTGCCAAACACTGGCAAGGGGAAACTGGCTATAACACCAATAAGCCCGCCCCCAACAATACACTGCCTCCTGGAGGAGTTCATTCCCAAATCTCCATCAGCTGGGAACCCAGCATTCAGAACCCCTGAGTTTATGGGGGACACCTGAAACAAACCACCACAATGACCCACACTATCTTTCTAGGACTGAGATATGATGTGCCACAAGCCAAATGGCATAAATAGCAGAGATGTATTATCTCACAGGTCGTCCCTCAGCTGGGTGGTCGTGTTGTGATTGCGGGCAACTAAGACATCTCTGGGGGCTAACAGCTCAGGAGACAGATGCATAGGCATGGGTAGCAGACAGAAAGTAAAAGGAGAGTGAAACACACAAAACAATGGGCAGGGAATGACCATTAGGAAAGAACAGAGTGGAAGGTAAATGTCCTACTACTGACGTGTGTGCCCCTTTAATGTTCATTCTACCTTGGGGTGCCTGGTTGCTCCTGAGAAGAATTTTTCCAGATGGCAATGGAAGATTGGCTTTTGCCAGATCTATAAGAGGAAGAAGAGTGAGAGATCATAGATAGCCCTGGCCACGCTATGACCTTCATGGGCAGAAGGCATTTCTGATTTGCAAGCCACTATTTCTTGTGAAGAAATTAATAACTAAATAAATAATAAATTTACTTCATGATAGTGTTGCTATAAAGATTATCATAATAGGATATATTAAACAGTACTTTGGATGTAAAAATTCACATTTCCCTTTTAGTTTTAAAAGCAGTTAAAATTTGTAAAAATATTTTATTTATTTATTTAAGAGAGAGTGAGAGGAAGATAGAGAGAGAATGGGCATGCCAGAGCCTCTAGCCACTGTAAAAGAAGTTCAGATGCATGTGCCACATTGTGCATCTGGTTTACGTGGGTACTGGGGAATTGAACCTGGGTCCTTAGGCTTCACAGGAAAGTGCCTTAACTGCTGAGCCATCTTTCCAGCCCAGTTAAATCATTTTTGTGAATCCTAAGTACTATGCCTACTCTGCCTAATGGATATGTTGGCTCTACATGGATAGGCCAGATCTGCCTCTTGCAGGCAAACCTTGGACCATGTGATAATCAGGTTATTAAGAGAGTAAAGGCCACCAGGGCATATGTTAAGGGCCATTCATATTAGGAGTTTGATTAGAGGAGCTGGTTCCTACGATCCCAGAGGCTGACAGGCCCTATAGCAGACGCATGTAGGCTGTGGAAACCAAGAAGCGTAGCAGTATGGCTCAGTCCAAATCTGAAGACGTCATAACCAGGCAGTCGGGTGCTATAGCTCTCAGTCTGATGACAGTGGCCCAGGGAGGATAGAGAATAAGTACTGGAGTCAAAGGGTTAGGGAGATTGGGCTGGAGAGATGGCTTGGCGGTTACACGCTTGTCTGTGAAGCCTAAGGACACCAGTTCAAGGCTCAATTCCCCAGGACCCACGTTAGCCAGATGCACAAGGGGGCGCATGCATCTGGAGTTTGTTTGCAGTGGCTGGAGGCCCTGGTGCGCCCATTCTCTCTCTCTCTCTCTCTTTCTCTCTCTCTCTCTGTCTCCCACCCTGAAATAAATAAAAACAAACAAACAAACAAACAAAAAAGGGCTAGGGAGACTGGAGCCCAGGGACGCACATCCTATTTCACACGCACATTGCCTCCATTTGTATTCTCCCTGGGCTCCTGCCTCTGGTTGTACCTGCCCACAATGAGGGCCAGTCTTCTCCCCCGAACCTTCTCACGCCTGAAGCTGAAAACACCACAGACTTATCCTATATCGTGCTCTCCCACATTTTCAGGTGACCCCAAACCCAATCCAGCAGACAGAGTTCACCATCATAGACTGGGCTCCCCCCAACCCCTCTAGGGTGAGGGAAAGGCAGCTCGCCCTCACCCCACTTCACCCCTGCGCCTGTGTCTTCCTTTCTCTTCTCACGTGCAGTCAGTGGAGTCATCAGGGCATCCGGGGTACATAGAATGGGGTGTGGGGGTGGCAGCAGCTGAGGGAAGTGGGGCGGTGGGGAGACAGAGGCAAGTTTCTCAGGATCCTTCTAGGGAGAGTCCAGCTGTGGGGGGTGGGCAGTGCTGGACGAGAGGAACTATGGAAAGGGGTAACTCTGTTCCAAACCCGCTGCACACACTTGGTGCCCATGGTCCTGCTTCATCCGAAGAACGCGACTGCTCTGAAGGCGTCATCACGCACAGGCGAAGAAGGGATTGCTAAGTCTAGATGGGAGGTTTGCCATTCTGCCTCTCGTGCCCACATGCGGGACTGACTCTGCCCACATACGGTTACCAGTTCTGTTCAAGAAAATTCCTGATGGGCATAGGAAAGTCATGAGAAAAAGAAGGAATTAAAAGATTCGTTTCAGGCCAGAGAGATGGTTCAGTGGTTAAGGCACTTGCCTGCTAAGCCTACAGACCCAGGTTTGATTCCCCAGGACTCACGTAAGTCAGATGCACAAGGTGGTGCACGCATCTGGAATTTGTTTGCAGTGGCTAGAGGCCCTGGCACACCCATCCTCTCTCTCTCTCTACCTATCTCCCTCTTCCTCTCCCAAACAAATGAATGAATATTTTTAAAAAAGATTTGTTTCATACTTAGCTATCAGAGCATATATTATCTCCCTGGGTTCATTTGATTAATGTCTTTGCTATGCCTTTGTAACCTAGCAGACATTCAGCAATGCTGGTCATTCAATTATTGTCATAACCTCTTCTGTACTGATTATCGAATTAAGAAAAAACCCTGGTTTTCGTGCACCGGAGTATGGCACTCTTTAAATTGTACTTTTCATTTAAGTACAATTGCTTCAAAAATATTTACTCCGGGCTACAGAGATTGCTTAGTGGTTAAGGTTAAGCCTACAAAGCCTATGGACTTAGGTTCAAGTCTCTAGCACCCACATAAGCCAGATTCACAAGGTGATACGTGCGTCTGGCGTTCATGTGCAGTGGCTGGAGGCTTTGCTGTGCACATTCATTCTCTTCTCTCTCAAATAAATTAATTAATTAATTAAAATATTTAGAAATACTGGGATTCTTAACATAGCTTTACAGTGACAAACACTTAAACATATTGTCTGGCTTTGTGAATTCAATTAGGGACACATGCCCACATCTCTGCCATCATTTTACAAAAGAAAAAGAAAAAAAAAAAAAAACACCTGTCAAGCCTTCTTTTCCCCAAGATTCTATTTGCCTGTTATTTGGACCCCATGAAACCAAGTGCTAGCTGGCTCTCCTGGGTACCATGCTTAATTAGTTCTTAAGTGCTGAGCTTCTGCATGGAATGGTGGAGATTTTTCATTTGGCTTTCTTTGTAAATGCCTTTACTTCTTTCAATTTCTTTCAAGCCTTTCCCTCCTTTTGAAAACGTAAGTGCCATGATTCACCCCACGAGAGAGGCAAGTTGTCAACGCTCTTCCATCATCATCAAACCCAATGTGCTTCTCCCACTTTTCGGGAGAAGCACCCTTCAGGGCGTTGGGAGGTGGTTTTTGTTTTCATTTGCCTGAGCAGCAAGACACTTCATGATGGCGGATACATGCGCACTTGGATCTCAACAGAAAAGAATTCCTCATTAACTCGTGAAATAGTCCCAGGATGTGAAACGAGCCACGCAGAAGGAAAGGAGTCGTCTCAGCAAGCCACACGCACGCTCACTTCTCTCTACCTTTGAGGGTCATCATCTGAGCCAGCAGCCTCTCCTCCCTCTTCACTTCTGTGGCCCAACTTCCCACTGCTCCCAGAAGTGAAGAAGACTGCATGCATGTGCCACTCTGTACACATGCATGCTACATGCACATGGTACTCGTGTCTGCTACATGTACCTTACTGCACACATACTGTCACATGTACTACACTGCGTACACACATGGTACATGCACCACAGTACTCATGTGTCTGCTACATGTACCTAGCTGTACACATGCATGTCACGTGTACCACACTGCGCACATTCATGTCACATGTACCACACTGCACACACATATCATACATGTGCCACAGTACTCATGTGTCTGCCACATGCACCTTACTGCACACACGCATGTCACATGTACCACAGTATTCATGTAGTACGGTGCTCATGCCTATGTTACAGGTACCACATTGCACATGCTGACTTCAAACGACACAGTGGTTTTACCACAACCCACCAGTTGCATCTCCAAATGATTACTCTTCCTCTTTTCCACCATTCCCGAGATACTTTTTAACATTTATTTTTATACTGTAATTTATTTGAAAGAGAGAGAGAGAGGGAGAGAATGGGCACACCAGGGCCTCCAGCCACTGCAAAGGAACTCCAGACACATACGTCCCCTTGTGCATCTGGCTTATGTGGGTCCTGGGGGATTGAACCTGGGTCCTTTGGCTTTGCAGGTGTCTTGACTGGTAAGCCATCTCTCCAGCCTGAGACACTTTTGATTTATCCCAGATCCATTCTTTTTTCACTGACACAAGTATTTCTGTAACTATGACAAACTTCTAACCACTCATGATGCTTTATCCTATTTTTGCTTAAAATATTTTTGTCAGATGATTAACAGATCTAATTTTTACTCTAAATCAGTTATTAAATACTTAAGGTTGGTATATATAGCATATGTAATTTCTAACCATTAATTGCTATATATTTTAAAATGGCATCAATGCTAAAGCCATGTATCTAACCAGGCATCTACCAGATTCCCACAAATGATTTAAAGCAATAACGGACCTCATTTGGGTTTGCATTTACTGGTTAGCATTTAGCATGCATGTGCTCTTGAGACTCTGCCTGGTTAGACCGGAGCTGAGCACCTACGCTTCCATGGGCAGAGAATTTATCAGGATTATAGTCACAGATTTGAGTTTGGGAAACAGGATTAGCTGATTAAAAAAAAAATAGGTTAGTGCTGGCCATGATATTTGTTACAGTTACTCTCTCATTGCTGGGGCAAAACACTTAACTAAAAAGCAGTTGATGAAAAGAAAGTTTTTTTTTATTTTTTCTTGGCTTACAGTCTCGAGGGGAAGCATGGCGTGGCATGGGCAGAGGCTGGATATCACCTCTGCCACAGCACATGGAAAACAGCAGCAGGAGAGTGAGCTGAACACTGGCAAGGGGAAACGGACTATGACACCCCTAAGTCTGTCCCCAGCAACACACCTGCTCTAGCTAGGCTCTACTTCCCAGATTACTGTCACCTGAGGACCGAGCATTCTGAACACAAGACTTCATGGGACTCTCCTAATTCAAGTCACCACATTCTGCTCCCTACCCCCTTCCTTCATGAACTGATGACCATCCCTGATGTAAAATGCAATAAAATCAGTCCAACTTTAAAAGTCCTCACTATCCAGTCCCAAGACAGTCAGCACATCTAGTGCCCGAAGGTGCTACATGGGCGACTGGGGGAAAATGACCAACATCTGTCCAGGCAACGCATGGTCTAACCTACTTAGCAGCAAACAACCTAACGTGATGCTCACACAAGTGCAGTAGTGGCACACAGCCATGGTGGGAAACCATCTGCTCTTGATTTGGCTAACTGGTCCGCTCAGTGGAACAGAACCCATAGCTGGAGCTGGGAAACAAATCAGAACCATATCCAAACATGAGCCCGCTCTCCATTATCAAGCTACCACCAATCGTGGGCTACAAGAGGGCCTACACCTATTAAATTCTCTCTAAAAAAATAAAGGGTTATCCCATTTATCTGGTGCTAACTTCACTCTGTGTTGGAGAATCTGCTTCTCTTTTTCAGATAGATGCAGATCCTAAGGAGACAACCACCCCATCATACCTCAAAAGGGCCCCTGCTGAAACTAAGAGTAATTGGCAAAGCAAGCAAGGGTGCTGTTTTCTTGGTGAACCTAGTACCAGCACAAGGATGAAGGAGATTGACACAGAGAACACTCAACTCCTACAAAATCAGATATCCAGAGACACAGAGGTTCCCAAGACCTCATCACTGAAGCAGACCTAAAATGAACCCAACATGGCTCAGAGAAATTTGTGGAAGAGGGGGTGGAAAGGATGTCAGAGCCACATGTTGGGTCATGATACACAGAGACATTTCCTCCTACCCATAACTGAGGGCTAACTCCACAATGCATGACCCATATACCTCAACAAGAAGGGGCCAGGGGGAGGAGGGAGGACAGGGAAGAGGCTAACAATGGTACCAACTTGACTGTATTCACTGAGTACAAAACTAATTAATAATAAAAAATGAAAAAAGTCCCCACTATCAATCCCAACACTGTTCAAACATCCCCATAATCCAAGGTCTCTTAACTGTGAGCAGAAAAACCAAAAACACCTAATGGCACAGAGTAAAAATTCACACTGCCAAAGATGCCACTGGGCATAGCAAGGAAAGATTGAACCAATGCATGATTTAAAACACAGAGGGCAAGCATCAAATCTGGTAGCTCTAAAGTCTGACATTTATAACCAGTGAGGAAGTTTCTGGAGTCCCAATTCCTCCCCTCTAGCTGGGCTGCTTACAGCCCAGAGAACAATCCATCCCAATCCAGCAGCTCTCCTTGGCAACCATGCCGTAGTCCTGGTATTTCCAAAAAGTCCTAGGATCACCACCGAAATCCATGGTTCACCCCCATGGCTCCATCGCGCCTCTATGCATGGACTCCAACCACCCTGTCTCACATCACCCACTGGCCATTTCCAAACAGTCACGTTGCACATCCAGTGATCTGTTCTTTTCTTCATTTGTTAGTACTAGGTAGGATAGCCAAACTGTTAACACAGGAGGAGAAAAGGACGACTTTGAAGGGCAGTATAGTTCTTCAGCATTCATGCCTCCTACTTTCAAAAGAGTCCGCATTCTTTTTTCTAATTAAAAAATTTATTTTAGTTATTTCTTTGAGACAGAGAGAAAGAGGGCGAGAGAGAGAGAGAGAGAGAGAGAGAGAGAGAGAATGAGCACACCAGGGCCTCCAACCACTGCAAACAAACTCCAGAGGCATGCGCCACCTTGTGCATCTGGCTTACATGGATCCTGGGGAATTGAACCTGGGTCCCTTGGCTTTGCAGGCAAGCGCCTTAACCACTAAGCCATCTATCTAGCCCAGGAGTCAGCATTGTTTCTACTCTCCCAATACAGAACAGCTGGCCCAATCTCAATGGTGGTCATCTTTCAAATAATTGCAGCTGAATGGAGCTGGCCAAGCTTTTCTTTCTTTCTGTGCCCAGATCCTTCGGCTCACACCAGCCCATTTCTTCTAAATTCAACCTTGCTCAAGTTCTCAGGACGTGAGGAACACAGGTAACCTCTCACAAAACTGTCTACAGACCCGTCCATACCAGGCTCGTTCTTCCTCTCATAAGCAAACCTTCACAGTCCACTGCTGTTCCTGAATTCAGATATTTCAAACTCTGACCCAAATGGTCCACCAGGCTCAGCTTACAGCACTGCAAGGCAGCCCTTGGCCCAATTTTCCTGTTATAGTTACTTTCTCGTTACTGAGATAAAGCACCGCACCAAAGGTAGGTGATGGGAGGAAAGTTTTTTTTTTATTATTTATTTATTTATTTATTTATTTATTTGAGAGAGCAGAGAAGGGAAAGTGGGAGAGAGAGACAGAGAGACAGAGACAGAGGCACAGAGAGAGAATGGGCACATCAGGGCCTCCAGCCACTACAAATGAACTCCAAACAAATGCGCCACCTTGTGCATCTGGCTTGCGTGGGTCCTGGGGAATTGAACTGAGGTCCTTTAGCTTTGCAAGCAAGTGCCTTAAGCGCTAAACCATCTCTTCAGCCCATTTTTTTGCTTCATAATTTTTATTTTATTTTATTTTTTTATTTTGGCTTAGCAGCCTCAAGTAGAAGCATTATGAAGGCAGGGCACAGCATGGCCTGCGCAGAGGTCGGATATCACCTCTACTACGGTAAAGAAGTGGAGAGTGAGCCAGACTCTGGCTGACTGTAACACCCCTAAGCCCATCTCCAATAGCACACCTCCTCCAGCAAGCCTCCACCTCCTAAATTACCATCAGTTGGGAACCAAGCATCCAGAACACAGGAGTTTAGAGTTTACAGTGGACATCTGATTCAAACCACCACACTAAATCCTAATGGAGTCTAGCGTAGGTTAAGTTCTTGATAGCATACTAACCCCTTCACTGAACAATACAATGCAAGTAGAACCTCTGAGAGTAAAAAATTGTGCCCTGAAGATTTCGTGAACTCTCGTGTAAGGTCATTAATAAGCCAACTTGCTTCTCTAAATCCTGACTTACTTTAGCAAGGGTGGCGGCGGTATTACTGAACATTCGCAAACCACCAATAACTAAATAAAGGGCTGGAGAGATGGCTTAGCTAAGGACCCCGGTTCGAGGCTCGATTCCCCAGGACCCACGTTAGCCAGATGCACAAGGGGACGCACGCATCTGGAGTTCATTTGCAGTGGCTGGAGGCCCTGGTGCGCCCATCGTCTCTATCTCTCTATCTGCCTCTTTCTCTGTCACTTTCAAATAAATAAAAATAAACAAATAAATTAATTAATAAATAAACCCTCAACCCTCTTAAGGAATGGTCCGAGATGGCTGGTCCTCAGAAAGCCCAGGTAGCATTTCAACCCTCTTAAGGGATGGTCTGAGACGGCTGGTCCTCAGAAAGCCCAGGTAGCATTTCAACCCTCTTAAGGAATGGTCCGAGACAGCTGGTCCTCAGAAAGCCCAGGTAGCATTTCAACCCTCTTAAGGGATGGTCCGAGACGGCTGGTCCTCAGAAAGCCCAGGTAGCATTTCAACCCTCTTAAGGGATGGTCCGAGACGGCTGGTCCTCAGAAAGCCCAGGTAGCATTTCAACCCTCTTAAGGGATGGTCCGAGACGGCTGGTCATCAGAAAGCCCAGGTAGCATTTCAACCCTCTTAAGGGATGGTCCGAGACGGCTGGTCCTCAGAAAGCCCAGGTAGCATTTCAACCCTCTTAAGGGATGGTCCGAGACGGCTGGTCCTCAGAAAGCCCAGGTAGCATTTCAACCCTCTTAAGGGATGGTCCGAGACGGCTGGTCCTCAGAAAGCCCAGGTAGCATTTCAACCCTCTTAAAGGATGGTCCGAGACGGCTGGTCCTCAGAAAGCCCAGGTAGCATTTCAACCCTCTTAAGGGATGGTCCGAGACGGCTGGTCCTCAGAAAGCCCAGGTAGCATTTCAACCCTCTTAAGGGATGGTCCGAGACGGCTGGTCCTCAGAAAGCCCAGGTAGCATTTCAACCCTCTTAAGGGATGGTCCGAGACGGCTGGTCCTCAGAAAGCCCAGGTAGCATTTCAACCCTCTTAAGGGATGGTCCGAGACGGCTGGTCCTCAGAAAGCCCAGGTAGCATTTCAACCCTCTTAAGGGATGGTCCGAGACGGCTGGTCCTCAGAAAGCCCAGGTAGCATTTCAACCCTCTTAAGGGATGGTCCGAGACGGCTGGTCCTCAGAAAGCCCAGGTAGCATTTCAACCCTCTTAAGGGATGGTCCGAGACGGCTGGTCCTCAGAAAGCCCAGGTAGCATTTCAACCCTCTTAAGGGATGGTCCGAGACGGCTGGTCCTCAGAAAGCCCAGGTAGCATTTCAACCCTCTTAAGGGATGGTCCGAGACGGCTGGTCCTCAGAAAGCCCAGGTAGCATTTCAACCCTCTTAAGGGATGGTCCGAGACGGCTGGTCATCAGAAAGCCCAGGTAGCATTTCAACCCTCTTAAGGGATGGTCCGAGACGGCTGGTCCTCAGAAAGCCCAGGTAGCATTTCAACCCTCTTAAGGGATGGTTCGAGACGGCTGGTCCTCAGAAAGCCCAGGTAGCATTTCAACCCTCTTAAGGGATGGTCCGAGACGGCTGGTCCTCAGAAAGCCCAGGTAGCATTTCAACCCTCTTAAGGGATGGTTCGAGACGGCTGGTCATCAGAAAGCTCAGGTAGCATTTCCAGTTTGCTTCTCTTGCCCTCTTTGTCACTTACACCATCTTGTTTTCTGTGCTGCCCTCCGCTGCCTTGCTCACTGGGAAACAACAATGATGGTTTTGAGATCAAGAATCATTGCAGCTTGAAATTCCTTCAACCTATTCATTTTTATTTAAATCCTTTTTGTTTTCCTTTCCTGAGCAAGTCATCACCACTGAAAGTCTGCAGCTTTCCTAAAAAGTGCTTTATGTTTTGAGCACAGATGAATATTAATTGAGAAAAGGTGGTTCTCAAATCAAGCCAACCTGAAATATCTATGGAAAACAATCTATGTTACCTGGATGCCAACTGAGAAATTTGAAAGCAGGCAGAGAGACTTTTTTTTTTTTCCTCCCCCGTGGCAGATGGAAGAGTGCACTGTCTCAAATACAACAATTTCCATACAAAGCAGATCTTTCAGAAAATGATAGAAGATCTAGATTTTTTTTTAATGGTGACTCCTGATTTCCATCTAGGCCTATTCTTTTTGGTTCTTTAAACCTAGGCTCATAAGCTTCAGATTATTCACGTGGCTAAATTAATAGCTCCTTAGACACCTTAAGTTAATTTTCTTCAGCCATTATTGACTGTCAGTTGGGCTATCTTATGGTAACTCATTATGTCTCTGTGCTCTCTTTGTTTTAGGGGCATTTGGGGTATATTCATTTGTGGGCTTGATTTTGCTTTTTGTTGTTTATTTTTTTATTTTTATTTTTTTGTAAGTGTGTGTTTCTGAGCGAGGGTTTTTTTTTTTTTTTTGTTTTGTTTTGTTTTTGTGGTTCTTTTCCAAAGACTATGCCAATGAGGACTACCTTTGTGAGGATATATATGGAACACAGGATAAAAGTTCCCAGCTCCTCAGACTGGGAATGTGGTCTAGTGGTAGAGTGATTGCCTGGGTTATATGAGTTCCAAGAGGCCCTGGGTTCAACCCACAGCAGCAGCAGAATAAGGAAGAGGAAGAGGAGAAGAAGAAGAGAAAGAAGAGAGAGGGAGGAGGAGAAAAGGAGGAAGAAAAAGAAGAAAGAGGGAAGAAGAAAATAGTTAGATTATATTCACATTAAAGTTTGAGAAACAAAGTTGTACTCTGGGCAGCATGGGAGAATGGCATCCCATCTGTGATCTGTTCTATCCAGAAAGGAATGAAGTATGTCTAACAAGAATCCAAATCATGAAAAACAGCATTTTGACATTGCTGGAATAGGTAGGGTTTTTTTTGTTGTTGTTGTTTTTAAATATTTCTCCCGCCAAGACAGTATTAAAGAAACTCATTATTTTCCATCTGCCTTCTTCACACATATTCTCAGCGTGAAGTGATAGCAAAGTTTTAAAACTTTCTCCACTGCAGAGAAAATATATTTTATAAACTCTGTATGTGGAGAACTAAGGCAATTCAGACTGTGTGGTTCCGGCCCAGCTCAGGGTAAAGCAAGCGCTTCATTTCTATGCATGGAAACATGCGTGGGAATCGGGCTGCTCTTGCTGCAATGGACTGGGAGAGTGACATTTCAATAAACAAACACACAGCCTTCCATGAAGCGTCCTCTGTAATTACAAACATGAGAAACATTCCAAGATGCAAGTGGATGTTGGGGAGTCCCGCAAAGCCAGGCTTGACGAACGCACTTTGGAATGAGGCGATCCCAGGAACACCAAGTCCACCAAAGAGCCACCACCGCCTCCTTCAAAGGCTTCGTCTCGCTTCAGACTTCCTCCGACCTCTGATTCGGAATGAAAAAGACATTTACACTCATTTTCATACAAGCTACTATGTGAAGACCACTGTCTTGTATTTTGTTAATAATAAAGATTTGTGAGCAAAACCAGCTTTACGATAATTACTTCAAAAAGACAGGTGCAATTACCATGTGTAGATCAACACAGAGTATACTAGAAACGACTGATTTCTAGTTAGTCCAATTTAGCTGATCAGATATTGACCCAGTAAGTGTTATATCCCTATTTCTTAACTATATGTTATCAGAAAACCTAGCGTTACATATGGTGCCATAGGCACACTTTCTGGGGATCAAGATTTTGGAAATCATTTGATGTGGAAACAATTATTGAAACCATTAAATAGTAAGTACTAATATTGAAATTGATTTTGATCAACTATTGAGTACAATACAGAACATACTTCTGTGATTTAGGGATGTTCAGTTTATCAGAAAAGACAGTTAGGTAATTTCACAGTGTAAAAACTTGGTCAAATCTTGGAAGATAAAGGTTTTTGTTGAAGGATCTAGGCACAGTCTGTTAATACGTTTATCACAGATGAGGAACTAGTGAATGGCCATTAATCATGAGATGTGTAAAGCTAGAGATGCAGCTTTATGGCAGAACACTTACTGAGGATATTCAAGGTCCTGGGTTTAATCTTCAACACTGGAAAAAAAAGTTAGGTAATTACATATACATGCACACATTTTTGCAATATTTACCTAGCATTATATCTGCATCAAATACAAATAACTTTGACAAATAAAATCATGACAACAAAATAAAAGAGAGACTGATTGAGATGGGAAGGGGATATGATGGAGAATGGAGTTTCAAAGCAGAAAGTGGTGGGGGGGAGGAGGGCGTTACCATGGGATATTGTTTACAATCATAGAAGTTGTTAATAAATATTTGAAAAAAAAATAAACAGTACTGGAATGATCGGCTTTGCCAAATCAACAAGGAAAGATGAATTGCAAACAAACAAACAAAAAAATGAACCACATTACACATCATGTTATACGTCATTCAACAAATACTCTGAACACAGCCATGGTGCTATTGCTCATGGTGTGAAGGAAAAACACAGCATGAAATAAATAGAGCATTACTTTCTGAGGACTTTGGTACTTATTGAATTTCTGAATTTTGGCTATTTTGCTCAACTTTTAACAGTTTTACTTTCACGCTAAAACCCCCATCTTCCTGGCATTATGAATAACGGAAAGAAAACAGTAAGACCTGGCTATGCCTGCTACTATTTAGAACTGAACGCAACCAAACCTCTGGAAAAGAATGTACTGGAAAACCGTCCTGTGAAGATTCTCCTCAGAGCACTTCCTATTGAGGCCAACAGGCTCATCTGCTCACTTCCTGCTTGGAAAAAGCAAGCCCGATCCTCAGTGCTAGAGGATTGCCCCTCACAGTCAACAGCATCCGTCCTACAAACGTTAATGACTCTTCCTCTCCAATCTTTCCAAAGAATTTACTGGTCTGGTTTGGCCTTTATGTGCCACATTCCGCCCCAGAACCCCAGCAAAAAAAAAAAAAAAAAAAAAAAATGTTCTCAAGGGCTGACCAGAGACTCCTCCTTCATTCTCTGGGCTGGTACAACTTGACCGCTGCTTGACATCAAGGTCAACTGGAGACTGGGAACAGTTATGTAACTGCGTTGTAAATTGAATTAGAGCTGTCCGTGAGCCCAGACCAGAGAACCAGGGCAGCCCCAGGCAAGAGCAGCATGGTCCCCAGAGGCAGCCCTGCCTGGATGACCCACTGGCAGAAGGAAGTAATGCATGGCAAGGAAAAAAAAAAAAAAAGAAGTGATCTATCTATCTATCCAAGGCCCTGCATGTCAAGTCTCCTTCTCCGTGACGGGGGTCGCTGGCATAGGCAGGCACTGGAGAAATAGCAACGTCTCAAGTGCACACAGAGAATGAGAAAAAAAAATGTTTTTCAAGTCAGAATGGACAGTGTTCAGAGGCAAACCAGTCTTACTCATGTAGAGGAAAAGAGGCCTAGGTAGTGGTCTGTGGATCGCAAGATAAACCAAAGGCACGAATATCTTCTGGCCCCAGAGACCAGCTGTTCTAGAAAGAACGCCTGCACGCAGATCTTAAGGGCGAGTGTTCAAATACCATCGATGATCTGGGACATGCTAGGTGGAAGGGAAAATAGTAGATGGTTTTCTTCATGGTTAAATGAATACAACTTGAGATAACGTTTGTGTGCGTGCACATGGGTGTGTGTACATATATAGCCCAGAGGACAATTTTAGGTGACATTTCTCAGGTGCCCTCCTTTTTTTTTTTTTTTTTTTTTTGAGATGTGGTCTCTCATTAGCCTAGAGTTTGCCAAGTAGTCTACACTAGTTGACCAGTAAGTACCAACGATCCCCGTCTCCAGCTCCTCAGTGTTGGAATTATTAGTGTACACCTAATTGTTTTATTTATTTTTATGTATTTATTTTAAATATTTATTTATTTGAAATAGAGATAGAGAGTGGGCACAACAGGGCCTTTTGCCCCTGCAAATGAAACTGAGATGCAGGGCTAGAGATAGCTTAGTGGTTAAGGTGCTTTCCTGCAAAGCCAAGGACTCAGGTTCGACTACCCAGGACCCATGTAAGCCAGTTGCACAAGGGGGTGCACACATCTGGAGTTCATTTGCAGCGGCTGGAGGCCCTGGCATGCCCAGTCTCTCTCTCTCTCTCTCTCTCCCCTGCCGATTTGTGTATCTGTTTCTCAAATAAATAAATAACAGTGAAATATAAAAAATGAAATTGAGAAGCATGTGACTCTTTGTGGATCCGGCTTTATGTGGGTACTGGGGAGTCAATCTGAGCCATCTGGCTGTGTAAGTAAGTCCCATTAACCACTAAGCCATCTCTCTATCCTCCATTTATTCATTTTTCAACAAGGGTTTTGGGTATTAAACTCAAAAACCCATGCTTGCAAGGCAAGGACTTTATCAGCTGAACTCCTCTCTCTCCAGCCCAACTTGAGATAACTTTTGAAAACTAAAAAAAAAAAAAAAAAAAAAAAGGACCGTGGGCCACAGTATGACCTCAGTCTGTGATAACATGGCATATTTGAAGCAGATTAGGAGGCAGAGACCTTGCAGACACTGTGACAGGCCCCCAGGGCCTCCTCTCTCCCCGGAGGCTGTTCACCTGCAGCCAAGGTTCTCGGTTCCAGTAACTGGCAGCTTCCTGGTCTGGACGAGGGCAGGAGGAAAGGAGAATTCGAGAATCTGCAACCGATTGCTTCTCTGAGTTTCAGGGAAGTCAAACAGGGTAGCGTACAGGTGACTTGCTGTTTCTAGCAGCAATAAGGAACACTTACCGAGGGCTCCAAGCTGGGTCACAGGGTTTGCTCATTTGATTTTCACAAGGACGCAAATACGACGGAGAGAAGTTCCGTCAAACGGCCAAGGCTCCAGGCCGTAGGAAGTGCGCGCAGCCCGAACTGGCTCTGGCCTCTGAGCACCACATAGGCTGTGTTCAGGAAAGAACTCAGGTAGGTGGACAGGGGAGAGCCAAGTGTAAACAGAATAGTAAAAAGCACTGGGGGATGTGTGTTGCCTTCTATTAACCACAGTGAGAAGCATCAATTAAAATGACTCTTGAGGGATTGAAGGGATGGCTTCACAATTAAGGTGCTTGCCTGTAGAGCCAAAGGACCCAGGTTCAATTCCCCAGGACCCACGTAAGCCAGAGGCACAAGGTGGCTCACGCATCTGGAGCATGTTTGCACCAGCTGGAGGCCCTGGTGCCCCCAGTCTGTCTCTCTTGCTCTCTCTCTCTCTCAAATAAATAAATAAATATTTTTTTAAAATTAAAAGATGACTCTTGAACTTTTTTTCTTTTTTTTTTCTTTTTTCTTTTGGTTGCTATCATTTTCCGAGGTAGGGTCTCGCTCTAGCCCAGGCTGACCTGGAATTCACTATGTAGTCTCAAGGCGACCTCGAACCCACAGAGATCCTCCTACCTCTGCCTCCCAAGCGCTAGGATTAAAGGTGTGCGCCACCACGCCCAGCTCGTCTTGAACTATTTAAATGAGTGAATAGTAGACAATCCACCTTTGCTGGTTATGCTTCTGAGGGTTAGTGAAATGGTCATGACCGTCCTGATCCCATCCCTACACTCTCCTCGTCTTCACCTGCCCACGTAGTGCTCTCGTACGTACCTACTTCCTCAGATGCAGGCTCTCGATGCTGAGTAGGAATTCCCATCCTGGACACATTTCTGCCTGCCTGTTAGATACCCAGCTGCTTGTCGTCTCTCCTCACCTTGGCTCTAGGCTTGCCCTCCTTTCTCCAACAGAGGCTCAGGTGTCTTTGAAAATGCCTGCCCCTGTCTGATGTCATTTCCTTCCAGCAATGGGTCAGGGAATGCCATTTCATTACATCGTTTTCTTCCTGAAATGTTTTTGGGGGTAAATGCTATTTCAGTTTTTGAAATATTTTGTTTGTATTAATTTATTAGTGAGAGAGAGAGAATGGGCATGCCAGGGCCTCTAGCCACTGCAAACGGACTCCAGACACATGCGTCACCATGTGTATCTGGCTTACATGGGTTCTGGGGAGTCAAACCTGGGTCCTTAAGCTTCGCAGGCAAACGCTTTACCACTAAGCCGTCTCTCCAGCCCTGCTTCAGTTTTTAAATGTGCATTTTCCTGGCTGCTTAGGTCGGGACAGACTTGCCTGACCTTTGTATCTTATTCAGCTTTTGTCTTTTCCTATCACTCAGGAGACCTTTTCTGGGCATTAGGGAAATAGAGATGATTTCACAAATATGCTTATGTATTAGAGAACTTAAGCTACTTGTATGGTAAGTCCATTTGTCATCTTAACATACATTTTTCCATAAAATGTGTTTTCTTAGTGAATTCTACATTTTTATTTATTTATTTACGGGGTGAGAGAGGCAGAGAGGGAGGATGGGCGTGCCAGAGCCGCTAGCCACTGCGAGCAAATTTCAGATGAGTGCATCGTCTCTGCGCATGTGGCTTTACATGCACGCTAGGGAATTGAACCTGGGCTACCCAGCTCTGCAGGCAAGTGCCTTTAACCACTGAGCCATCTCTCCAGCCCCCAAAGTCTACATTTTTATCTTCTTCAAAAGTCATCTTGGGGGCTGGAGAGATGGCTTAGTGGTTAAGGCACATGCCTGTGAAGCCCAAGGACCCAGGTTCGATTCTCCAGGTCCCACGTAAGCCAGATGCACATGGTGGCACATGCATCTGGAGTTCATGTGCAATGGCTAGAGGCCCTGTTGTGCCCATTCTCTCTCTCTCTCTCATAAATAAGTAAAAATAAAATCTTTTAAAAAAAAAGTCATCTTGAATCCCTAACACTACCAGCGTAAGTCCCCCTCCCTACTTCCCACACTCCAAATACACACATGCCCTCACCACTTCCAGTAGATGACTCATTTTACGTGTTCTCTTGACTGGGATAGAAGAAGCCTAGCTATTTAGTGACCTATTACGTAGCTGTGCCTATTTGGGATCTCTGGACAAGACTAGTGTTTAGGAAAACAGACTGAGTTAAGCAGATTGCTGCCTTTCCCCAGGATGGACGCATGTGGAGGAGGCTCATTTAATCCATGGGATATTAAATAAGATAGAGAAGCTCTCTCTTACTCTCTCCTCCTCTCTATCTCTCTCCCTCTCCTTCTCTCTCGCTCTTCCTCTTTCCCTCTCTCTCCTTCTCTCTCCGGCTTTCAGCTGGGACATAGGTCTTCTTACCTTTCAACCAAGATTTGGACTTGAATCTACACCATTAACTCTCCTTGTCTCAGGCCTTCAGACACAAACTGGATCTGGATTCACAGCTTGCCTGGGTCCCAGCTTATTGACTGCAAATCTTCTCAGCCTCTATAATTGTGTGATCCATCTCTTCACACATACACACACACACACACATATATATTATACATACACATGTATAATATAGTTACCCATATTCATACATGTAATTATAACTATCTATATATGTTTCCCCCTTGTCTGTGGAGCCTTTCCAGCCCTGGACAGACAATTCTCTATAAGCTCCAAGCTGCCCCATCAATGCCTTATCTCGACCTTGTAGATCGTAGGCCCGAAGCAAGTGAGAACTACCATGGAGACATGTTAAGAGCCATGGGTTCGAATGCTCACTTGGCGTGCAACTGGACAAGAGCTCTTCTCCCGTCACTGCCACAGTGAAAAGGCGGGCCAGCGCCAAGTCTGCGCGGCGAATCTGAGGGAGAGTGAGAGGAAGGAAAGAAAGATCGAGTTTTATAAAGTGTGATTTTAATTCTCACAATGCTTACTGTGCTTTTTGTTTAAAATGAAAATATCTATTTAACTGGATTTCTCTCCTGCTGACAAAAGTGGCAATTGCTATACATGAAATAAATCTGATTAAAAGTCTTTTGCGTTCGTGTCAAGGTAGAAGATGCAGACCCCCAGGAAAAGAGCGCGTTCGGATTCCTGGGGTGGACACGTGATGGTTTATGTAGCTTCTGGTGCCAGGCCACAGAAAACATCCCAGCGCTGCTCTGTTAAAGTAAAGGAAATGGAGATTGTTTTCTCCTTAGGCATGAAACGTTTATTTGTTATTCACATTCACAGTGGTAGCTATTACTTTGTAATTTCCCTGACATTTTGTTGGCAACCAAGAAAAAAATGACAGAAATAATATTCCTTGCTTACAATGCACCGTTCCAACTCATTAGGTTTAAGCCTAGTCATCTCGTGCAGTAAAGGCAGCAGCTGCTGGGACTTATGCAGAGGTCTAAACTAGAGCCAGTTCCATGAGCAAGTCTTTAATAAGAAAGACAGAGCAACGCCCACGCCTTCCCAGTCCTTTCTGGTAACAGGGTTTTGTAGAAAACAGCAAATTGCAAGAAATGAATAAGCTATAGTAATTATCATGATACCTCTTCAGCCACTAAGTGAGTGAATAGCCTTTATTAGGCTTGAAAAGCAGCATGTTGGCTTGGAGAGATGGTTTAGGGGATGTTAAGGTGCGTGCCTGCGAAGCCTAAGGATCCAGGTTCGATTCTCCAGGTCCCATATAAGCCAGATGCCTATAGTGGCACATGCGTCTGGAGTGTGTATGCAGTGGCTAGGGGCCCTAGCATGCCCATTCTGTCTCTCTCTCTCTGACTGCAATAAATAAATGGAAATAAAATATTTTTTAAAAAGCACCATGTTGTCCAATCCTATCCTGATCTAGGTAGTAGGACTCCTTCAGTCACAAAGACAGGTCAAGATGTTGGTCCAGAGTGAAGACCATTGATACAATCCCCCAGAATCGGGGATCCTGGAGGGGAGCCTCACCCTGCCCCTGAGCTAGGGTCTCCATCAAAGCCATAAGTCAGAAATCTGAAGTAGTTACACACGCAGATGCCAGATGTGGAGAGAAGTGTCAGGCTAGAAGCCATGAGGTCCAGATGTCCAAAGATGGGACAGTACAGGTTCTGAGGTGACCATGACTAGGAGGTCATGAATCAAGGGGTCCACAGTGGCCCACAAAAGATCATGCGAGCTTGACGTAGCTTCCACCCAGGAGTGACCTCTCTGCAGACGGGATTTTCATGGTCTTGAAAGGAAAACGACATTTGGGGCTGGAGAGCTTGGTTAGTGCAAAGCCTGAGAGCCCAGGTTCAAATTGCCAGATGCACAAAGTGGTGCGTGCACCTTGAGTTCCTTGGCAGTGGCAAGAGGCCCTGGTGCACCCATTCTTCCTCTCTCTCTCTCTCTCTCTCTCTCTCTCTCCTAGCAAATAGAAAAAAAAACTAATTATGTTTCTTTTATAAAAGAAACTGCATTTACATGCAGGTCTCCCAGAACCTTCAGAAGGAAGCACAGTTTTCATCGTTGACGGGACAGTGCCAGACTTCCTTGAAGCATACAGCCTGGGCTCATGTCTTCTCGACTAGAGCAGTTAGTAAGCTATGGAGACCAGACCATCATATAAAGACACAGAGTTACCAAAGGACGCAGAGGCAAGATCAGGGCATAACGTTCTAATCCTAATTATTATTATTACTATTATTGTGTTAATTTTTTTTGCTCTTTCAAGGTAGAGTCTCACTCTAGCCAAGGCTGACCTAGAATTTACTCTGCAGTCTCAGGATGGCCTTGAACTCATGGTGATCATCCTACCTCTGCCTCCCAAGTGTTGGGATTAAAGGTGTGCGCCACCACGCCTGGCCTGGATGACTATATATTACCAGGTAAGCCAGAATCCCTTAGACTCTGCGGAAGGACCTCCCAGCTATAGCAGGAAACCTTTGCACAGGAATACCAGGAACTGTTTTCAAGGGCGGTCGAGCCAGTTCTAGACAATGAGCCACACTGTGTGTGCCATCCGGACAGGCGTTGGGAACGGCATGAAATGTCTCAAGAGTTCAGTAATTCTGGTTTTGCAAGACAGGCAGTCATATGGGGCGACTGACGTCTCAAGGTGTTCTATCTATGATGCTGGGTGGTAAAATGGTAGTGACTGTGGTGGTTTGATTCAGGGGACCCCTGTAAACTTAGCTGTTCTGAATGCTAGTCTCCCCAGCTGACAGCAATTGGAAATTAATGCCTTCTGGAGGTAGTATATTGTTGGGGGCGGGCTTATGGGTCTTATAGCCAGTGTCCCTATGCCAGTGTTTGGCACACTCTCCTGTTGCTATTGTCCACCTTATGTTGGCCAGAGGGTGATGTCCACCCTCTGCTCATGCCATCATTTTCTCCTGCCATCATGGAGCTTCCCCTCAAGTCTGTAAGCCAAAATAAACCTCTTTTTCCCACAAGCTGCTCTTGGTTGGGTGATTTCTACCAGCAATGTGAACCTGACTGCAACAGTAAAGTGGTACCGAGGAGTAGGATTGCTGCTAGACATCTGACTGTGTGGATTTGGCCTTTTGGAGCTGATTTTCAAGAGGAATGTGGAAGGATCTGAAACCTTAGCTAAGAGACACTTTGCAGTGCTGTAAGTACAGCTTGATGGACTATTCTGGTCAGAGTTGAAAGACCTGAAAACAGTAAGAACTATGGGCCGTGAGGTTTGGCTTATGACGGTGAGAAAGAGCTTTACCTGAACTGGGCTAGCAATTTGTGTGGGAAGCTTGCTGTTATGCCTGTGTCCTGAGAAGTTGTGCAGGGTTGCTTTGTGTAGAAATAAACTGGTGTGAGCAGAGGGATATGGCAAGAAAGAAATCTTTAGGCCAAAACTGTTGCCTGCTCAGCTGCAATTGAGAGATTACAACCTTTGAGACTGGGCCAGCTGACCTGCACTGGGGCAACAGGAAGAATGTAGACTCTTTTGAAGGGGCCTGAATGCTGAAAGAGTGTCCTGTTCTTCAAAGCCTGGTTTATTCCCCCCTGGATTAACAAATTGGCACCCTACCTGGTATTGTGGAGTATAAGAAATGCAGGAAAGAGAGGATCTTTGAGTTTGCAACACGGTCTTGTGTTTTGGAAATGGCCATGGGCAGTGTGAAGCAGGTTTGCTGGTTGTCTGCATGGAGACCCCATGGGGCCATGAGGATGAACCGTGGGTTGCAGTGGAGACCCAGTGGAGATGCCAGGACCACGAGATGGCTGCTAAGGAGAGCTGCCAGACCCAGATGAATTTTTCCAGGACTGTGAGTAGCCTAGCTGGAGGGGCGGAATTGAAATGCCAGAGACTTGTTGCTGGTTAGAATTATAGGACTTGGAGACTTGCTACTGGCTAGAGTTGTTGGACTTGAAACTATAGAGTTTGATGCTTGCCCTGGTTGTTTTAAATCTTGTATCAGTTGAATATGTCTTTTCTATGCACAATGCCATCTTTTGCAGTGTGAATGTTTATTCTGTGCCATTATGGTTTTTGGGGGTATTTTTTGGGTATTATGGCTCAGTTAAAAGACCTTGGAGTATGGGGATGTTTAAACATCATTAAGATTGATAAAAGCTATGGGGACATTTAAAGTTGGACTGAATGCATGGCTTTTTACATCATGGATGGTTATCAGTTTATGGGGGCCAGCGGCGGAATGTGGGGGTCTGATTCAGGTGTCCCCCACAAACTTAGGTGTTCTGAATGCTGGGTTCCCAGCTGATGGAGATTTGGGAATTAACGCCTCCTGGAGGGAGTGTGTTGTTGGGGGCGGGCTTATGGGTGTTATAGCCAGTTTCCCCATGCCAGTGTTTGGCACACTCTACCATTCCTGGTGCCCACCTTATGTTGGCCAGGGGGTGATGTCCACCCTCTTCTCAGGCCATTGTTTTCCCTGCCATCATAGAGCTTCCCCTCGAGCCTGTAAACCAAAATAAACCTCTTTTTTTTTCCCACAAGCTGCTCTTGGTTGGGTGATTTCTGCCAGCAATGCGAACCTGACTGCAGCAATGCCGATAATAAGAAAAACCTCCACGTTTCCCCGCATCTAGTACAATAGCTGGTGCTTCACAGATGAGTTTATAGTCTCATAGAACTTTGTGAACTGAATTAACGACCGCGTGGTCTTGATGCATAACCATGCCGGAGAGAGCGTAAACGTGGTGGGGCTTCTCTTGCACTGGGTAGAGACAAGCAGAGCCATGAGATATATCATGGTCTTGTACTTCTTCATTGATGCTTTGCTCGTTTTGTTTTCAAACTTCCATGAGCGCACCCATTAGTGACGGCTTCATTCCCTCCCCGTCGTCTGTCTCCTGAATGACACTTCCTGGTGATCGCGCTGTGCTTAGTCCTGGCCAGGATTGCTTAGTGTCTGTGGAATGCGGCGTTACTAGCACGGCCTGATACTGGCAAGTGGCACCCTTCTCTGTCACACTGGTACCCACAGGAAGGAGACGGTCATCTCTCAGTTACAAAGAACAAAGACCACCAGGTTGGGTCACCCTGATGTGACGGTTTTTCTCTCTCTCTTCCAAATTCATTTGTTTAGATATTAACACATTATTGTGACCACAAATTTACTCTTTTTATGTATTGTTTATTGGTTATTTATTTACAAGGAGAGAGAGAAATGGATGTGCCAGGGCCTCCCGTCACCACAAACGAACCCCAGATGCTTGCACCTCTTTGCATCTGAGAGCTTTATGTGGGTACTGGGGAACTGAACCCAGGCCGTTAGGCTGTGCAGACAAGAGACTTTAACGGCTGAGCTGTCTCTCCAGCTCCACAAATTTATTCTTGCTCTTAACTTCCTGCTCCACCCATCAGCCAAGCGAAAGGCACAGTGTGCCCGGCTCTGGTACTCCTCACACGCGGGCAGGTGCCAGGATCAGCCATGAGTCCTTACCAGCCGCTCTGCAATCCTCGCTTCCTCTCCTTCCCAAGCTCTGCGGCTCTAGTAGAATCATCCGCTACCTTTCACTTGAACTCAAACCCAGCTGCTGGGCTCCAGAGAGACCCATGTGCTTAATTCCCCTTCTGCAAGGTACAGTGAGGCTGGATAGGGACTGAAGAAAGGACACACACACACACACACACAGAGAGAGAGAGAGAGAGAGAGAGAGGGAGGGAGGGAGGGAGGGAGAGAGAGAGAGGTTTATTGACCACTGTATCGTCAGTATTTTGTGCCTTGGTGTACTGTCAGGATTTGGTGCTAGTGTAGGCATAAATAAGACTTAAGTATTCTTATAGTCTACCGTATTTAAATACCATATTTAACTGTTTTGTTTGTTTGTTTGTTTGTTTTTTTTTGAGGTCGGGTCTTGCTCTAGCCCAAGCTGACCTGAAATGCACTATGCAGTCTCAGGCTGACCTTGAACTCCCAGCATTCCTATCTGACTCCTGAGTGCTGGAATTAAAGGCATGTACCGCCATGCCTAGCTAAATACCATACTTATGGTCAGTGATATCAAGACTGTCTCTGAGATATTAAGGCAGAAATCCAATTGCAAAATAGCATGTGAGCTGGAGAGATGGCTTAGCTGTTAAAGGCCCTTTCCTGCAAAGCCTAAAGACCCAGGTTCAACTTCCCAGAACCCACTTAAGCCAGACGCCCATGGTAGCGAATAGGTCTGGAGTGCATTTGCAGTGGCTGGAGGCCCTGGCACATGCATTCTCTCCCTGTCTTTCTGCCCCCCACCCACATAAATAAATAAATAAGAATAAAATATTTTTTTAAAAAGCAAAGCATCAGGTGAGGTGGATGTAAATGGCTCTAACTCCCACCCCCAGGAGACTGAGGAAGGAGGACACTGACCAGCCCAGGTTACATAGCATGACGCTAGCTCAAAAAGCACAAAACAATACAAAATCGGAAATGAAAACACCGTAGGTAACACAACCTCTGTGGCAGTCAGGTTCGCATGGCTGGTAGAAATCTCCTGACCAAGAGCAGTTTATAGGCAAAAAAAGAGATTTATTTTGGCTTACAGGCTCGAGGGGGAAGCTCCATGATGGCAGCAGAAAATGATGACATGGCCAGAAGGTGGACACCACCCCCTCGCCAACATCAGGTGGACAACAGCAACAGGAGAGTGTGCCACACACTGGCAAGGGGACACTGGCTGTAACACCCATCAGCCCGCCCCCAACATTACACTGCCTCCAGGAGGCGTTAATTCCCAAATCTCCATCAGCTGGGATCCTAGCATTCAGAACACCGAAGTTTATGGGGGACACCTGAGTCAAACCACCACCACCTCCATTATAAAACACTTGGGTGCATATGTGCATTCATGCATGTGCCTATTGAAAGGTTTCTGGGAGAACATACTAAAAGTATTGCCTATTTACACCGGTTAGTTGGAATTTTCATGATTTTTATTTTGCCTGAATCTTGGTACTGAACTTTACACTGTAGTGTTTACTGAACACATAGTATATACTTCCAGGATCAAAGCGGGGGGGATGAAAGATTTCAGCCTCCCTCGCAAGGCTTATTTTGCTTGGTATAGGGTGTTTTCTGTAACAGCATTAGTATCTTGATTTACCACCACAAAGACACACACACACACACATACACAGAGAGGGAGAGAGAGAGAGAGAGAGAGAGAGAGAGAGAGAGGGGGAGACTTTTTTTCTGATTTGCTGGCTCAAGTCTGATCCGGGTCTCCTACTTTGACAAACTCTAAGGTTATGACTCTTGCTTCACAGGAGAAAAAGACACCAAAGAACATCGCATGCGGGCTTTGGAAGATGACAGGGATGCCCCGTAGCTTTTCCTCTTCCTCCACTGCTGGGCTTGTGAGCGTAAATTTTGACTTTATTCTATGTGCGCACAGGGTGTCTCCCAGCTTTGTTTATAGACTAGAAAAACCGCTGATTGATCCTCTTCCTTCCCAGATGCATGCCTGCCTGCTTGTCAGTGATCAAGTCACGCTCTGAAGTTGCAAGAATGAGTCAGAAGTGAGTGTGCCCTTGCACCCCTGGCCATGTCCGAGAACGCTGTAACACTGCGGTGTCCCCGGCTAGGCGAAGACAGGCAAAACAATCGCCTGTCCACTGGTCATGTGTCAGCCCAACATGTCAATACCACATTTGTGCTGGCGACACTCTATCTCTTAGCTTTTGGCGAGCATCTTCCCAGAGCGTTTGACGCTCTTGTTTCTATATCTTCTCCCATGGACTTTCCCCTCTTGCTCCTTCCAGACACATTCCCACTTATTCTTTACACTTGAGATCAGCACCAAATCCTTTAGAAAAGTTTCCCTAGCACTGTCCCCCGCCCCCAGGCAAACTGGGTGT
Source organism: Dipus sagitta (assembly GCA_036346955.1). Lineage (NCBI taxonomy): Eukaryota > Metazoa > Chordata > Mammalia > Rodentia > Dipodidae > Dipus > Dipus sagitta. Next base: position 5,595,784 of record CM070792.1, read on the forward strand.
TCGTATAGACTCACTCACCCTTCAGACCTATGAAATGAGCGATCACACCAATACGCCCCTGTCCGTGCGGACCCCAGGCTCCCTGTGTGGAGAGATGATAGCAGCTTCTTCTTTGAGTCTCTACTGTTGGGGACCTGACACATTGTTATATCAGCAAAGGCTTGATAAATGAATGGCCAGGTGCGTAAATGAATGAAAAAGAAGGCAAAGGGGGAAAAAAAAAACAAACATAAGAGTGGGCTGGTGAACTGGCTCAGTTGTTAAGATGTTTGCCTGAAAAGCCTGAGGACCCAGGTTCAACACCCCAGTACCCCTGTAAAGCGTGGTATAAGGTGATACATTTATCAAAGCCAGATACACAAGGTGGTGCATGTATTTGGACTTCATTTGCAGTGGCTAGAGACCCTGGAGTGCCCATTCTCTCTCCCTCTCTCTCTCTCTCTCTCTCTGTCGGTCTCAGATAAATAGATAAAACAAAATGTTTTTTTTTTAAAATAAGACTATGGACACATTACAGTGGCCTCAGAGAGGAAGTGACATTTGTTTCTTGAAGGAGAAAGATGACCCAGGAGAAATTGTGTGTGTGTGTGTGTGTGTGTGTGTGTACACACCTAAAAATAAGGAGAAGTGAAAATTCATTGGGTTTAGGGAAGAACCAGCCTAGTGGAGAGGGAGAGGTAGTGATAGCATCATTTTATGGTGCACAATGGTTCATCAACACCCACGCACTGCAAAAGCATTATTGCGTTCTGGGTAAATTAATCCTGTCTGCTGAACACCCCCTCCCCACCACCAGCATCTTGGTGCCGTTAGAGAATTGTGGCTGATGAGACGATGAAAGCCAAGTATGTAAGATAGTCCTGAAGAAACGATCCGGAATGATCCAGCGTCCCAATCCCTCCGGTTTTTTCAGCTCCTCCCATGTGGAGCACTCAGAGCCTTCCACTTCTATGCAGAGAGTGTGAAAGAACGAGGGAAGCGGCGTGATTGGAGCCTCACTTCTGTCCATGTCTCATCAGTGACAATTCAGTCTCGTGTTCGCAGATGCCTGCTGGGAATCATGCCTAGGACAAAAAGAGGAGAGGGCTTGGGTGAATGCCAGCCAGCCACTGTCACATTTGTCAAAGGCAGAAATGTGGTCATCCTTAGCCCTCACGCAAGAAGGAAGGGCGGTTCTCAATGGCTCAGTCGGTTAACTGCATGCTACACAAGTGTGGAGGTCTGAGTTAGCGCTCCTAACGTACATGCCAACGCTAAGCATGCTGTTGGGTGCCCGAGATCCCAGCACCTGGGCAGCACAGGCAGGCAGATTATGAGGGCAGTCTCGGGGTTTAATGACCCTGAATGGTAGTTTGAGTGTATGGTTCCACGGACTGAGATATTTTATTAAAATTGCACTTACCTGGGCTGCAGAGATGACTTTAGCAGTTAAGACATTTGCCTGCAAAGCCAGAGATCTCAGGTTTGATTCCCCAGTACCCACATAAGCCAGATGCACAAGGTGGGGGGGGGGCGTATGTATGTGTCTGGAGTTTGTTTGCAGTGGCGAGAGGCCTTGATGTGTCCATTCTCTTTCTTCCTCTCTCTCTCTCTCTCTCTGCCTCTTTCTCCTTAAATAAATAAAAATAAAATATTTTTTTTTCAATCTGCCCTCTCTCAGCATATCTAATCATTTGTTCACCACGTTTACAACAGGCTAAAGAAGGCTGAAATGTTCCATGCGGTGTTTCATAGGACTGAGACAATTCCTGGTACACAGCCTTGCTGGAGACCCAAACCACATGTTCATGACCCCCCCCGCCCCCCCCCACACCTGTGAAGCAGTTAGAACAGAAAAACAGACGAGTGTGAATGACTTTCCCTCCAAGGCTACCTCGAGGCACAGGGTAGAAAGAGTGAGCCCGAACCTTTTGATTTGTTGTGGAAAAAACTGCCTTGTCATGGGTCCGTCCTTCTTGTCAGGAAGTCCCTATCCCATTCTATTCCCAGGACAAGCAGAGGGGGGAGGGGGCCCCAGAGGAGGGAAGCAGCAAGCTTGCTGGGAGGTTCATTTCCAGCCCCTTACCAGAACCCCCAAGGTAACAAGAGCAGTAACGACTAGTTATGATTATTTAATGTGGGCCTGGCTCTGAGCTAAGTGCTTTCTGTACACTTCGCTAATTTAATCCCTCAAACACCCCTCATGAGACAGGTATAATTAAGTCCTTTTCACATATTGGGAAGCCCGGGCTTAGGGAAGGAAAGCGACTTGCCCAAAGCTCACAGCCGGCAAATGCTGCCGTTCACAGTGAAACCACAGGCTCGTTTGACTCTCTGTCCGTCATGATGTCAGGCTAGCCCCGTAGAAAATCAGAAGTCATTCCGCCTCGAATCCAGCCTTCCATTACATGCACGCATCCCCTTGATAATGAGACAGTTGAAAGGTGACAAGATCCTGAAAGGAAAAGTGAGGAATACTCTTGAACCTGAGTCATCCTTATCTCCTTAATCCTGAAGGAGACCTTTCGACCCGGAAGCAGTGTTTCTTTTTTTTTACTACGGAGCCCATATTGAACCATTCTTATTGACACACGCTTATTAGATCTTACTTTAGAAAAGATTGAGAAACCAAGAGTGACCTTTAGAAAAGAAAAAAATAATAATAAAGAGGGCTGGAGAGATGGCTTAGCGGTTAAGGCACTTGTCTGCAAAGCCTACATCCAGGTTCGACTCCCCAGGACCCATGTAAGCCACACACACAAGGTGGTGCATGCGTCTGAAGTTTATTTTCAGTGGCTGGAGGCCCTGCAGCACCCGTTCTTTCTCTCTATCCCTCCCTCTATCTTTCTCTCTCACAAATAAGGGAAACTGGAGAGATGACTCATCGGTTAAGGCCCTTGCCTTGAAGCCTAAGGACCCATGCTCACACCCAGGACCCACATAAAGGCAGACGCGCAAGGTGGCGCACGCGTCTGGAGTTCGTTTGCAGTGGCTGGAGGCCCTGGCACATGCTTCCTCTCTCTTCTTGCTATCTCTTACTGCTTGAAGATAATGTTTTAAAAATCCATCAATCAATAAAATAAAATATTAAAAATAAGAAAAGGAAGAAAGAAATAATCCTGGTCATAAGTCATTGTGTCCTTAGCAGATGAAAGAAAAATTTCAGAAGGCCTTTTTAGTTGTTTTTTTTTTTTTTTTTTTTTTTTTTTCCCCACATGAGCTGAAAGAACATTCTCGTGTGGCTTGAATGGCAGGAGAAGGAAAATTCTCCTCTCAATGGGCACTTCCTCTGCTTTCAGCTGGCAAGAAACGCTTCAATAACAGGTTGTACCGAACGTTACTTCAAAGACCTCCAGTTGGCACTCAGATCCTCCTGCCATAAACGCGATCCAAAAATGACTTGACGTTCCCTGCCAGTGATGTGTACCAGTGGCCCACCACGGCCAACCGCACACGCACGCAATGGACGGGTCCCCGCATTCCTCACGTCTCCTTCCAACTGGAGGATATATCTCTTTTCCAGAGCTAAAGCGAAATGTATCGAGTTTGTAAGAGGATATGTGTGAAAAGGCCAAGTGAAAAATGGAAATCAGATGTTTTGGAAGGCTGGGTGGGAAGCCCTCAGCTCAGGTGCTCCTGCGGTCCCAGGGCTCAGAGGGTGCGTGGCTGGACGGGGCAGCCGGCTGCTCTTTAGAGGAGTTAGGAAATAAGTAAAAATCTCCCGCAGGAATGGAGGCATTGCAAATGAGTTCTTGTGGGCATAGCACAAGCTATTTTTCTCTATCTTGTTGTTGAACTTTTCGCTGGTGAGATTCTAGACACAGAAAGAAATTATTCTCAAGAAGATGAATCCCCTGGTAGCATGGCTGGGTCTAGAAACACACACACACACACACACACACACATTCATTTTTCAGCCTAGAATATTAATAAAGTCACACACACAAAAAAAATTACTGGGACCACCAAGTGGTGGGAAAGTAATATTTTACTATTTTCCATCATGGGGTTTTTATTATTTTTTTGTTTTATTTTTATTTATTTGAGAGTGACAGACAAAGAGGCACAGAGAGAGAGATAGATAGATAGATAGATAGAGAGAGAGAGAGAGAGAGAGAGAGAGAGAGAATGGGCACATCAGGGCCTCCAGCCACTGCAAATGAACTCCAGATGCAGGCCACCTTGTGCATCTGGCTATCGTGGGTCCTGGGGAATCGAGCCTTGAACCGGGATCCTTAGGCTTCACAGGCAAGTGCTAACCACTAAGCAATCTCTCCAGTCCTGTGGTTTTTATTTTGATAAATCTCTGATGTGAATTCCTGTGTTGTGAGCCATCTCTTCACCACAGAATTAATGCTTACTCTGCCATTCCTGCCTCTGTACAACTCTGGTCCCATACATGCTCACCAGGTTGGACCACCTGCTCTGGAAATTGATATGCATGGGACCAAGTGGATTCAGAAACAAGATAACTTCCAGCTTTATGAATATTCTGCTAATTGTAACCAAACAGGTGTTAGGTATGTATTACTTCTGAGTCCTCACAGTTGGATGAAATTTAGGAAACTGGTAGATTATTAAAAAAAAAAAAAACTGGATGAAACACTCACCAGAAGCAAACTTTATGAATGTGCTGTAAACTACCCTTTTCCCTAAATCTTGCTTTGAATGCTATATCTTTAACTGAGAACATGTCTGCATCATGTGGGGCTATAATTAATTTTTGTTGTTTTTTGTCAAGGTAGGGTCTCACTCTAGCCTGGGCTGACCTGGAATTCAGTTTGTAGTCTGAGGCTGGCCTCTAACTCATATTAGTCCTCCTATCTCTGCGTCCCGAGTGCTGGGATTAAAGGCGTGCGCCACCAGCCCCTTCCACACCCTTTCTAGAGATTCAAGACTCTAGGGAAGTGACTGAGTGCTGACCCCTAATGCCGGCACTAGACTGGCTAAACCAGCTACCCGTCCAGGGCCTCAGAAAATCCTCAACCCAAGTTTGGAAGGAACCTCCGAACCCCCATCTTCCCTCTCTGGGGAAAGAGCTCTGCCTTTCCTCCTCTTTTATTTGGGCTTAAGCTCCCCTTGTCTTAAAGTTTTGTTCCCCTCCTAAAACTCTAAGTTATAATAAAATCTCTCTAAACCTTATTCTCTCATCTGTGGATTGCATTCGTCAAATTCATAAGACAAGAATCCGGGGGCTGGACAGACGGCTTAGCATTTAAAACGTTTGCCTGCAGGGTGAAGAGATGGCTTAGCAGTTAAGCGCTTGCCTGTGAAGCCTAAGTATCCTGGTTTGAGGCTCAACTCCCCAGGACCCACGTTAGCCAGATGCACAAGGGAGCACACGCGTCTGGAGTTCGTTTGCAGTGGCTGGAGGCCCTGGCATGCCCGTTCTCTCTCTCTCTCTCTCTCTCTCTCTGTCTCTCTCTCTCTCCCTCCTTCTCTCTCTCTCTCTCTGTCGCTCTCAAATAAATAAATAAAAATGAACAAAAATAAGTTTTAAGAAAACGTTTGCCTGCAAAGCCAAAGGATCTAAGTTCAATTCCCCAGGTCCCACGTAAGCCAGATGCACAAGATGGCCCACATATGTGGAGTTCATTTGCAGTAGCTGGAGGCCCTGATGTGCTCTCTCTCTCTCTCTCTCTCTCTCTCTCTCTCCTGGCACATGCCTTCAATCCCAGCACGTGGGAGGCTGAGCTAGGAAGATTGAGAACAGCCTGGGACTACATAGTGAATTCTAGGTCAGCCTGGGCTAGAGCGAGACCCTACCTTGAAACATCACACCAAAGGAGAAAAAAAAAAAAGTTAAAGCATTTCAGCTTTTCCCTCACCTAACTCGTTTTAATTAAATCCCTCCATATAACCACTGGGCTTGTCTGATTAATACCTAAGAATTTTAAGGGTTGGCCTAGAGTTGACAGAAGCCATCATCAGCCACAAATGGCTAGTTCTGTGATAGGTTTCAAATGCTGGGATTCTATTAATATAAACTGACACTCATGTCTGTGAAACTAGATAGGTAGATAGGTAAATGCATACATCAAAATGCCCATAGTGTCTGCAAAAGAAGAAAAGAAAAAGAAAGAAAAAGAAAAGTAATCCCATTCTGCTCTATCAAAGAGAATTAAAAGAAAATAAAGATTTGTTAAGAATTCTGGACATATTATCTGGATGAACTTGGGAGGGACTTGGTGTACTTACCTGAAAGGCTTGGGCTCGGTAACGAGGTAAACAGGCTTCTGCAAGCTGGGATCTGAGAAGTGCATGTTCTGCCCCCCTCCTTGGGGGTTCAGGTGATCTAGAAGGACAGCTTGTTCTCCTTCCATTGAGATGTTAGCTCTGAGCGCAGAATTACAAACCCGAGACCCTGCTTTAAGGCCACGCTTCCTGGAAGAAATTGAGAGGCATTTGCTTTCAGTATGGGGCTTAATAGCGTGCTCAAAACATTCGGATTGAGTTGCTATTGAGAACGATTGTTATGGCTGGATGAGAGAGAAATGAAAGAAGGGGGGGCGTGAAAAAACACCATCATTCATGCAAAGCTGATCTGTAACTTTATGCCCGGGGGCCCCATACTGTGTGGTGAAGTGGTGTTCTAATTACCTAATGCAGAAGGCCTTGCCATTGCCCTGGCTTCTTTATGTGAGACTCCCAGGTGCAAAGGGAGGGCTGTCTGGTAGGAAGCTGGGGCGGGCCCATCTAGAGGCACGGTGGGAAGGCAGTGTGGAAATGAAGGTGGTGTGGGCCTGACAGCTAACATTACAGAGAGCAGAAACAAAAGTCAAGTCAGATGTCATTGTTTCTTTTGCGCTACTGGGTACACCCCAGCATATGGGAAGCTTGAGTTCTCTCTACCCAAGGAGAATAAACAAGAAGGAAAGACATATGGTCCTGGGCTGGAAAGATGGACTGGTGGTTAAGGAAGTTGCTTGAGAAGCCTAAGGACCCAGGTTGGATTCCCCAGGACCTACGTAAAGCCAGGTGGTGCATGCCTCTCGAGTTTATCTTCAACAGCTGGAGGCCCTGACACACCCATTCTCCCTTTCTCTCTCTCTCTCTCTTTATTTTATTTTTATTTATTTATTTATTTTTTTGGTTTTTCGAGGTAGGGTCTCACTCTGGCCCAGGCTGACTTGGAATTCACTATGGACTCTCAGGGTGTCCTCGAACTCATGGTGATCCTCCTACCTCTGCCTCCCAAGTGCTGGGATTAAAGGCAAGCACTACCACGGCCGGCTCTTTCTTTCTTTCCTTCTTTCTCTCTCTCTCATGAAAATAAATAAAAATAAAAATAGTTTAAAAAAAGAAAAAATACGATTCCTTCAGAACAAATTTGTTCTTATGCTATACCACAAAAGTATTTCTCTCTCTCTCTCTCTCTTTTTCTCTCTCTCTCCCTCTTCCTCTCTTTCCCTAAATTGCAATCTTAGGTAAAGGATCTTTGTTAAAAGTTCAGCAAGCCAGAGAAATCTTACTCCCAATAACTGGTAGCTTTGGGTTTAAAACATCTCTGGAAAAGTGTGGCTTTATCAACGCTTCAAGTAAAAGAATGATGTAAAGATCCTGGAGTGGCAGGGGAGTGGAGAAGGTCCTCTTCCAGACTCATCTCTTGCCCACTGGGGACTCGAGCCAGTTTTCTTCATCTCTTGTCAGGCGTGTGTGTGTGTGTGTGTGTGTGTGTTGTGCATTTCCTGGCCGATGACTAATAATGAGAAAAGCAGAGAGGATAGGCGCTCCAAGGTCTTCTATCATCTCTGAGCAGGTTGGTGGCACTTCCCAAACCTCACAAAACAAAGCATCTGGACTCAGACCACTTCATCTTTGCTATTCAAGAGCATTTCTTAACCCTCACCTGCACATCCTCCTTGCGGACATCTTTATCCTTACACACATTATGGTGCTAGACCTCTCTCCCAGCAGTGTAAGGCAAGTCCTTCGGCCTGTCATCTAGTGCATGTGCTTGTGGCCTGGCGTGTAGTGTTCAACAGCCCCACACTTTTCCAAGGACTTATCATAGTGATGGCCAGACATACTGAAGAGCAGGCAAATGAACGCTTACGCAGGACTTCAGTAGGACAGTGCCCCTAAGCACTGGCCACCACGCTGGCCACCTTATAACATCTGAGTCCATGTGCAGCCCTCTCTGCATAGGACACGGTGAACCACAACCTGCCTCGTAGAACAAATCTGGTGCCAGCCTGAGCCCACCACCCAGCTGGTGCACAGACTCGGTTCCGTCAGGAGCTCAACAACTGGCTCAGTTAAAGGGACTGGGCCCAGTGGCTACCACTGTTTTTAACGGCCAGGATTGCTCTAAGCATGCGCTATTGTTTTCATATCTAGGCAGTTTGTTTTCATTTCTCTTTGGAGGTCCATTCACCTCTGGGTGTCCTGATCCTTATACAAACGGTTAACTTTGCCTGTATTATTTCCCAAGAAAAATCTACTGAAAGTCACGTTGGTCGTCTGGCTCCCTCTTCCAATAGTCGATAAGTTAACATCGATAAGTTAATAAGTAACCCCAGGCTGACATGGTACTTCGTAAAATTTGGTGTGTGTGGCCAGATTCATATTGACACATTGATAAGTGCAGATTTGACCCGTTCTGAGTAAAATAGATTCTGAGAAAATAAATGGTATGATTCATTGGTTGAGAACAGGCCATGTTGAATTAATAGAATCATAAATGAAGCTTCTTTTTTCAAAATTGATTTTCATTTCCGAGGGCCAATGATGATGTTAATAACGACAGTGAAGTATTCGTTACTTTCCCACGGCTGTGAATAATTATCAGGACAGGAGAAACAAAGAGAATACAAAGAGAAGGGTCTCTTTCAGTTATGTTTTGAGGGGAATACTGCCCATAACGGCAGAGAAGGCATGGCAGGCCAGCTGGTCACATCGTCGCCTGTCAGGAAGCAGAAGGCAACTGAGAAAATGGGGCGGGTTTGGAGAGATGGTTCAGCGGTTAAGGCGCTTGCCTGCAAAGCTTAATGGCCTGGCTTTGATTCCCCCGTGCCCATGTAAATCCGGATGCACAAAGTGGTGCATGCGCCTGGAGTCTGTTTGCCGAGGCTGCAGGCTCCGGCACGTCCATTCGTAGTCTCTAACCCTCCTCTTCTCTCTGAAGGTTGGAAGGTAGAGTTGAAAGCTCAGGGCCTTGACTCACACGGCGCATTCCTCTGGCTGACTGCCCTTCACTGCCCCTCATCGGAAGCCCTCAGCCACCAGACCTCTCACTAGATAGTTACTTCTGTTCCTAGAAGATGAAAGGAGCCTTAGAATTTCTGGGGTCAGGAAGTGAAGACAGAGACCAAATACTGTATCAAGATCTGTCCTAGCACTCATACAATTATAAGGACTTTTAGAAACTACCAGAATTCGGGGTCAGAAATTGGGAAAATAGTCCACATAGGTAGTTTTTAGTATAGCACAATAATATCAATCTAACATTCTACACCTTCAAGCACTGGGGCACAGAATAGAGCTAACTGTTTACAGACCAGAGTCACAATGCCCATAAAGAAAAGCAGTAGAATAGGGTGCTAAAGAAGGGAACATGTGGGCTGGAGAGATGGCTTAGTGGTTAAAGCGCTTGCCTACAAAGCCAAAGGACCTTGGTTTGATTCCCCAGGACCCATAAAAGCCAGATGTACAAGGTGACACATGCATCTGGAGTTCCTTTGCAGTGGCTGGAAGCCCTGGTGCATCCATTCTTTCTCTAACACACACACACACACTCTCTCTCTCTCTCTCTCTCTCTCTATTTGCCTCTTTCCCTCTCTCAAATAAATAAATATAAATATAAATTTTTTTAAAAAGCTTATTTTTTTAAAAAAAAAGAGGGGAACATGAGCCCTATTAGAATTGGTGTTGTCACTAACTCAGTAAGGCATACAAACTACAGAAGAATTCAACAGTTGTCTCAACCAAAAAAAATTAATAAAACAGAAATAGGGGCTGGAGAGATGGCTTAGTGGTTAAGCGCTTGCCTGTGAAGCCTACGGACTCCAGTTCGAGGCTTGATTCCCCAGGACCCACGTTAGCCAGATGCACAAGGGGGCGCACGCGTCTGGAGTTTGTTTGCAGTGGCTGGAAGCCCTGGCGCGCCCATTCTCTCTCTGCCTCCTTCTCTCTGTCTGTCGCTCTCAAATAAATAAACAAAAATATATATATTTAAAAATTGAAAATAGGATTCTGGTTCAGGGATATGTCTCAGCAGTTAAAGGTATGTGCTTGCAAAGTCTGCCAGCCAGGGTTCAATTCACGAGCACCCACGTAAAGCCGGATGAACAAAGTCACGCATGTATCTGGAGTTCATACGCGGTGGCAAGAGGCCCTGGTGTGCCCATACTCTCTCTACATAAAAAATAAGTAAATAGATATTTTTTTCAAATTAAAAACAAAGGAAAATAAGGGCTGGAGAGATCACTCAGTGGTGAAGGTGCTTGCCTGCAAAACCTAACAACCCAAGTTTGATTCCCCAGTACCCACGTAAAGCCAGATGCACAAAGTGGTGCATACATCTAGAGGCCATTTGCAGCAGCCAGAGCCCTGGTAAGCCCAATCTTTCTGTCTGTCTCTCTTCTATCTCTCTCTACTTGCAAATAAATACAAAAAAATTTTAAAGAAAGTAAAGTTTTGATTTTTAAAAAGCTCAGGATGGAGATATAGCTTAGCAGTTAAGGTGCTAGCCTGCGAAGCCTAAAGACCCAGGTTCGACTCCCCAGTATCCATGTAAGCCAGATGCACATGATGCCTCACGTGTCGGGGTTTGTTTTCATTGGTTAGAGGCCCTGGCGTGCCCATTCTCCCCCCCCCACTTTCTCTGGCTCAAATAAATAAATACCAATTTTTTAATATATAAAAAGCTCTTCTAGGGCTGGAAGGATGGCTTAGCAGTTAAGGTGTTTGCCTGCAAAGCCAAAGGACCCAAGTTCTATTCCCCAGGACCCCACGTTAGCCAGATGCACCAGAGGGCGCACGCATATGGAGTTTGTTTGCAGTGGCTGGAGGCCCTGGTACGCCCATTCCCTCTCTCTCTCCCTCCCCTCTTTCTCTGTCAAATAAGTAAATAAATAAAAATGAAATATTAAAAAGCTCTTCTCAAATGCAAATAGGCATATGTTGTTGAAATGCAGAAGGAATTCCCAATGAGCAATGTGGTACAAGAATGTCTTACCTATGAACTTCTTCCCCTGCAAGCCTTTTATCACACATTAGCAACAACAACAGGAAAGGCAAGAGCGTTTTTTCTCTAAAGGTGATTCATTTCTTTAATGTATGCTATGAAATCAAAAAATACTTTAATTTGGTTTTTAATAAACTTTTCCCCCAGCAAGGAAAAGGAACTTTCAGTTTATCAAAAAGATGGAATGATTATGAAAAGGTATGAGTAGCTTTCAAACATTACTTATTGAATTGGAACTGTCTTCTGGTGTTCCCATAATTTTTTTTTTTTAAATACAGGAAACAATCTTGAGTAAGAAATACACGCGAACACTGTTTCGCTCCCATGCTCAGTGTCACAGGGTATGCAAATCCTGCACATCCCCCGCAGGCTGGTACGCAGTGGCAGACCTCTGCAATGCATGCATTCGTCTCTCAAACAGCTTCAGTGCATTGTAATTTACACGCAGCAAAGGCCCCTCCTTGCACATGCACGATTCAAAAATTCCTACACCGGTTATGCAGCTGGCCGCATACTCCACAGTTCGCTCTTAAGAGGTTTCCCCTGAGCCCCAGGCAAAGCTTTCTTTATACCTGTTTACAGTCAGCCCCAGCAACCACCCTTGGCTTCAGGCTGCCACTGTTTTCCAGAGATTTCACTTAAGTGTACTCATCCAATATGTTGTCTTTTGAATGTGGCTTCTTCACATAATAGTTTGGGGTTCATCAGTGTAAGAAATATGAGGGGCTGGGGAGATGGCTCAATGATCGTTAAAGGTGCTTGCTTCCAAAACCTGTGAGCCCAGGTTCAATTCCCCACTACACACATAGTTCATTTGCAGTGGCAAGAGGCCCTGGCATGCCCATACCAAGTCTCTCTCTCTAACTAAATAAATATGAAAAAGATATCTTAGTAGTTTGTTTTTGTTGCCAAACAGTAGTATTTTTAGTATCAATTCTTTTTTATTGATCTGTGCTGTCTTGAATATAGTTTCCAGGTCCTATAAATAAAGCTACAATACTATTAATGAACATGTTTTCTGGTGCTCTGTTTACATTTTTTCCCAGGTATAGATACCGAGAAGTAAACTTGCTGGCAGTATAGTAAATGCTTACTTCAACTTTAAGAAACTGACAAAGTTTATAAACATGATTGCTACAATTTCTATTTCTATTAGAATGTGGGTTCCAATCTCTCCACATCTATGACAATTAGAATTGTCAATCTTGGTTTTTGTTTGTTTGGGGCTTTTTTGTTTTGTTTTGTTTTGTTTTGTTTGTTTGTTTTTAGAGGCAGGGTCTCACTCTAGCCCAGGCTGACCTGAAAATCACTCTGTAGTCTCAAGATGGCCTTTTCCTCATGGCGATCCTCCTGCCTCTGCCTCCAGAGTGCTTGGGATTAAAGGTGTGTGCCACCACGCCCAGCTTGCTTTTTTTAAAAAATTATAGCTTTTCAGTAAATATGCATTGGCTTATCTTGAGGTTTTGATTTGTAGTCTTCTACTGATTAATGACATTGGCCATGTTTTTATGGTTTATTGAACCACCCATATTTCTTCAATATCTTTAAATCTTTTGGCTCTTCAATAACCAGGCTGTTTGTCTTGTTACTATAAAATAGAAACAGTGCTTTTAAACATTAGGGACAAGCATTTATCATATATTTTACTTATACTTTTCTTTATAATATGTGGGCTACTCTTTCATTTTTATAATGATGTTTTTTGAGGAGCAAAAGCTTTTAATTTGAAAAAGTGCAATTTCTCATTTTTTCTTTAGGATGTTGTTCCATCATTACTTTGGTGGCCTTGGTAACATGTTATTCTGTTTTCTGTTAGTGGTTCTGTAGTTTTCACTCTTACATCAGTTTACGATCCATTTTGAGTTAATTTTTATGTGATATAAGGAAAATAGGTTGGGGCTGGAGAGGTGCTTGCCTGCAAAGCCTAAGGACCCAGGTGCATTTCCCCAGGACCCAAATAAATCCAGATTCGCAAGGTGGCACATGTGTCTACAGGTCATTTGCAGTAGCTGGTTTGCCCATTCTCTCTTTCTTTCTCTCTTTCAAATAAATAAATATTTTTTAAAAATAGAATATGTTGTGTTTTTTTATATCCAGGTATTTTTAAAATTTTTTTTCATTTAATTTTTATTTATTTATATGAGAGCAACAGACAGACAGAGATAAGGAGGCTGATAGAGAAAGAGAGAATGGGCTCACCAGGGCCTCCAGCCCCTGCAAACACACTGCAGATGCATGTGCCACTTTGTGCAAGTGGCTTTATGTGGGTTCTGGGGAATTGAGCTCAGGTCATTAGGCTTTGCAGGCAACTGAGCCATTTCTCCAGCCCTTGTGCTTTTTAATTGTTCGTTTGTTTTGTAAGTAATAGTTGGGTTCCATAGGATCTCTCTCAGTCTGAACTGGTGCGATGCTCTCAGTTATATTAGATTATTGGCTTTGGGAAACAAGACCACAGAAGTAAAGTGCTGTTTGCATCACATTATATCAAGGGCTATTCTATTAATATACTGCATCACCGATGATCCTCACCTTGATCACTGGGCTTTAGAAATGTTAATCTTTTTTTTTTTTCCTTCAGATTTTCATATTACAAACTTTAGAAAGAACTATGGGCATACCATACTTAAAATGTGGAGAGTTATTATCACTGCTTGAAATCTACAAAAATTACCTGAAAGTCTTCTTCATGGGTGGTTTTTGTCTATTGGATTTATCTATTTCTTATCCATTTTTTGAAATGATTTAATGATAGGGAGAAAATGAACATAGTTTTCACACTTTAATGAGACACTACATCATTTTTATTCCTCAAATTGTTCCTGAATCGTCCCTTGGAAGCACTTTTGTTTGGATCTGCTGAACCTTTGTCATATGGATACCACCATTACTTTGGCTTTTTATTTAATTAAATTAATTTATCTATTTGTGAGAGAGAGAGAGAGAGAGAAAATGGGCGCACCACGGCCTCCAGCCACTGCAAATGAACTCGGCGCATGCACCACCTTTGCATCTGGCTTATGTGGGTCCTAGGGAATGGAACCTGGGTCCTTAGGCCTTATAGGCAAGTGCCTTAACCACCAAACCATCTCTCCAGCCCCTACTTTGGCTTTTAAGAGCATTCTTACCATGGGGCACAAGTCACTCCTGGGTCAGCTTGTATATTCCTGGCCCCAACCATTTCTTCAAGGAGTCCTGTTTCCTTATATGAAAGAAAAGACTTTGAAACCAAGATTTGAGACCCTATTTGTTCTCATATTTTCTTACATTTTCTTTAAATTATTTAAGTGTATTTATAATAATTGCTCGAAGTCTTGACTAATGCCAACATTTAGACCACCAAATTTGTATCTAATAATTTTTTCCCTGAAATTTAAATTTCTTTAAGTTGAACTTTATTATTGAAAACTGGGTATTTTAGATAATAAATTGTAGCAAACGTCAAGTCTGACCTTTTCATGCGGATTATTTTTAACTCGCTTCTATTTAATTTGTGATTTTTTCCCCCTCTGAGCTGACACACAGCTACGGATGTCTCTGCTCAGACATTTTGCTCTTATTTTGATTTTCTTACCTGCTTGTCTGTAGCACTACCCAGGCCTAATCATTAACACTATCACTTGCTTATTAACCACACTGTGATGGAGAAGATGTCCTTCCCGGCTTCCATCTCTAAGGCATCCACCCTTTGTGGGTCGATCTGCATGCAGATTGGAAGGTCACTCAAAGGGAAGGCTTTTATGAAGCCTGCCTCTGCTTCAGTCTGCGGTCAGGCAGGTCCACTTCAGGAGTCCCTTGCTCAGATTACTAGCTTCCTGATTGGATATGGCTGTATCCAAAGCTCATGATTCTGAAGGAACCAAACTGACGCCATGACAGGCTTCAGTAAGGCGCCAGTCTAACTAGGCCTAAGTTTCAGTTTCCCAGAAAGGCAGGAAGGACTTCTGGAAAGGGCCTGCCCTGACATGTGGTGGGGAAGATAGCTGCCCAGAGGCTGAGTCAGTTCCTGGACATGCCCAGACATACCCAGACTTGTCCCTTTAGTGCCTTCTGCCCCAACCAATCAGAGAGGCACAACTGTAACTGCTGCTTGCCTAGCCAATCATTTTAAAGATTACCTAACTGGCCTGGAATTCCCCTAGACCTAGCCCACCCAAACCTTAGGACCAATCAAAAGAATACAAGTACAGTTACTGTTCAAATTAGCCAATCATGTTAGAAAAGACTAAGCCCACAACCAAAATTCCTCTGACTGTGCTTAAAAGGAGCCTACCAGCTCCTCTCAGAGTCACCATTTTGCATGAATGGTTGACCCCCCACATACTGGGTGATTCTGCGGAATAAACACTCTTTGCTTTTACACTCTATTTGAGTGTGTGGTCTTTCTTCAGAGATTCTCGGACCCTTACAATTCCATCCTATAACTTTCTCTAAGATCTTTCCTTTCACATTAGGGCTGGTGCACCGTTCTCACCAACGGGGAGGTTGTTGCAGTTACTTCCTCGTTGCTGGGACAAACATCTGACCAGAAGCCGCTTGTAGGAGGAAAGGGTTTATTTCAGGCTTACAGAGCCCTGTAGAAATTGCATCATGGACGAAAGAAGCTGGCTCATTTTCATAGATTCATAGCAGAGAGACCCCACCCACGGAGGAGAAGCACCAACACCAGAGCTCAATCAACACCTTAGAGCCAGACCAAAAGATCTGCCCCAGTGACACCTCCTCCGTCAGGCTGCCGGATACTTAAATAGGAAACTTAACCTTAAGCTGGGCGTGGTGGCACACGCCTTTAATCCCAGCACTTGGGAGGCAGAGGTAGGAGGATGCCATGAGTTTGAGGCCACCCTGAGACTACATAGTGAATTCCAGGTCAGCCTGGGCTAGAGTGAGACCCTACCTCAAAAAAAACCAACCAAACAAACAAACATAAAGTTCAATTACATTCAAACCCCACAGAGCGTAAACTCCATGTAACAGAGATGTGGATTTCCCCTTCTGTTTTCTACCTAGTTACTTTTATAGATCATGTCACCCAGTGTAGGTTTTCCTTCTCTGCGTCTAATGAGGTCAGCTTCTGGTGACAAAGACTGCTCATCATTCATGAATGGGTCCACTCTGATAGTATATACTATCACTGGGTGAGGTAGGGTACAGAAGCAGGTGCTGTCTCAACCAAGAAGGCTGCCAATTTTCATCGTTCTTTCTGGAAGTTCTATGGTATTGTTGGTGTTTTATTTTATTTTATCTTTTTAGAGAGAGAGAATTGGTGCTCCAGGGCCTCAGCCACTGCAGTCAAACTCCAGACACGGCTCCACCTAGTGGGCATGTGTGACCTTGCACTTGCCTTTGTGTGTCAAGCTTATGTGATATCTGGAGAGTCAAACCTGGGTCCTTAGGCTTTGCAGGCAAGCGCTTTAACCGCTAAGCCATCTCTACTTCCAGACCATGTTTCCTGTTTTTAAATGAACATTTAAATTTATCACCTGCCTTTACCTTAGTCAGTTTCCAGAACATCTAAATTGTTGTGATTTTTAAAAATTTTCTTTTGCCTTTTGTGCTTTCTATTGGGAGTAGGTGGGCATAAAATTAGCCTATATGTTCATATCACAATATCCAAAATGATGCTTCCTCTAATCCAGCAATTTCTTTTCTTTTGGTTCTTGACAGTATGGTATCATCTAGCCCATGCTGACCTCAAATTCACTATGTAGTCTCGGGGTGGCCTTGAGGTAAGCCTCCTACCTCTGCTTCCCAACTGCTGGGATTAAATGTATGCACCACCATGCACAGTAGTAATTATTTTTTTAAGAAAACGACTCCAGTCTTGTTTAGTGGAGGGGCCTATAACATATAAGTGAAGTAAATGTACTGCCCTATTCATATGGGACGCAGACAGCCTGATCATCTATCTGATCTCTTACAGGATGTGTGACCTGTACCTGAAAAATACTGAGTGTCTGTGAGAAGATTTTTTTCTATTTGTTTGATTGGTTGGTTGGTTGGTTGGTTGTTCTTTGTTGTTGTTTTTGTTTTTTGCTTTTGTTTTTCATCTCAATAGCTAGTGATTTCCCTGGATATCCCAGATGAACACCTGATGAGAGAAACCGGCACTGCTTCAGCGATTCACCAGCAGTTCCCAAGCCCCTAATTAACTACACGGTCATGGACAAGGGCAACCTCAGTGGCTCTTACGTCCGGATTAAAGTAAAGTCACAGAGCAGAAAGTTGGGGTTCTGCTTAGTGAGGAGGAGTATTGGTTTTGAGGCTTTAAACTTCATAAACACATTTCTACTTTTCCTTAATCAAATTGTCACTTTGTCAAATAAAGGAACATTAAAAACAGCCATCACAACTGTTGTATAGTATCAGGAAAGATATGCTATCTTTCTCTAAACAAAAAGCTTTTAGTAGCAAATAATGCATATAAATGTATGTACTTATATGTGTGTGTGTGTGTGTGTGTGTGTGTGTGTGTGTGTGTGTGTTTATGACAGATTATTTATTTATTTATTTGAGACAGAGAGAGGGAGAAAGAAGTTGAGAGAGTGTGTGAGAGAATGGGTGCACCAGTGCCTCCAGCCACTGCAAACAAACTCCAGATGCATGCACCATCTGGCTTATGTGAGACCTGGGGAATTGAACCGGGGTCCTTTGGCTTTGCAGGCAAATGCCTTAACCTCTAAGCCATTTTCTCCAGCCCTATGACAGAATTTGTAACTGCACATGCACTTCCAAGAAGGGAATAACAACATATTTGGAAGACATAAGCCAGGAATAGTTGTGTCTAAAATTCTATCTGCTGGTCCTGGCAGAGCAACTTTGCCCTTGGGGTTGGCATAAGCTTTGCAAATACTAGGCATGGAGAGTTACCAGCAGGTTATTAGCTACAGGTCCTTTCATAGCAGAATTTCTCAAGACACACTTCTGTTTTAGACTGAGTTCTAGGGAGAAAAAAAAAATCTCAAGGCAGAGCTTGCATGCTAATCTTTCAGGAGTTGGCATAATCCCAGAGAAGTGAGAATAAGGGCAAAAGAGAGAAAAATGGGAAAGCAATGTGTTATCAGTGTTGTTACCATCAGACCAATGCTCAGCTGGTTACTTACACAAAGGCAGTGTGTTCAGAGAAGTTATCACAATCACTGTGTCTTGTAGAATTCTTGAACAGCAGGAAAAATAGATATATTTTTTTCTTCTACTACTTCTATTTTAGTCAACAGTGTCCCAGGAGGTACTGGGGTTTTGCTACCTAAGCACTAGGTAACCATCAGGAGAGTCTGGACAGTCACAGATCTGGAGGGTTTGGACCTGGGTGGGTCCTAGAACTGCTGGAGCACTTAGGAAGGTGAGAGCAATGGGGGCCATGTTGGAAGCCCCATGGAGTCACGGCACCCCCCCCCCCCACTTGTAGATTGCTAAATTCACCAGTCAGGAAGGTCCCTGAACCTCAAGGTGAAGAGCTTTTATCCAGGCTCCATTGTGTAACATGAATGGAGAAATCACTGGCCAGGTGAATGAACTCAGTCTTTAACAGAGGTCATGAAGTGGTGCTGGAAGACGTAACCCTTTATCCTGTTAAGAGTTTTCCTAAAACTCCTGGTGGGGGAAAGCCACTGGGCTCTCTCTCTTTGTAAGACATCTCATTAGCATCAACATACGCATGATCTTCAGGGAGTCAAGTTATAAGTTAAACAAGTTATAAGTTAAGTTCAGATTATAAGTTAAACAATATTCTCCAATTCCTTAGGGAAATTTCAAGGATTTTTTTTTTTTTTTTTGTGTGTGTGTGTGCCAGGACCTGGTAATCTCTGTTATATCATTCCAGCTGAGAATCTGGGGAAGATATGTAAGCCGTGTACAGTACAGTTGCCATGGTTCACGTTGGCTCCTGATGCTCTTTGTTCCTCGTTTACAGACGGAAGGGTCAGAATGCAGGTAGGCAGATGGATGCGCAGGAACTCAAGTACAATGGAATGCCCCACACAAGGGCCCTGTGAGCATGTGTACCCACTATGCCCTTTGGACCGTTAACTTTTTAATCACAGGATGGTCTAATACTGATTTTTAGAAGTTATTGCTCTGTGTTAGGGACTCCTTTGTCATCCCTGTTAGGCACAGTCTCTTTTGTACTTATCTGTGTCCATCATCTTCGGTCAGCACTGCCCGGTTCTAGATAGTTCCTTAGATTAGACCCAAGATTCACCTCTGAATTATTTGAAGGAAAAGGAAGGGTTACCACGAATCTGTTAACCTTAGTGTAGATTAGCCACCTCTGCATTTAAGGAGAAAAGTGCAAACCACGAAAAACAATAAGGAACTTGTGTCTCAGCATTAACTCCTTATGTATGGATGAAGTCATGATCGTGTAATAGTTGTTCACTCCCTGATAGTTATCACAGCAAACAGTCACATCAATTCTTAGTGACCTGGGTTTTCAAAAAACTTATTTTTAAAATTCATTTCTTTGCAAGAAGAGAGAGAAGAAAGACAGGCAGAGAGAATGGGTATGCCAGGACTTCTAGCCAGTGCAAATGCACTCCAGACACACGCGCCACTTTGTGCAACTGGCTTTACATAGGTACTGGGGAATCGAACCAGGGTCATTAGGCTTTGCAAGCATGGTGCTTTAACCACTTAGCCATCTTTCCAGCCCTGTGACAAGGGTTTTTATTCCCACCTTATAGGTAGAAGACATGCAATCCAAAGGTGAACAAGTTGGTCCCCAGAAATCTCCATGTAGAAACAGATTCAGGTCACGAAGGCTGATCTCAAGGTCGGGGCTCTTTTGTTTTCTCTTAGTAGCTTCATAAAATGTAAAGTGACTTTCTTCATCCTTGGAAAATCTCGACATGGCTTTATAGCTTTCTCCTTTGTGGTTTTGTGGAATCAACAAAATATTCTTAAGAGCAAAATAATCCCCTCAAGTGCTACGGCATTTTTAGCAGGCTAAAGAATCCTGCCTCGGGTTTAGAAAAGATTGGTTTCAAACACGCTTTCCTTTTGACTTGGACTTGATACGCTGACATTCTTGTTCTCATCAGCATTACCATGAAAACATTTACAACCTTTAGCCGTGCCACTGCTCTCGTGCCAAGTAGTTCTCTCTGAATCTTTTCTGCTTCATGGAATCCATTCTACTTTATAGTGGGGTTAAGCGGATTTACTTAAGGATGCACAAATTCAACTTCATCTCATCAGCTGAGTGGTATGGTCCACCAGTGACATCCAATAGATTGCATTTCATTAGTATTTCTTTATCTGAGGGAAAGAGAAAGAGAGACAGAGATAGAGACAGAAAGAGAGACAGGAGAATGGGCATGTCAGGGCCTCTTGCCTCTGCAAATAAACTCCAGATGCATGAACCCACCCTTTTGTGCTTATGTCTTTATGTGGGTACTGGGGAATTGGACCCCAGCCAGCAGGCTTTGCAAGCAAGCACTTTTTTTTAATTTTTTTGGTATTTTTATTTATTTATTTGAGAGCGACAGAAAGAGGCAGAGAGAGAGAGAGAGAGAAAGAGAGAGAGAGAGAGAATGGGTGCACCAGGGCCTCCAGCCACTGCAAACGAACTCCAGACACATGCGCCCCCTTGTGCATCTGGCTAACGTGGGTCCTGGGGAATCGAGCCTCGAACCAGGGTCCTTAGGCTTCACAGGCAAGCCCTAAACCGCTAAGCCATCTCTCCAGACCCAAGCAAGCACATTTAAACACTAAATCATCTCCTTAGTCCTGATCAATATTATTATTATTATTATTGTTTGAGGGTTTTTTCCAAGGTAGGGTCTCACTCTAGCTCAGACTGACCCAGAACTCACTATGTAGTCTCAGGGTGGACTCGAACTCATGGCGATCCTTCTACCTCTGCCTCCCAGGTGCTGGGATTAAAGGCGTACGCCACCACGCCTGGCTCCTGATCAATATTATTGAGCGACATTCAGCTCATCTAATCCATGCCAAGAAGCACCGGCCTCACATAAGAACGGCGTGTGTATTACGGGCTTCCTCACACGGTGGTTTTCTCATGCCAGTTCCTTGAATGTGGAAGCGCTAATCAACATTGCAAGGAAACACAAAGGGTTTGGTAAAAGCGAGGGGACAAGCAGGGTCATAACTGATGTGTTGACTGGTGGAGTCCATCTTGGAGTTGTCTGGTTCTGATTAGGAAGTGGGGAAAATAGCACGTGATAAATGGCAAGGACGCCATTCAGCATGACCAAGGCTTTTGCACAAAATGGATGGAACCACCTGGAAAAGGGGAAATTGGCGTCGGATCTCCATAGAAACAGATCTCAGGTGCACTTGGCTTACACACCCCTTGAAAAACCAAAAATAAAAAGAAATAAAGAGATCCAGAAAACAAAAGCAGAGTCTACCCCAGCCCCGAGCCAGCTACCCTTACAGGCCTGAGAACATTTCCCACTTTTAGTCAACAGAGGGAAGATAAAAGAATCTTCTCCTTTGCACTGCAACATTTCCACTGAACAACGTTGTCAAGCTTTATTCTTATTTCCCCAGCAAGGGATCATTCAAAATCCTCCCGCCGCCGTTACTAGAACCAAGACATGCATAACTGAATAAATGGATAACAACAGTAAAAAGTGGGGAAAAGCCACGTGAATACCCAACAATTTACTAACTACCTGACATCAGAGGTGTGAAAAAGTAGCGATACTGTGTGGCCACTAAAATACAGTGCCTTTGGCTAAGTAGGTATAATACTTACAAGATGATGTGTTGCATTTCTATCACTAAACATAGAAGTATACTCATCTATTTCTGCTACAGAAAATATTGGAAAAATGTACTGAATGCATAGGTTTAACTTAAGTGGATTTCAACTGAAAGCTGTACCCCTGTGTAGCCTTTGTTAGATGCTTTTAAAAAATATTTTATTTATTTTAGAGAAGTAGATAGACAGATAGATAGATGATAGATAGATAGATAGATAGATAGATGATAGATACATAGATAGATAGATTGATATATATACACACATCTGGTTTTACATGGGTACTGGGGAAGTGAACCAGGGTCCTTTGGCTTTGCAGGCAAGCACCCTAACCGCTAATCCATCTCTCCAGCTAATCTCTCTTTTTTCATATGATTAAGAATAGGAGATAAGAGCCGGGCATTGTGACACCACACCTTTAATCCCAGCACTCAGGAGGCAGAGGTAGGAGGATCGCCGTGAATTCCAGGTCAGCCTGGGCTAGAGTGAGACCCTACCTCGAAAAACAAAAACAAAAACAACAACAACAACAAAAAAAATAGGTGATAGAAATTGAATAGGCTATTAAGGAGAACAGGAGTCCAAAAGTTTTGTTTGTTTGTTTGTTTGCCTCTGTTGACTAAAAGTGGAAAATGTCCTCTGGCTTGTAAGGGGGGCTGGCTGGGGAATTGGTAGAGGCAGGCTCTGGTTTTGTTTCCCCGTATCTTTTATGCTCTAAAGTCCTCACATTGTCTACCTTGCTAAAGGTCAAAAATGCCAGGAAGTGAGCCAGGCTTTTCCTTATCTATTTTTTTTTTTCACTAAAGGAGTTACCCTTCCCTAGAAACTGGATGTGAAGTCCACAGGGCTCCTGAACACCTGACATGGGAACTGGAATAAACACCAATCCAGCCAAGCCTTACTGACTCCCAGGTAGTGACCTGCAGTAGTATTCCATTTCTGGGGACACCTCCTACTGTACAGGAGCTCTGCCTTCTTTTCTTCTCCTAAGCTCTACAATAAGATCTGCCTAAACCTCACCCGCTTTGGTCTGTGGACTTCATCCTTCAAATCACAAGACAAGAACCTGGAGGCGACTGACTCAGTGAGACTTTTGTATGACTATGAGTGTCTGGCTCCCTGACTCCTGAATGATCAGCCCAACCAAGAGCTGAAAGGCTGTGTGGATCTCAAAGACACCCCAAATTCACATATTGAATACATGCTATAAAAGTTACAACTTTTAAAAGCAAAGTCTAAAGTCCTTAAGATGTCTGGTTTAAGTGTGTACCACCTCAGTCATCCTGCCACTCTTTTTAATATCTTCCTGCAGAATTAAGTTTCTAACTGTTATCATTTCTGCTCAGCCAAAGAACTGCTTTTAGTGTTTCTTAAAATGTAGACTTGCTGAAAATCTGCTGTTGTTTTGTTTTGTTTCGTTCTGTTCTGTTTTGAGATAGAGTCTCACTAAGCAACCCAAGTTGGTCTTGAACCCATGATCCTCTTGCCTCAGCCTCGCATGCTCTGTGGTAACAGGAATATTCAACCATGCCCATCTTAGTCTTTATTTTTGATTTTTCATTAGCTATGGAGTTGGGGGTGACCTTTCCTCTTTCATCCTTTTACATGCTTTGTTGTGATAGAGGTCTAGGCAGACATTAGTTAGGTTTGGGGCTCCTTGAAAAGCAAGCCCAATCTCCCTGGTAACATTAGAAAGGGAAACATCACAGTGAGAACCTACATCAAAAAGAAACAAAAAATAAAAATAAAAATAAATAAAATACCCTTTGAAAGGAACGAGGATGGAACAGGACTTCTGTTGAGGGAAAGCTAATTTGAGTTTTACCTCTTACCTAAGCATGGGTGGAAAAATGAGTCTAACAACCCCAAACATAAGATTATGGTCCCCTTCTTTACAATTAATTCAACTGACCCCACCAATCACCTGGTTAAGTGGTCACCCCTCACCTACAAACTTGTTAAAGAGGTGTGAAGAATATTTCTCCCCTTAATGAGATCATGTATTTAAGCCCACAGAAGTTACTTCCTTGTTGAAGTAGTTCACAGACCCTCACTGCTGAGCCTGCCTGCTATCCTGAGTTCTAGCTTCAAAAGCCTAACTTTTCCTCCTATTTACGCTTTCTTTCTCTTTAGACAATTGGCTGAAATCTTCAGCATATTTCTCCTGACATTTTGGGGGCTTTTTCACCTTTTTCTCAGTCAGTCTCCACTGTCTTACTCACATCTCATTGGGTCTGTCTTTCCAGTTTTCCTGGTCATTTGGAATAAAGAACTTGACAGTGTGAAAATCTGCAAGAGTTATCCAGGCTCTTGGCCTCCTCTCTTTCTGACAAGGAGTTGGTTGCTCCTTCTTACAATGTATGTGAAATGTCCTTTTTCTCTGATTGCTTCAATTGTTTTTGTAGCCCAAGCAAGTGCATTCAATTCTTAACACATATGATAGGATCTGAGATATATTAATAAGTGACAGATATTTTCATTTTTCTTCTTCTCATTGAAATGGTCAAATATTTCAGTTATTTGGAGAAATAAGTATGAGAAATGAGAGACATCTGGTCTACCAAGCCTGAGACAAAGACAGTCTAGCTGTGGGGAGAATCAGAGAAGCAATGAGACCCACTCTTAGGTACATGCACTCCAGGCCTGTCCTCTTGAGGAAAAGCTAGAAAACTCAGACAAAACACCCAGAGGCCCTTACTCACTGATACACTGACCTTTGATCTTAGAGCAGGGATAAGAGAATAATCTCCACCCTGAGGTGTGGAAGTATGGAGTTAGTGGAGGCCATGGGCGGGGAAAAGAATTTAGGCAAACCCAAGCACTAAGATCTTAACCCCTGAGAAGTAAAGTTATTATCCAAAGCTTAACCAGTTGTAAGTGAGAAGGGACTGTATAACAAGATAGAACCCACACTCAGGCCAAGTACAAACTAGAGAAGCTCAGACTACAACCTTAGCGGCCCAAAGACTTTTTTAAGTGAATATGCTCTACCTTAGAGCTTACCATCATAAAATATTTCTGTCATTCAGTGAAAATAAATAACCATAAGGCATAGAAAGAAATTTTTTAAATTTACCCATTGACACGGGGGCAATAGGTCATGATATCAGATCTAGAGATGGCCCACAAGTTGGAATGATCCTACGGAAAGCTCAACACATCTATCCAAAATATGTTAAAGTAGCTAGAGAAGTAAGTGACTGCTCTGGGTAAAGAAACAGGAAAATTCAGCAAAGAGATGATAACTATAAACAGGCCAAACTGAAATTCTAGAAATGAAGGAGATACTATCAGAAGTATTTTTCCTTCTGGAAATTCAATGGAAAGTATGTCAGATTGTTGAAATTGTCTCTAACATCTAGATAATCTGTTCTATTTCTTGCCATATTCCATTTTTTAAAAAAATTTCCAGGTTTATAATTACTTTTGACCAATCATTATATTTTCTGATGTTTCAGACTGCCTATTCCAGTAGGCTATGCCTCAATTCAAAAGATTTTTCATCTCTAATATTATTTCCTGTTTCTACACTTTTGGTTTAAATTCTAGGATTTCTGGATTGTACAAACCAAGGTTGTTCAACCTTCCCACCACAGACATCTGGGATCAGAATACCCTTTACTGAAGGCTCTTTCCGTGCATCGTCCAGTGTTTAGCAGGAATTCTGGTCTCATGATATGTTAGTGACATACCACATACTATCACATACCTTCTCTGGCTGAACTACAAAAACGTATCTGCAGACATTCTCCAATGTTGATAGCCATTGGCACAACTGGATTCAAAATTAGGATAAAGGGTATCCTTACTTTACTTTGCTTTATCCTGTGGGTTTCTGTTAAAGTAAGACTTACTGTACATACCTGTGCCCAATAAGTTCTCTCTCTCTCTCTTTGTAAATTTTTTAATGTTTTATTTTATTTTATTTGCAAGCAGAGAGAGACAGAAAGAAGAGAGAATGGGTGTGCCAAGGCCTCTAGCCACTGCAAGCAAACTCCAGATACATGTGCCACTTTGTGTGTCTGGCTCTACGTGAGTACTGGGGAACCAAGTTCACATGCTGTTAAAGCTTGTAGGCAAGCCCCTTAACCAACGCGGCATCTCTCCAGTCCCCTCCCCCACACTTTTTATGATTAAAAGTTTTATATTTTGCTGTGGAAGATGAGATGTGTAGCTTTCAATCATTTTTTAAAATTTTCATGGACAATTTTACACACGTACACAATGTATTTTGATCACGATGCCGTACCATTACCTTCCCCTGATCTTTGTACCCCTTCCATTGAACCCCTTCTTCCAAACTAGTCCTAGTCTCTCTACTTTGATGTTTTTTTTCTTGTTGTGACACATACACACACGTTTGCCGAGTCAGAATCGTCTGCTGTACTGAGGAAAGTGAAGGCTTGGAGGCGGAGAGGCCGGGAAGGCAGTGGTGGATGTGATATGGAAAAGTTAGGGAAACTGAGAAAGGCCTTTGCATTCGGAACGGGCAAGATACATGGTGTTGGAGTCGAGCTTCACGTTGCTAGGATGAACCTCCAGACCAGACACAGCTTATAGTAGGAATGGCATTTATTTGAAGCTTACAGACCAGGGGAAGTTCCAGAATGGTGAAAAAAGAGAAGGCCCACGACGAAAAGCGAGAGCAAAACCCCACAGCCAAATAACAGGGACCCCAGGCAGAGCTCAGACTGCTCTCTGCAGACCTGAGACTGGAATTCCAGAATGCAGACCCACCCCGCAAACTCACGGAACGCCTGGACCTTGGGATCCTCTCAGAGTGACACTTTCTCCAAGTTACAAGCTTGAATAAAACTCCTGAATCTGTTGGGGAACATCCGTTCAAACTACCACACATGGGAAAGAGCGTGTCAGCGTGTATAGGTGCCGGTGTGCATGTGTGTATGCAATTGGACGGAATTCATCCTTGAGTGGGGAATGGCTAGGAGGCAAAGGATTGGAAGAAATTGCTAGAGACAATACTATTAAGTAAGGTTAGGTGACTGAAGTGATAATTTGAGGAAATCAGGTGTAGTCAGGATGTTTGTCAAGTTTTGCCATACAGTGTAAACTTTAACGTGCTTCTCATTTCACTGAAAAATCCTTGTACGTTTGTGTGGATCCTGGAGACTAAGAGCTTGCATTTGAATCCTTGCTCTTCCAGTTACCGGCCGACAACCTGGGCGTGTCACTGTGCCTCACCTAACTTCCTGGTCTAGCTGTGCAACTTTCTCCAACGTGTGTTCTCACCTGTGAAATGTGGGCCATGATACCGTACCTGCCTCATTAGCCTTGTAAGGACTATGAACCTAGGGCCTAGCACATAAACTCGGTGCATAATGAGAATCAGTTGCTATAGTTGTGAGATAACAAATTATCCTAAGTAGATAGAGATCAGTAAAGTATAGTGATACATATGAAAATCCTGTGGATATGACTACGCACTGGTCCTGTGACCTAGGAAGGAAGGTAGCAGGAATGAGAGAAAAATATGACTAAGCAATATGTTGACATGAGGCCAAGATGATGAGGTTAAAAATCCCCTAAAACAAACCCTCCGGCAGGAAGCATTGCCATGTTGTGGCTTGCAAAGGGAAGATTGACAAGTGCTTCCCCGGCCATGGCAGAGAGTCAGAGGGAAAGCGGTGGAGAGGGGAACTCAGCTTCCAGTAGCGCACCCGCCAATATTGTAGTTTTCAACTATGGCTCTACAATAGAACCAGTTACTTTCATGCATGGATGCGAAATGACCATGTCAGGCTATTTGACAACAGGCAGGGCATTTGTTGAGGGGGAGGGGGAAAAGAGAAGATTAGGTTTGAATCATGCCAAAGTACATGATGCATTTGAATGAAAATGTCTTCATGTAACTGTTGCAGTCAGGTTCGCATTACTGGTACAAATCACCCCATCAAGAGCAGCTTGTGGGGGAAAAAGAGGTTTATTTTGGCTTACAGGCTCGAGGGGGAAGCTCCACGATGTCAGGGGAAATGATGGCATGAGCAGAGGGTGGACATCACCCCCTGGCCAACATAAGGTGGACAACAGCAACAGGAGAGTGTGCCAAACACTGGCAAGGGGACACTGGCTATAACACCCATAAGGCCCGCCCCCAACAATACACTGCCTCCAGAAGGCATTAATTCTCAAATCTCCATCAGCTAGGAACCTAGCATTCAGAACACCTAAGTTTATGGGGGACACCTGAATCAAACCAGCACAGTAACCATGCACAATGAATACTAATCAAAATAATTTAGGATTGTAAAAAATAAAACAAGAGCCAAATGAAAAAAAAAAAATATGAGTGGACTTCTAGATGCTGCCCCAAAACAAATGAATGTGTGTCTTTGGAAGATTTGGGAATTCATATTTTGAGAACCATGGCCTTAGAGTGAGGACTCCCACACTGGACCAGGAATTGCACACAGAAAGCCTATGAAAACCCAGGCTTTGGGCTCTAACCAATGGGTTCAGTGGATCTAGATCAGGGATTTCAAGCGCCAATGCCCTTTAGCCAATGACGTTCACAAGTTGGTTTCACTACGCTTTCTTTTTCTTTTATCTTTTTACTGTCTTGGTTTTTTAATTAAAATAAAATACTTTATTAAAAATATACATAATCCTGGGCTGGAGAGATGGCTTAGCTGTTAAGATGCTTGCCTGCAAAGCCAAAGGATCCTGGTTGGATTCCCCAGGACCCACGTAAGCCAGATGCACAAGGGGGCACATGCGTCTGGAGTTCATGTGCAGTGGCTGGATGCTCTGGCTCGCCCATTCTCTCTCTCAAATATATATATAAAATCTCCTTTCACCGCCCTCCTTTTCCCCCATGCCATCTTCCTTCACTGAATCTCTTCTTTCTTCCTATAATTGCCTCTTCTATTTTAATGTCCTCCTTCATTCTTTCTATCTTTTTTCCTTCCTCCATCATCCGTGGCAAGCAGCTGGTTGGCCCAATATTATGCAGGTCTTGCAGGCAATGTCAGCTGCTGTGTAGTCGTGAATAAAGCCACCACTGGTGTCCTCTGATTGCAGTTTCAGTGATGGAAAACACGCACCATGGAGAACCAGGAGTATTGTAATAGGAAGGTGTTCACAGGACTCCAGCACAGGATTTGGGCTTTGACTAAATACTGTGAGAAAAGCTTTAAGGTCCGCGGTATTTACAGCTGATTAGGTGCTGTGGGAAAGTGGGGTCACTCTGTGACTGGGGGCATCTCACTAAACAGTGTCTACCGCACGGGAGAACCATAGCATCAAAAGAATAAAGCTGTACTTGTTGAAGGGGCAGTCACATTTTTGGCCAAGGAACAGGATTTTGCTGTGTTGAGTCAAGTGACCTTGTTTTTATCTGTATTTAAATACAAGCATGCGGTGGCCTTGCTCTGTGTCATTCATCAGGGCCTCAAAGCAACCTTGGGGTTGGTCTCCCGTGACATTTTTGTTTCACAGCAGACTATAATCAACTACCATGTGGCGTGTGCTCTTGAATGTCAGGCTTGGCCTTGCATATGCCTTTTCCTCCCTCACAAGTTCCAGGCAATATAGATACAACCACTCCCTACAAAATCCCCACTTTGAGATCTGTTGCCTGAAAGGATTCTCTGACATGAGGCCTGTTTGCAACGAGTCCCAACAAAAAGAAAATATTTTCAAAGCAAGAAGGTAGAGTGTCAAGGGAGGGAAAACAGCGCAGAAAAGAAAAAATATGTATATATCATCTAGCGGAGAATGGATCCTACAGAAACCAAGTCTGTTGCAAATGAAGGCAAGGACTGTGTTGGCCGGACGGACAAGGCCGGCAACACTTTGCCGTCCCCTTGCCCTTAAGTCCCGTGCTGCCTTCTTGGACTAACTTCCAGTTCCAGGACTCTGTGCCCACTCTGTCCTTTGCCCAACAACAGGCTCGCAGGCTTGCCATACAAAGAGATCAGTTGGAAAGACGAAGGGATTCAGTGGAGGGGGGATGTGAGAGGGGATAAGGGAGGGTGGTGGAAGGAGGTTATAATCACAGTATATCTTCTGAATATATAGCGGTTATCAATCAAAAGTTTAAAAATTGGGAGGCTGGAGAGACAGCTTATCAGTGAAGGTGCTTGCCTGCTAAGTCTAAGGACCCAGGTTGGATTCCCCAGTACTTACATAAGCCAGATGCACAAGCTGGCACATGAGTCAGAAGTTTGTTTGCAGTGGCCAGAGGCACTGGCTCTCTCTCTCTCTCCTCTCTCTCTCTCTCTGTTTCTTGTCTCTCTGTCTCTCTCTGCTTGCAAATAAAATAAATAAAAAAATAATATATTTTTTAAAAGTTTAAAAATTAATCAACTAACTCCCCTCACTAAATTGTGAGCTTCCTGTGAACAAGGACCATGCCCATTCTCCTGATCATTGTCTCACAGTTAGAACAGGACTAAAAGGTAAGATTCCTTCCTCAGCATGTGTGGAATAAAGAGCAAATCTCACAGGGCGTGGTGGCGCACGCCTTTAATCCCAGCACTCGGGAGGCAGAGGTAGGAGGATCACTGTGAGTTCAAGGCCACCCTGAGATGACCTAGTGAATTCCAGGTCAGCCTGGGCTAGAGTGAGACCCTACCTTGAAAAACCAAAAAAAAAAAAAGCAAATCTCTAGTTCCCCTCTTGTCCAGTCAATCCACACTGTATCTTTATTTTAAATATATATTTTTTTATTTATTTGCAAGCAGGGAGAGAGATAGAGGGAAGAGAGACAAACAGAGAGAATGAGAAGCCAGGTCCTCTAGCCAGTGTAAACAAACTCCAGACTGATGTGCCAGCTTGTGCATCTGGCTTACATGGGTCCTGGGGAATCGAACCTGTGTCCTTGTCCTTCACAGGCAAGTGCCTTAACCACCAAGCAATCTCTCCAGCCCCCACACTGTACCTCTCACAAGTGTCTTCATTGCTTTGGCTTGACAATAATACCCTCCTCTGATTTTTATTGTTTGTGTAGAATCCAAAAACATCCTATATTTTTCTTCCATTATTTTAATGAAAATTATGTGATGGAATCTACACCACCCCACTGATTTCGTTTGGTAGATGGTCTTCTAGTCTCTAACTTGTAGTCACCATTGCAAAGCTTGGAAAAACTAAATTTAACATGATTTTTTTTTCCTTTGGACAATCATATGTTAGAGATAGATTTTTTTTAAAGTTTGTTGTTTCAGTTAAGTGTTGTGACACGCTTCTCTTGACCTTTCTTCTGGGACAGATCTTGATATAGCAGCCTTTTTTTGGCTGGGGATCTGGAATGGGGGACGATATTGGAACAGACATGATATCTAGCAGAGAGCCTCAAGAGTATGGTATTTCAAGTCAAGCTGGGTCCTGCTCAGATCTAGTTTAACCGGCTCCAAGATTCAGAATGCAATGCTTCAAAATGCTCATAAAACGGTAACAAGATTCTAGAGATGTGACATGACTCAACGAGCCCTCACTGCAGCGAACTGAGTAGAAGTGAAACCAACACATGGGTTCCCTCGTCTTCGCTCTATGCAGGGGTTTAAAATAAAGGCGGAGAAAAGTGCTTTGGTGACATGTGTTTTGGAGTTTGCCCAGCCAGAGATGTCGGAACATTCCTTCAGACACTTGTCAAGCCTGAAATGGCACACCGGCTTCACCCACTCTCTCGGGGGGTCACAGCTCAGTGGGGCAGTGTGCAGCCTGCCGTTCCTTCCACTCTCCAACACTGCTCCCCTGAGCTGGGGATCCACCCATTGGCATTAGAGTGTAGAGATACATGCGGCGTGGCGAGAGGCTCTTCCACGTCCCTCCAGCCCTGCCCGTGTTGTCTTCTAGACCCTTGCCTCTTCCGTTTTCAGCACTCAGGGTGGAGCAGGTGCCTCCAACACAAGCCTGCCAGTCTTAAAACTGCGTACCAGGGGCTGGAGAGATGGCTTAGTGGCTAAGGCGTTTGCCTGTGAGGCCAAAGGACCCAGGTTCGATTCCCTAGTACCCACATAAGCCAGCTGCACAAGGGGGTGCATGCATCTGGAGTTCATTTATTGTGGCTGGAGGCCCTGGTGCACCCATTCTCTGTCTGTCTCCTCTCTCTCTCTCTCTTTCTCTCTCTGCTTGCAGGTAAATAAATAAAATAAAATCTTTAAAAAAATGTGCGCCAGGCTGTCCCCTTGTTCTTGAAGGTCACAGTAGATAGAAGGTTCTTTACTTTCCGCCAATGGGGACCCTAGTTCATGGCTCTTGACTCCCCAGTGTGACGCTCACACAGGAAAACATCCTCCCATAATCACCCATCTGCTCAGAGGATGGCAGTAGATTATCACTTTGCCTCTAAATCCACTCTCCTTTTACACTTTTGTGTGACATGGCCTTTATTTTCCTGCCATAGGTGAATAACATACTTTACCATAATGACTAAAAAATAATAATTCTGCTTTGGTTTCAGACAGCCACCAGACATATCCTCGGGCCACATCCTATAAGTTATAGGAACTGCCGTCCCCAGCAGCTTCAGAAAAGCCATCACCACCCATTCGAATGAGTAAAATAGACATACGGAAAGCTCTAGATGCTTCTAGGCATAGACTTCCTCGTGGCTCTTCAGTTTTCTTGTAACTTCAACAAGAACTCTAGGTCAGACTAGACCCAGGAACCCAGGGGCTCTGTTTACAGAACAGTGTCCCTGGGGGAAGCCCTGGGTATGAGCTCCCTGGCTTTGCTTCATCCGGTGAATGGCCCCAGAGAAGCAACGTTTTACCATTCCTACGTGAAGTGACCACGGAGAGGTGCCAGCACCCGCGGGGGACATTCGAGCATGGTTTGTTTTGCTTGTAGATCCGGGTTAGTCACTTCATGTACGAGAAGTACCTTAGATTCTTGTGTTTAATATTCTTTTTCCCCTTTGCTCTAATCCTTTCTCCTTCCACTCCGTTCTTTTATGTTCCTAACACACTGTGGCTTGTTTTCAGAAATGCATCCAGATGTTTCTTGACTCAAGAGAAGGCAGCACAGACAGGAAATGGGTGTGAGTGTATGGGACGAGCATAAAACGTCAGTTCGAGGCTGGAGAGATGGCTTAGCGGCTAAGGCACATGCCCGCAAAGCCAAAGGACCCAGGTTCAACTCCCCAGGACCTATGTAAGCCAGATGCACAAGGTAGCGCATGCATCTAGAGTTTATCAGCAGTGGCTAGTGGCCTTGGCTCGCCCATTCTCTATCTGCATCTCTCTCTGTCTCTCAAATAAATAAATAAAAGTTAAAACTATTTGGACAAAAAAAAAAAAAACATCAGTTTAAATGGACAAAAGGGGCCAATTATCACTGAGGGAAAGTTAAGAATGACCTTTTGTTCCTAAAGTCTGACTAGACAGTATAACGTGACCTATTTTCCATTCTGTCTTTTCTTACAAATATTTTATTTATTTGTAAGCAGAGAGGGAGAGAGAGAGAGAGAGAGAATGAATGTGCCATGGCCTCCAGCCAAGGCAACAAACTCCA
This sequence comes from Dipus sagitta, assembly GCA_036346955.1. NCBI lineage: Eukaryota > Metazoa > Chordata > Mammalia > Rodentia > Dipodidae > Dipus > Dipus sagitta. The sequence goes on from CM070792.1 coordinate 5,629,149, forward strand.
GATGCATGCACCACATTGTGCATCTGTCTTTATGTGGGTACTGGGGAATCAAACCCATGGTGTTAGGCTTTGCAGGCAAGTGCCTTAACCGCTGAGCCATCTCTCCTATTTTCTATTCCTGTCTGATGTAGCTATCAAAGGGATCAAGGCAAGCCTGGCATGGTGGCATAGGCCTTTAATCCCAGCACTCAGGAGGCAGAGGTAGGAGGATCTCTCTCTCGCTCTCTCTCTCTCTTCTTTTCTGCCTCTTTCTCTCTCTCTCTATCCCCCTCAAATAAATTTTAAAAAATGACTGTCACATGAGCCATCAGGCTGGAATCACACCACTGGCTTTCCTGGGTCTCCAGTTTGCAGATTGCTGGTCATGGCCTTTACAGCTTCTAGCATTGCCTAAGCTAACATTTTCTAATAAACCTCTATGTGCTTAGACAGGTATATGTGTCTCAGAATGACTTGACTGGTGATTTTTTTTTTCCATTTTACAATGGTGTAGAAATGATAATGGGTTCACTGGAAATTAAATTTTCAGTTTTGATCTTTTTCTGGGCTAATGATATGCAATAGAATACCCTCTTATGACAGGCAGTGACGGCGACCCTCAGATCCCAGTCATGAGGGTAAACACCCTTCTGTAGTGCACTGTGCTGCTACGCAGTGACATTAAGGAAGCTTATGCGTAGGACGTGTGGTTTTCACTTATAATACATTATGCTCATAGTGGGTCCCTCTGGATGATGTTAGAAGCCATAGGATACATCTGTAGTTATTGATCTAGCTAGCTAGCTCTCATCTATTATTCAATCATTCTATGTATCTTCTATTTTTGTCTGTTTGTCCATCCATTCTTCTCTCCTTCCTGTTGTTTCTCTAGAGAGTCTTGGCTAATGCATTATGTATTCAATATATTGGAAGAAAGAATCAAGAACACTTATTCTGGACATGATGTGATTCTTTCAACAAGGCAAGCTAAGGTCCTGACACACACACACACACACACACACACACACACACACGACCAAAGGTTCCTTCTGTCCTTCCATGACCTCCAATATCTCTTAACGATTTTCAGAGGGACACTTGGGTGGCCTACCCTCGTTGCTTTTCTTCTGTTATTAACTGATGTGGAGAACTGCAGCACCTCTATTCCCCCAGGCACTCCACCGTTCAGCCTCATTGTCCACTTATACATTGCGCTCATGCCAATCACAAATTCAATTACTGGGGGAAAAATATCAAAGGAAAATGCAATTCAATTTGACCAAGCAAATGGCTGTATTCAAGACCACAAAGCAAGCAGTCTTGTGCGTACCCCTGAATATTATCTGAAAAAAAAAACACTTAAGATTATTTTTTTTTTAATCATCCCTCTTCCAAGGATTACTAGCAAAGATTCACTAGGGAGCACTCTAGGGAGGTGCTCCTCTTGGATGGCACAGACGAGGGCAGATGACCTCGTCCATTTGCTCCAGCACTGATTTCTACAACTTTTCTGTGAGAACTTTGGCTTTAGGGGCAGATCATCTGGGGCAGGCCGGAGCTCTTGGTGGGAAAATGATTTACGCGAGCTCATAGCTCTGTGAAGCACTTCACCGCATATACAGTGAGCGGGAAAAACAGACCTGTTTTCTCAGCAAACATAGCTGCCTTCATGACATTGGCCTTAGCACTTACGGCATTTCAAAAAATTAATCCGCCATCACTAGATTAGGATGAATAAGAGGCAAAGGGTATGGGCTGGAGAGATGGCTTAGTGGTTAAGCACTTGCCTGTGAAGCCTAAGGACCCTGGTTCAAGGCTCGATTCCCCAGGACCCACGTTAGCCAGATGCACAAGGGGGCGCACACATCTGGAGTTCGTTTGCAGTGGCTGGAAGCCCTGGCGCACCCATTCTGTCTCTCTCTTTCTCTGTGTGTCTCTTTCTCTCTCTGTCACACTCAAATAAATAAATAAAAATGAACAACAACAAAAAAAAGAGGCAAAGGGTAGATTTGTTTCTCAATGCCATTTTTACCCTCCTCCTCCCCCTCATTAAAATTTGACAGTTTCATACATGTTCGTAATGTATTTTATTTTATTTTATTTTATTTTGGTTTTTCGAGGTAGGGTTTCACTCTAGCCCAGGCTGACCTGGAATTCACTATGGAGTCTCAGGGTGGCCTCAAACTCACAGCGATCCTCCTACCTCTGCCTCCCGAGTGCTGGGATTAAAGGCGTGCGCCACCACGCCCGGCTCTGTAATGTATTTTAATCTTATTTCCCCCATTACCTTCTTTCATCTCCTCTTTTCCCACCCAAACCATTCTTCTTTTTTAATTTTATTTTTATTTATTTATTTGAGAGCGACAGACAGAGAGAAGGAGAGAGAGAGAGAATGGGCATGCCAGGGCTTCCAGCCACTGCAAACGAACTCCAGACGGGTGTGCCCCCTTGTGCATCTGGCTAACGTGGGTCCTGGGAAATCGAGCCTCGAACCGGGATCCTTAGGCTTCACAGGCAAGCGCTTAACCGCTAAGCCATCTCTCCAGCCCTACCCAAACCATTCTTATTCCCAATTAATAAACATCCTACTTTCATTCCTTGTTTTCCTTTTTAAAACAATGTTCTATTTACTTACAGTATTTGAGAGAGAGGGAGAGAGAAATAGGTACATCAGGGCAACTAACGGCTGCGAAACTCCAGATGCATGTGCCACCGTGTGCATCCAGGTTTATGTGTGTTCTGGGGAATTGAACCTGGGCCATTAGACTTTCCAGGCAAGTGGCTTAACCACTGAGCCATCTCTTCAGCCCTGTTTTTTTTTATTTTAATACACTGAGTTAAATTATTGATTGCATAACAATTAGTGGGAGGTTATTTTCTGGGCAACTAACCATTGGCTACACAAATGAACAACATGACCCCCCCCACTCCCTGCTCTCCCAACAACTGTTAGCTATTCCACCTTCCCTTCTTGAACTAGATATAATTCACCTCTCAAGATACACATGTCGTCTGTGGACTCTGCTAGACCTTAGGTGTGGCAAAGTGCCTCACTCCTCAGCCCAAGCACAGTACAATTTACCCTTAGTAACACAATAAAACATTATCTGGACCAACCATGACTCTGGTTGACATTTCTACCTCGACACTGCTAATCTACTTTCCTTTTATGAGATTCTCTTGTCCTTTATTTTTTTGTAAACATTTAATTAATTTACTTATTTGTTAGAGAGACAGAGAGAAAGAGGTAATCAGAGAGAGTGAGTATGGGCACTCCAGGGCTTCCTACCACTGCAAATGAATTCCAGATACATGCGCCACCCTGTGCATCTGGCTTCATGTGCATACTGGGAAATCCTACCTGGGTCGTTAGGCTTTGCAGGCAAGCACCATAACCACTGAGCCATCTTTCCAGCTCCTCTTGTCTTTCTTGTTCCCATTCAAGTCCAGCCACTTTCCCAAGGCCAAGCAATTGCTACTAAAAATCAGACATTCATGGCACACTCTTTTGTTCTCTTTTAAAAATATGTCTGGCTAGGGGCTGGAGAGATGGCTTAGTGGTTAGGCGCTTGCCTGTGAAGCCTAAGGACCCCGGTTCAAGGCTCAACTCCCCAGGACCCACGTTAGCCAGATGCACAAGGGGGTGCACGCATCTGGAGTTCGTTCGCAGTGGCTGGAGGCCCTGGCACACCCATTCTCTCTGTGTCTCTCTCTCTGCCTCTTTCTCGCTCTGTCTGTCTCTCTCAAATAAATAAAAAACAAAAAAAATTAAAAAAATATGTCTGGCTAAATGCATATATTTTGCTCACCAAACTGCCCTGTTAGCCCTTTACTTAATGTTCATACCCATATATATTAATGCTACTATCACTTTGGGTTAGAGAAGCTTCTCTTCTCAGGTGACGGTGACCACTGGGATGACCCAAAAGACACCACAGTGCTGAGAAGACGTGATGGAGGGATGTTTAGCACTGAAACACCTCTATCCCACCTCCCAAGGCTCAGGGTCCATCGCGGAAGAGGTGGTGGAAAGAATGTAAGAGCCGAAGGAAGGGCAGGACTCCTTACAATGCAACTAACCAGATAGAAATTGGCCTTGATATCCATGATGTCGCAGTGCCTAGCACCATCTTCATAAGACCCTCATAATAGCAGGGAAAATTAAAAACTAAAAGTGAGACTAATGGAGAGAGGGAGGGGAAATGATGGAGTGTAGATCTGTGAAAGGGAAAGTGGGGGAGGGGAGGCAATTATCAAAGCTCATTTTCTGTATGTATGGAAGCTGTCAATAAAAGGGGAAAAATATTATTTTAGCTCAATCCATGCTCTTTCCTTACCTTCTCTTCATACTAATCATTAATTTCTAGTTTTCTTTAAAATATTTTATTTTTATTTATTTATTTGACAGAGAAAGAGGGAGAGAGAGAGAGAGAGAGACAGAGAGAGAGAGAGAGAGAGAATGAGCATGCCAGGGACTCCAGCCACTGTAAACAAACTCCAGACGCATGTGCCCCCTTGTGCATCTGGCTAATGTGAGTCCTGGGGAATCAACCGTGGGTCCTTTGGGTTTGCAGGCAAATGCCTTAACCGCTAAGCCATCCCTCCAGGCCAATTTCTAGTTTCTGAGTAGTGACCTGCTAATCCTTTCACTGTATGGCGACATTGCTGTCCTTCACTTAACAAGTGTGCAAGAAGAAACACACAAACCATGTGGGTGCATAAGCACACGGGTACACAGGCGCACACAGATGCATGACGTCCCTGCACAGAAAAACCCAGCAAGGAGCCAACCAAAGAGCTATCAGTGCGTGTGTAGTGTGGCTCGCAGGTAACCCGTCCCAGTGACAACTTATCAGTGACTTCGTAGTGGTCTCAGCGAAAAGCCTCCTTTGTCTATGTCGTGATTACTGAAGTGGTGGACCTGGGTGATAAGGTAAATGGAAGCCTCCAAACCTTATTTCTTCACCCCCAAACCAAATCAAACCAAACCATCCATACCTTCCCCCTAGGTTGTTCAGATAATAGCAAAAAAAAAAAAAAGAAGCTGTGCTTTGGAAAAGGGCCACTTTTGTTTCCATCAGGAACCAACCATCTGACATAAAAATGGAAGTTTTCAGCAACACAAAAGACAAAACAATGCAGAATAGACCGATATTCATGAGGTCATATGAGGCTGTGTGAGAATGTGATTTCTCAACACAGGCTCTAATTTTCCCTGGCTACAAAGCAACACTGAGCACATGAGATTCCATTTTCAGTGGTGAGTTCACCTTTTACTGCCTTTTATCTGGGAAAATTATGGTGCACCAGGTACTTACTTCTCTATAACAGGAGGGGTCAAGTAGATAATTAATGAGAATTAATCTGTAAAAAGGAATAAAAACCTCCAATCCGAATCTTGGTTTATGACTCGGTTTATTATGCAAGCAAGGGACTTCAAAGAGAGCGAACTCAACGAGGCACTTTAATTACATTTTATTATATTTAAGAACTTTATGGAAATTTCTCCCGCTGCAAAGAACTGTTTCTTGAGAACACTTCCCTCCAACAGCAGGGCCCCTGTTCCCAGAGCAACTACAGAGGGGAGCCGCTGGCACCTCCTCAGAGAGGAGACAGAAGGCACAGACAGCTGCTGGGTGGAACTCTGGCTGGGCGAACAGGCCTAGGACAGTTGCTTTTTACAGGAGGTGAGACCATAGGACCCGGCAAGCCTCCCTTTAAAGGCTGTCTGAATTTGCACAGTCCCGGTAGCAAGTTGGAAGGCTGGAGACAAGTTTTTACAGTACTAAATATGAGTTGTGTGGTCCTGTGGATGGTTCCAGAAATGACCTGCTCCACACAACTAAAAAGAGAGAGACGGGGGGGGGGGGGGGGGGAGAGAAAGAGAGAGAGAGGGGAGGGAGAGCATGCATCTCATTCATTATAACAACTCCAGAGAACTTCCTTCCTCATGCTGGACAATGAGAGAAGAGACCCTTTCTTTCTTTCTTTTTTTTTTCGAGGTACGGTCTCACTCCAGCTCAGGCTGACCTGGAATTCACAATGTAGTCTCAAGGTGGCCTTGAACTCATGCTGATCCTCCTACCTCTGCCTCCTGAGTGCTGGGATTAAAGCCATGTGCCACCAAGCCCGGCAAGAGACTCTTACTAGTTCTTCTCTTCCACAGAACATGAAATGAAGCAAAAATTGCTCAGGTTAAATGGAACCAGTGTCTGATTCCAGGGCAAAGGGCCAGGATTCCTCCCTTCTGAGTCCAACTTATTTCATGTATCAGCTTGTCCCATGGCCTCGGGTAAAGCCATATAATCTTTGTGCGGTGTCTGCCCACTGCTAAATTGATGGGGATGATCCCATTTATGCTGACCTCCTTGGGACTTTGTGCAGACAAGTTGAAAGGTTTTTTTTGTTGTTGTTGTTGTTTTTCAAAAATAAAATTTAGGGTTTATTTTGTTAGACTTATATAATAAGTTTCTGATGATGATGGGCTGAAAAAATGCTCAAAACGGGGGGGATCTAAAAGAATTGGGTGCTTTATTTGGGATGGTTGAGGAACAGAACAATATGTCCAAAGGTGTCCTGAAAGAAAGTAAATAAAGTAATGTGATATTTAAAAATGCCTGGTGTAGGAGGAAATTGCCCTCAGGCTTGAAAAGTTTGGCTTTTTCTTTTGCCCTTGACAGTGGATTAGTCCCATCCCTTTATAAATGATAACATCTAGAGGTACTAATTTACTTACTCGGAACAAAGGAAAGGAAAAATTTAAAAAAAAATGCACGATTTCCTCAATGTGGAGGTTGGGACAGGCCTGGAAATCAGAGCGAACATTGAGAGGTCCCAAATGCAGTCAGCGCTTTTTACTTTCCGCATTTCAGGCTGAGAAGAGAGAAGCAATTTTATATCTATACTGCAGGAGTGTGGCCAAGAGTGAGCATGCATTTAAAAGGTGTTTAAAAGGTGTATTGAGGGGCTGGAGAGATGTCTCAGCAGTTAAGGTGAAGTCTGCAAAGCCTAAGGACATGGGTTTAATTCCCTGATACCCATATAAGGCCAGAAGCACAGGGTGGCACACGAATCTGGAATTCGTTTGCAGTGGCTAGAGGCCTGGCACGCCCCTTCTCTCTCTGAGTCTCTCTCTTTCTCTCTCCCTCTCTCTCTTGCTGACTCTCTCTGTTTGCAAATAAATATTTTTTTAAATGTGCCTTGAGCACATTTTTAAAATTTTTTTGTTTATTTTTATTTATTTATTTGAGAGCAACAGACAGAGAGAAAGAGGCAGAGAGAGAGAGAGAGAGAGAGAGAGAGAGAGAGAGAGAGAGAGAATGGACACACCAGGGCCACCAGCCACTGCAAACGAACTCCAGATGCATGTGCCCCCTTGTGCATCTGGCTAACATGAGTCCTGGGGAATTGAGCCTCGAACCGGGGACCTTAGGCTTCACAGGCAAGCACTTAACCGCTAAGCAACCTCTCCAACCCCACTGAGCACATTTTTTTACGATATTATTTTCACCCTCAACAAGCTTAGAATTTATCCGAAAAGATGTATACCTCACAAATTGCAGCCATGTCTCAGGAGTGTCTTAGTAGAATCACACTAGGAGAAAGAAACAAGAGGGAGATGCTGACAAGGTCTTTGGATGGCAGATCAACTCACTTAGTGAATGAGGAAAGAGTGGGATAAAATGAAGAGCAAATGCTAGTGGAACTCAGAGAAGAGAGTGGCAAGGGTCCTCAGTGGGACCCGTATGTACGTACATACTAACTATGGGGTTAGGAAGCAGCATGACAGGTTCAGAAAATGTTTCCAGGAGATGGAGTTTCTACGGAAAGAAAGAAAAAGGCAGACTACAAGGCCAGAAACAGGCAGCAAAAAGCTCTGAGGGAAAGAAACGGGTCTGTGTTTATATTCTTATTCTGTCGTGGTCTGGCCACAGCATCACCAATCTTTCATGAGTAAGACGTGAGTGGTAACAGTTCCCACATCAAGGCGTTGCTGTGAAAACTAGCTGAGATCATATGAATTCTCAGTGAAGATGCATTCAACTGCTATTGAGATTTTCAGCAAAGATGTAGGCCTATGGCAACCACACAAGTATCTTAAGAAAGGTTGTAGCAATTACCTTCTTGTTTGCAGTGGCTGGAGGACCTGGTGCACCCTATTCTCTCTCTCCCTCTCTCTCTCTCCCCCCCTTTCCCTCTTTCTCTGTCAAATAAATAAATAAATAAATATTTTAAAAGGAAAAAATACAAGACAGAAATCTAGTGAGACAGTGAAAATTCAGTTCAATTTACACGTGAAATGTGAGGAACCCAACCAGACTAGTGCTTTGAATCAGGTCCTAGTCTCTGCAATACACACCACTAGAGTGCTTTTACCTAAGAGTAGAGGGGGGACTCCAGAAGTTCAGTGGGGTTCCTCACAGGAAAAGAAAAAGATGGAGAATGTAACTGGGAGGAAGATTGGAAAGAGCCGCATGAGAGGACCAAGAGGAAAGGAGGGTGCAGAGAGCAAGGGGAGAGACTTACATTCCACATGGAGTCCTTTGTTGGCCGTCTCAAGGCCTCAGTCCCCCTTCACCAGCCTGCCTTGCTAGCGACATTCTCTGGAGCTTCCACTAGGAGACTGAATTTACCAAATCACCCCTTGTGGGACAACACCCTCCTGTGACTCCTCACTCTTCTCAGCTATGAGGTTATTTTTGTACACGACTGTCTTTTAAATTACTACAGAAAAAAAAAAAACTGGAATAAAATTGATGACAAAAGTCATTCAAAGGGCTGGAGAGATGGCTTAGCGGTTAAGGTGTTTGCCTGTGAAGCCTAAGGACCCAGGTTCGATTCCCCAGGACCCACGTAAGCCAGATGCACAAGGGGCACATGCATCTGTAGTTCATTTGTATTGGCTAGAGGCCCTGATGTGCCCATTTTCTCTCTCTTATAAATAAATACAATGTTAAAAAAGATGGGCTGCAGCGATGGCTTAGCAGTTAAGGTATTTGCCTGCAAAGCCAAAGGACCCAGGTTCGATTCCCCAGGACCCATGTTAGCCAGATGCTCAAGGGGGCACATGCATCTGGAGTTTGTTTGTGGTGGCTGGAGGCCCTGGTGCACCCATTCTCTTTCCCCTCTCTCTCTCTCTCCCTCTTTCTCTGTCAAGTAAATAAATACATAAAATTGAAGCAAAGAGATTTTTTTAAAAGTCGTGCAAAAAATACACATAGAACAACCTTTCCTCAAATTTCACTAATACACATTAGAATTGCAATCAGATATGTTTATGTGGCTTTGTTAGTAATTAACAATCCAGTATCAGGTGCTGGGGAGATGTCTCAGTTGGTAAAGCACATGCCACGTGCCTGAGTTTGGACCCCCAGCACGCATGTAAATGCGGTGTGTGGAGGTGCACACCTTAGGAGGCGGAGCAGGGGGACCCCAGGGTAAACTTGCTAGCTAGACTAAGTCATTGCTGACCATAGGACTCAGTGCGAGAGCCTGTCTTATAAATAAAATGGGGAGTGGTGGAGGGAGATAATGTCAGCCATCTCCCTTCTCAAACAAGTGCTCCCACTTACACATGCATACCCACACATAAGAACATGCCTACACATACAACACACAATACATATACATGCACGTACAGTACAGACATGTACAGCATACATACCTACACATAAAATACACATGTGCACACCATGTATACATACATGTGCAATACAGACATTCACACCGTGTATACATACATGTACAATACAGACATTCAAACCATGTATACATGCACGTACAATACAGGCATTCAAACCGTGTATACATGCACGTACAATACAGACAGGCACACCATGTATACATGCACTCAAACCGTGTATACATGCATGTACAATACAGACACTCACACCGTGTATACATGCACGTACAATACAGACACGCACACCATGTATACATGCACGTACAATACAGACACGCACACCATGTATACATACATACATACACACCGTGTATACACACATGTACAATATAGACATGCGCACCGTGTATACACACACGTACAATACAGACGTACACATCACATATACATACACATACAATACAGACATGCACACCATGTATACATACACATACAATACAGACATACACACCATGTATACACACATGTACAATACAGAAATACACACCATGTATACATACACGTACAATACAGACGTGCACACCATGTATACATACACATACAATACATACATACACACCGTGTACACACACATGTACAATATAGACATGCACACCGTGTATACACACACGTACAATACAGACGTACACATCACATATACATACACATACAATACAGACATGCACACCATGTATACATACACATACAATACAGACTTGCACGCCGTGTATACACACATGTGCAATGCAGACGTGCACACCATGTACACATACACGTACAATGCACACAGGCACCACATACATACAGACACATACAATTCACACTATATCTACTTACACATACAATATACACAGGCACATACATACAATACACACTTGCACACCATATATATGTACACATACAAAAAATGCAGTATCAACAAATAAAAACAATCAATTAAAAGCTGTCAATTTAACTTCATAATTTTCAATTTGTCACAAGACTAACAAACACCACACACAAAGTCAAATCTTAGAAAGTATTGGCAATTCCATTCACACATGAAGGACTAATCTCTCCAATACACAAAAAGCATCAAGAAATTAAGGTGAAAAGTTCATATATAGGAACAATTCATGCACAGACAAAAGGAGAGCCATAAGTGGTCCTAAACAAATGAAAACAATCTTAACCTCACTTGTAGTAATGAATGTGTAACACCGAGGTAGAAGTTTTTACTTATCACTTGTAGGCGTAAGGGACTTCCAAGTCGCATGTTGTACTAATGAAATCATTGGAAATTTGACATTCTCATATATTGTAGTTGGATGTGTGAAATTGATGCAACCTGAATAACCTTGAAAAAGAAGGATTTAGTAAGATTTATCAAAATTACAGCTGCTGTTACAGAGGCATCAGAAATCTCATTGCTTCGAGTCTTGCCCTCAGGTATGCCTGTGCAAGTATAAAATGATATATAGGAGAAGTTATTCATTGTGACACTATTTGTAATAGCCAAAGGTTGGAAACCATTCAAGTGACAGAAGCAGGGCATTTGGTTGAGTAGTCTTACACTTTCTCAGAATGTGCTAACATTCAGGCATAAAAAATGTTTAGAAATTAAAAATAAAGAATGAGATGAAACAGATTGTTGCGTAGTAAGAGGGAAAGGTTTCTAGGACACAGTACTTTAAAATGCAAGTGTCAGAACAATTATGTAATATATTACTGTTGTGTAAGGAAATGGAGTGATAAGAATTTATGCATATACCTCTACACACACACACTATATATGTATATTTCTTATCATTATAAAAATAAATTTTGGGGGACATAACTCTCTCTCTCTGATGATTCTTTTATACTTGGAATGTGTATGCAAACATTTCTTAAAACTTGTTTCTCATAGGAGGTAAGGAAGATACAAAAAGGAAGTATACTTCTAAAGAGATATAATCTAAACACAAAAATGGCAAGTACATTTTACTAGCAATACTAATATTGTTTCATTTAAATGATTCATTTTTTGTTTGGTAAAAAATAAGAAATAAGAATGAAACTGTTATAAAATCAAGGAAATAAAGATAGCATGATATTTAAAAAAGAACTGGACATACCAATATGAGTTAGTAATTAAAAAAAAAAAAGGTTGCTAGCTAGCACTGAAATTGCCCAGAAAGATTACCACGAGAGGATCCACATCCTTCATTCCAGGGTTTGTTTTAAAATTACATTTTCCCTTGGGCGGGGCGGGGGGGGTGGTCAGGATTCTTTAGGACATTATCTGAGTTCTGGTATGGGATTGGAAGGGCAAAGAAAGATAAGAAAAAAAAAATTCAAGCCAGGCGTGGTGGCGCAATCCTTTAATCCCAGCACTCAGAAGGCAGAGGTAGGAGGATTGCCATGAGTTCAAGGCCACCCTGAGACTACAGAGTGAATTCCAGGTCAGCCTGGATTAGAGTGAGACCCTACCTCAAAAAAAAATCATTGATTAGTGGGGTCACATCAAATAATATAAAATCGAGTTTGTGAAGGCTCCGGGTGGCCATGGATCTGATCACTGCAGCATTGGATAAACCTGTGTGGGGATGGAAGGATGGCCCAGTGGTTACTTGCACTTCCTGTGAACGCACGAGAGCCCGAGAGTGCCTGAAACCACCCTAGGTGGAATACCAGAACCCAGGTAAACAGCTGCCGTGGGAGGGGCACACGTGCCTGTACCCCAGTCCCAAAGAGGGAGCAGAGAATTGGGTGTGACCCGGCCTGCAGAAAAAATAGCAAGCTCCAGAAAGGGTAAGAACTTCATCCGCAAAGTGGCATGTCTGTCATGGGGGAAACCAATCGCCCTCTAACTGGACTGGAGACCCGCTCCATGGGAGGGAATCCATCCCTGATACTGAAAACTTAAAACAGGGTGGTCATGAGCCCTAGGGGTGTAACGTCTGCTGCTGTCTGGCTAAATGTACATACTATGCTCATCAAACTGCCCAATAAGCATTTCTCTTAATGTTCATACCCTTATATTAATGCTACTCTCACTTTTGGTTAGAGAACCTTCTCTTTTCAGATGGCAGTGACCTTAGGATGACTCAGAAGGCACCACGGTGCTAAGAAGAAGTGACAGAGGAGTGCTCAGCACTGCAATATCTTAGTCACACCTTCCAAGGCTCAGGGTCCACTGCAGAAGAGGTGGTGGAAAGAATGTAAGAGCCAAAGGAAGGGTAGGACTCCTTACAACGTGCTCTTCCAGACACAAAATGGCCTGGATCTCCATGACCTCACAGTGCCTGACCCTACCTACACAAGACCATCATATTAGGAGGAAAAGATCATGACATCAAAATAAAAGAGAGACTGATTGAGAGGGGGAGGGGATATGATGGAGAGTGGAGTTTCAAAGGGGAAAGTGAGTGGAGAGAGGGAATTACCATGGGATATTGTTTATAATCATGGAAGTTGTCAATAAAAATAATTAATAAAAAAAGGAAAAAAAAAAGGTTGAGCAGGAGAGCACACAGGACACCCTAAGTTCTGCTCTGACCACCACAGGCAGGGACCCCCTCCCCGCCCCCACCTCACACACTTCAGATAAGCACATAGGACATTGCAAGGGCACATCAATGTGCATACCACACACACATACACACACGCGCGCATGCACAACTTTACATACACACAAGCAAGAAAGCAAAAAAAAAAAACTTTCTGTAACTAACATAAAATCTATAAAAATTCAAATTTATCAGAATGCACACAGACAGAGAAAGGTAGTGTAAAAAAGTACATTGATTAATGTACATCTGCCGAGCTGTAATCTCTTGGTATAGACAGTGTACCTCGTGTGTACGTTGTCAACTCTGCGTGCTTTGTACATAAAAAAGGGCAGGGTGCCCTAGTCTACCATTGTGAGGACATGGCTGCCTTCAGTAGAATCTTCAAATTTTGTTTAAAATGTAGCATGTGACTCTATACCTACAAAGCTTACTATGAAAACAAAATAATGTAAGGCTGTCCCATTTAAAAAAAATACATTGATCAGGACTGGAGAGATTGCTTAGTCATTAAAGTGCTTGCCTACAAAGCTTAAGGACCCAGATTCAATTCCCCAGAACCCATGCAAGCCAGATGCACATGGTGGCGCACATGCCTGGAGTTTATTTGTGGTGGCTTGAAGCCTTGGCATGGCCATTCTCTCCTTTGCACTCTCTCTCTCTCTCTCTCTCTCTCTCTCTCTCTCTCTCACACACACACACACACACACACAAATAAATGAACATAAATACATTGATCACATTTCATTTTGTGGGGGAATTGAATCAAATCAACTTTGATCACTATTAATTTAAAAGAAAAAAAGTAAATATGCACCTTGCCTTTCCAGAAAGAACTGTACAAGTTGAGCAGATGTCCCTATTACAGGAAGAGACACTCTGCTTTGTAGAAACATGGGAGTTGATGACTACGAAAGGAAAAATAGATTTATAATATCATTGCGCAACCACACGTAAAAGTATTGATCCAGACACATCATTACTTGCAAACAAACAAGGATGGGTTGTTTTCCATCCGCCGATGTGTTCCCAAAGTCTTATTGTTGAAATCATCAGGCGAATGGCTGCTTATGAACTAGCTATTAGCAGAGTTTCCAAGACTACTCAAAGGGGAGGACTTTGTCAGGTCTTGGGTGTTACCAGTGTTCAACCTAGCCTCATGAACAGAGGGGTGATCCACTTGTGATACAATATGAAGTAAACTAGGTCACAAGGAATGTATTATACCCCCCGACATGTTAGCTGAAAGTAAGAACCATGACAGATAGAGGAATCAACGAAATGGCGCCTTCAAAAAACAAAGTGAGCAGATGAATAAGGAGGTGGAATGAACAACTGGACAGATAGAGATGAAAGTAGAATGGAGAACGGGAGAGATGGCTTAGCCGTTAAGGCACTTGCCTGCAAAGCCAAAGGACTTCCTGTTCGATTCCCCAGGACCCACGTAAGCCAGATGCACAGGGGGCGCACATGTCTGGAGTTCATTTGCTGTGGCTGGAGGCCCTGGCGTGTACATTTTCTCCCTGTTCCTCTGTCTCTCTCTCTTAAATAAATAAGGAAATAAATAAATAAAGGAAAGAATCTTCACAAGAAGATGGAAGATAGACTGTCCAAGTGCAGAACTTGGGCAAGTTGCAACAGAAAGACGCACAGACAGATCCAGACCCCGTCCCGGGACAGACTGGGGTAAGTCCCAGTGCTTTTGTTTGTGTTTGTGCGGAATTGGGTGGCTCTAAGGTTTCACCTTTTTTTTTTTACTTCGTGACACAGGTGGAGTTTTGAGCTCCTTAGTTAAAAATGACAAAGTCATGCTTCCATGCCAGCCAAGGGCACTCAAAGTCCCAGGGAATTAACGAGTGAACCTCATTGTGGTAATTTCTGTTGGCTAATTAGAGGACAGCAGTGTATTCAGAAAGAACTTGTCACAGCCACACCCCCTCAAAAATGTAAAGATTTAGAACTATGTTCCCCGAAATGACAGCATTATGATTCGGAGCTCAAATACCCCTCAATAGTTCATGTCTTAATGAACTGGTCCTCAGGTGTTGGTGCTACTGGGAAGGGGTGGGTATTTGAGGGGTGGTTTTGTTTTGCTGCAGGGCCAAGTGAAGAGACCTCTGAATTCCTCAGCCAAAATAAATCTTTTATTATCATTATCATTATTATCATTATTTATAAGTAGTTTTTCTCAGGAATTTTGTCACAGTGATAGAGAGCTGACTAAGACATGACTCTTCTTGGGTCATTACTGAAACATCAGAACAGAGACTGAGTGAAAAGTTTAAAGAAAGAGCTCACGTGTGCAGGACTCCAAATGAAATTCAATGTCCCGTTGATATTTGGCCCAGCCTGTCACTACTGGCTACTATCAGCATTTCCTTGAAAGAAAGAGAAGTTGCTATTGTTGTAGTCATAAAGCGGCCAAGAGGCCAAGAGCATTTGAGCAAAGCATTTTGAGTAAGTCCCCCCCCCGTGAAGAACTCACAGTAGTAAACCTTTGCAATGAAGTGTGAACTGGAAACCCAAACTGGGGAGAGAGCCCGAGATACCAAAGCCACACCACAGTGGATGGGTTGATGGGAAACTTGCTGAAGGCATCTACTCCGGAGTTCTCAGAGTACATTCCATACAATAGAATGCCAGGGGCTAGCATCACCATGGTGAGATAAAACAGACACAAACTCAACCTTAGAACCCGACATGCGTTAAAATAGTCACTCACACATCAACGTCCTCGCTCTGGTAAGTTCTCCAGAAGCGCTCAGTGCTGTGGAGGATGGAGTGAGGATGCTTGTTTTGGTCAAGAAGATTATCAAAGGGTTCTCAAGGTTGTGACCCTCAGGCTCAGTCTCGAAATGGAGGCGACATGAGATTCAGCATTGCTATAATAATACTTGCCAAAATCCAAGGGAGGAAAGAGTGTGGTGTGTGGTTTCTTCAAGACAGAGAGAGAGAGAGAGAGAGAGAGAGATCATGAGAGAGTTTGGCATACAATTAGAGTGCTTACCTTACTAAGAACAATGGTCTCAATTTGTCAGTGAAACTGGCTATATTTGATACACTTCCTCCCTATAAGCTAGCCCAGAGAATACATTACAGTGTAGATATGCCAGGCTGGGATGCCCATGGTCCACAACTAACAAAGTTTGAGGATAGGCTTGTCAGGCATTCAACAAATAGTTAATTGAATCCTACTGTGTTAAGATCTAAGCTAGAACCTGCTACTCAAAGGTAGTTTTGCCTCATGTCATAAGTTTTCAATTTTTTTTTTAATTTTTATTTTTAGGTAGGATCTTGCTCCAGCCCAGACTGACCTGGAATTCACTATGTAGTCTCAGGTTGACTTTGAACTCACAGCGATCCCCCTACCTCTGCCTCCCAAGTGCTGGAGTTAAAGGAATGCACCACCACGCCTGGCAGGTCACAGGTTTTTGACTGGCTACTTAATCTTGAAATAAGACCACCATGGAAATGAATGTGTTTTGCAAGCAGAACTGCTATCTGTCATAATAAGTGGTGGGATCCTGTTTTGCTGTGACATTTGCACAAGTTTCTTCTAATTTCTCAGCATGGACACACAGCACTAAGAGAAAGAAACAATTTCTTCTTAATATTACCCCTCCATTCATCTGTGAGACAGTCCATCAGCTCTCAAACCCAGCTGATTTTTTTTTTTTTACAAGTAGTAGGAATGAGCTATTAAATCTAGAATACACAGGAGGAAAACATGAGTTTCGAAGACAAAATACTCATCTGTTAAAAAGTCCTCCTCTATTTCATCCTGCTATGATTATTCCCGAGAACAAGACGCAGTGGTTTTGTGGCACTTTAGTCAGCCTTTTTTCCCAAGGTGTAAATAATGTGGGCTCCAGCCGGGCGTGGTGGTGCACGCCTTTAATCCCAGCACTCGGGAGGCAGAGTTAGGAGGATCGCCGTGAGTTCGAGGCCACCCTGAGACTACATAGCGAATTCCAGGTCAGCCTGAGGTAGAGTGAAACCCTACCTTGAAAAAACAAAATAATAATAATAATTAATAATAATATGGGCTCCAACATGTTCAGTATTGGGAAAATTCCAGTTTGTTATATTATTTGAATTTATTCATTCAAATATTTATTTATTTATTTATATTTAAATTTGTTTATTTAAATACCAAATAGGCAACTTAATGGGGGAAGGGTTTACAGGGATGGCATGGTAGTGCCTCACGGTTGTGGGGATGAGAAGCTAAGGCTGTGTGCTCACATCGGAGTGGGTCAGGAAACCGAGAGTAGACAGGAAGCATGGGGGGGCTGTAAAACCTCAAATCCCATGCTTGGCAGCATACCTCCGCCAATGAGGCCTCACCTCTACCACCTCCAAAAACAGCATCACTGGGCTGGAGAGATGGCTTAGCGGTTAAGGCGCTCACCTGCAAAGCCACCCAGGTTCAATTCTCCAATATCCATGTAAGCCAGATGCAGAAGGCGGCACATGTGTCTGGAGTTTGTTTGCAGTGGCTGGAGGTACTGGTCCACCCACTCTCTCTCTCTCTCAAATAAATAAATAAATAAATAAATTACATATATATATGTATAAATTACATGTATGTATATATATGTAATTTATTTATTTTTTATTTAATTTTATGCGCCTAGAGTTTGTCTGCAGTGGCTAGAGGCCCTCTGGCATGCCCATTCTCTCTCTCTCTCTCTCTCTCAAATAAATACATAATAATTAAACATGAGTCTATGGGGGAGGTTTTATATTCAAACCACATTTACCAACATCTGGAATGATGAAAACAGGTTTACGACAGGTATCATTTTAATTCTAGGGTAACAAACCGTGGTCATGGCATTTTGAGCCTGGCTTGTCCTTGATTGATCTCTTAGACCAACCGGATATGTGCTGCTGCCTGTCTTAGAAAATATGACAACTGTCCTCCAAATGGCTTGATTGTGCCCTGCAGTGATCACGTGATCAGCTGCCAGCCTTTCTTTATCTTCATCCACAGAATGTACACAGAGGGTTGTTAAAAAAATCCCATAACCCGCCGGGCGTGGTGGCACACACCTTTAATCCCAGCACTCGGGAGGCAGAGGTAGGAGGATTGCCATGAGTTCAAGGCCACCCTGAGACTCCATAGCGAATTCCAGGTCAGCCTGGTGAGACCCTACCTCAAAAAAAAAAAAAAAAAATCCCATAACCCTTAGAACATTGACACAAATCATTTAAAAGCGACCTGGTTTGCATGGTGAAATCAACTCAGTTTCTTCCTCTTTTCCTTTTTCTTGTTGAACTTGTGGCCAGCAGCAGATGGCCACCTACATATTATGAAGTTTTCTTTGTTACTCTACTCAGCAATAATACGGTGGCAAGGCATACCCTGGTCACCGTTCTCTTGTAGAGAAAAATGAACAAACAGTAGCCGGTTTAAAGGTTCCCCTTTCACTGATGAGAATCCCGTTGTTAGAGAGCTTCCGCTTCCCACTTGGCGGCTCTCAGATGAAAATCATTTCTTCACCTTTCCTTCTATTTCTGTAACCCTGCAGCTTCAACTCTGTCCCTGTGTAGGTAAGTGTTTTCTCATTCAAAGTCAGAAATTGGCTGATACCGAAGTATTATTTCTTCTCCTCCTCCACCGTTTTCTTCTCCTCCTTCTCCTCCTCTTTCTCCTTCTTTTGCCACTCCCTCTCTCCACCTTCCTCCCCTTATCCTTATCTTCCTCCTAAGTTTCCTCCCCATCATCTTTCTCCCCATCATTCTCTACCTTCTTCTCTTCCTTCTCTTTCCCCTTTTCCAGCCTCTTTTTGTTTCTAAATGACTCCTTAATTTTTGAGCAGTTACAACCTCCTGGAAAGCCGTGCTTCCACAATACGTTGCATATACAGCAGTGAATTCACAAAGTTTCTGGCAGAATGACAGGGATAGTTCTATTGTCACTAAGTCTAAATGTTTGGCATACAGAAATCGCTAACATAATTTGCAGAGAACACCATGAGACTTCATTAACGATCAGCGGGTCCTGAGAATCACACAAGGCCATGCATGGTTCAGGGTCTGGTCGCTGCCTACATGTGAACCTACACACGTCCATCTAAGCGCCTGGACTCTCAGAAGCGGTCAGGAGCCTGGTCACAGAGAAAGCGCATTACACTACACTATTTGCTATGTTTTCTCTCTCCTCTGCTACACACTGTCTCCTTCTCTTTTCCTTGGCTTCTGGGGCAATGGAATGCATATTGCCCACCACCCCTGTTCACATGAGATGGTTCACCAAACACTGGGTTTTGCAGAAGGTCAGAGAGTTGATGGGCCACTTCCTTGAAGGATGCAAGGAACCAGACATACTTGTTCTCTTGCCTCTTCCCCTGAAGCAGAGCCTGACGTCAGTGGAGAAGCAATCCTCAGGAAACTAGGGTGAGGAATGAGAAGGTGAGATGGGCAAGGGAAAGAAGCCGAACAGCTCAGCTGTTCTGGAGTACCGGAGAGTGCGGGGCGTACAAGGAAATCCTGCAGGCAGGTGAAATGACTGTGAGCAGCGGAGCCTGCTTGTGATCCCCAGCAGGCTGGAAGTTCCGGGTCAGATTGTGAGTTCAAGACTAGCTTGGGCCACATGGAGAGTTCCAGGCATAGCAAGCTGGAGAGATGATCCAGGGTCTAAGGCATTGCCTTGCAAAGCCTAATGACCTGGGTTCAGTTCCTCAGTAATCAGGTAAATCCAGATGCACAAAGTGGTGTAGGCATCTGGAGTTCATTTACAGTGGCTGGAGGCCCTGGTGTGACCATACTTTTTTTTTTCTCTCTCTCTCTCTTTCTCTATCTCCCCTTGAAAATAAATAAAATAAAATAGAGCTCTAGGATAGACTTGACCACCTGGCAAGACTGTTTCAATTAAAAATAAAAAACGAAGGAAAGGAAGAAGAGGTCATAATCATTCCTTTCAGGCAAATAAAATGAACACATATCAAATATTTTATTCAACTCATCAGTTATACCAGAATCAATAGGACATCACAATGAGTTCAAATGAAAATTTCATGTTTTCCCTTCTCAGAAAAGAAAAAAAAAAAATCATTAAACCAGCCTTGGTGACACACGCCTTTAATCCCAGCACTCGGGAGGCAGAGGTAGGAGGATTATTGTGAGTTCGAGGCCACCCTGAGACTGCATAGTGAATTCCAGGTCAGCCTAGAGCAAGACCATACCTCGAAAAGCAAAAACAAAACCAAAACAATCACTGAGAGTGGCAGTACCAGGAGCAGAAATGATTTGCCTTGCAAATCGTAGAACGTCTCATCTCTACTTTCTTAGCTCTATCAGTGTTATGAAAGATATGTTTGTCCCTACTGATTTGGAAATTACTAAGACAAAGCTATATATCTTTATAAACTAGACAATCCCAAATGTTATTAAACCACACCCAGCATTCCTTGGCAGAGCCTCCAGTTATGTCCTCTGCCCATTTCAAAATTACTTAGTGAGGTAACCCAGGACCAGAAAGCCAAACATCGCATGTTCTCTCTCATATATGTGGATCCTAGCTACACATGACTGGACTTCTGTGAGTAGGAAGAAAACTCAGTAGCAGAAGCCAGTAAGCTAGAAAGGAAATATAAACGGAATAGAAAGGAAGGGAGAGGGGCCTTAATAGGATGATAGTGTATATATGTAAATAGAAGAACAGATTAATTAGGGTGAAAAGGCCTAAGTGAGGTCAGGGGAAGAGATTGAGTAAAGAAAAGGTAGAGGGAGGGCTAATCAAAATCTAAGAGGATATAAATAAATCATATGGAAACCTACTTTTTTGGACAATGAAACATTCAAGAACCTTAGATTGTTACTAGAAATTTTGATGCCAGGGATGGGATACCTTCCAGTGAGTTTTTGGCCAAGTTGTTATGCCCCCAAAACATTACAGGCCATTGCCAAGGCCCTGTGGTTTCCCACCAGGAATAGATGGTAGGACTCTATTGCTGAAGACTCCACATACTTGGGCTACAAATTCACTGAGAAATCCTGCTGGAGCTGAGCTGAAAACCTCTCCATGTAGACCAGCTGACAGAAAGCTGGAAAAAGCCACACTTCATGCAGTTCAAAGGGAGAGAGAGAAATCACCAGTGAAGATACCCAACAGTGGACATTGCAAGCCTTAAATTTGGCCAGCCAGGCCAAATGAGCTAATGGGTGCAATAGTGGCACATATGCTATGGGGGAAACCAACTGCCTTCTAATTTGACTGGAGGCCCGTTCCATGGGAGGGAATACATCCCTGATACTGAAAACCTACAACAGGGGTAGCCATGAGCCCTAGGGTTGTAACATCTGCTGCTGTCTGGCTAAATGTATATACTATGCTCATCAAAATTTCCAGTAAGCACTTCTCCTAATGTTCATACCCATGTATTAATGCTACTCTCACTTTTGGTTAAATAACTTTCTCTTTTCAGATGGCAGTGACCTTGGGATGACTCAGAAGGCACCACGGTGCTGAGAAGAAGTGACAGAGGAGTGCTCAGCACTGCAATATCTCTGTCACACCTTCCAAGGCTCAGGGTCCATTGCAGAAGATGTGGCAGAAAGAATGTAAGAGCCAAAGGAAGGGTAGAACTCCTTAAAACGTGCTCCTCCAGACACAAAATGGCCTGGATATCTGTGATCTCACAGTGCCTGATACTACCTATACAATACCCTAACAATAGAAGGAAAAGACCATGATATCAAAATAAAAGAGAGACTAATTGAGAGGGGGAGGGAATTACTATGGGATATTGTCTACAATCATGGAAGTTGTCAATAAAAATAAATTAATTTAAAATAAGATTATTTTAGTGTGTTTGAATGGTCCTATCAAAATGTGAAGGGCTGGAGAGATGGCTTAGTGATTAAGGTGCTTGTATCCAGAGCCTAACAACCCTGGTTCAATTTCCTGTTATCCATATAAAGCCAGGTGCACAAAGTGGTATATGTATCTGGAGTTTGTTTGCAGTGGCTAGGGGCCCTGGTGCACCCATTTTCTTTCTCTTTCTCTCTTTTCCTCTCTCTCTCTCCTTACAAATAAATAAATATTTATTTTTTAAGAGTGTGTTTTTTTATATTTCTTATTTATCCATTTGCAAACACAGTGAGAGAGAGAGAGACAAGAGAGTGAGAGTGTGCATGAAGGAAGAGAGAGAAAGTGAGAGCGAGGGAATGGGCATGCCAGGGTCTCTAGCCACCACAAAAAATTCCAGATGCATCTGGCTTTACGTGGATACTGGGGAATTGAACCTAGGTCATTAGAATTTGCAGGCAATTATCTTATTCCCCTGATCCATCTTTCTAGCCCCAAATAAATATATATTTTTTAAAATGCTTAGCATGTAATTCTGGAGGCTAAAGGGCTGAGATAAAAGTGCAGGCAGAACTAGGGATCTGTCCGGTGAGGGCCGGTCCTATTCCACATAGATGGAAGCTTATGCGTGTTCTCTTGTGGGGAGAAGTGAAACAGGCTCCCTCAAGCCTCTTTCAGAACGCTG
Source organism: Dipus sagitta (assembly GCA_036346955.1). NCBI lineage: Eukaryota > Metazoa > Chordata > Mammalia > Rodentia > Dipodidae > Dipus > Dipus sagitta. Next base: position 5,651,819 of record CM070792.1, read on the forward strand.
CTAATTCCATTCACTTCTCAGGACCTGACCACTCTCATAAGAACCTCGCCTCTAATTAATTCCATCATCTGTGGGGTCAGGTTTCAATCTATGGATGTTGTTTATTCTAGGCCAGAGCACAAACCTCTCACAACTTTTCCTAACACGACCATAAAACATGTCTCAGAGGTTTCCCACCTAGATGGGAAATTCATTGACTCCAGCCCACTGCTGATTGAGGAGTTCCAATGCTCTGGCATGCACCTCCAGCTCTCTGTGCACCGAGGCCGAGCACCCTCTCCCAGTTTTAAGTGAAGTCCTCGGTCCTCGGGTGGAGCGTCACCTTCGCTGGCAGTTGATGCCCTCTGCGCAGAGGTGAGAACCAACGGGAAGCAGGAAGGGGTGACATGAGAAGACAGTGATATTTTCTGCTCTGTTTACCTTGCTTATTTATTGTTTTTTTAAAAAATATTTTTATTTTTTTGTTCATCTTATTTATTTGAGAGTGACAGAGAGAGAAAGAGGCAGAGAGAGAGAGAGAGAGAGAATGGGCATGCAAGGGCCTCCAGCCACTGAAAACGAACTCCAGATGTGTGTGTGCCCTTGTGCATCTGGTTGACGTGGGTCCTGGGGAATCGAGCCTCGAACCGGGGTCCGTAGGCTTCACAGGTAAACGCTTAATCTGTAAACCATCTCTCCAGCCCTAAAAATATCTTTATTTATTTGACAGAGAAAGAGGGAGAGAGACAGAGAGATAGAGAGAGAATGGGTGCGTCAGGGCCTCCAGCCACTGCAGACGAACTCCAGACGCGTGCGCCCCCTTGTGCATCTGGCTTACGTGGGTCCCAGGGAATCGAACATGGGTCCTTTGGCTTTGCAGGCAAACGCCTTAACCATTAAGCCGTCCCTCCAGCCCTGACATTTTTTTTTTTTTTGTCTCTTTCACCTTTCCCACCAGAATGTAAATTCTCTGCCCGTCAGATGTTTTTTCTCTTGTTTGGCACTGTCTCCCCAGCCTATCACATAGCGTTGTGTGGGCAACCAATGACTATTTGACAAACGGTGTTGAACAAACACAGGTTAGGCCTTTAAGACGGGTCACAGTCCAGATGTTGAGGTCAGGTGCTGGTGGCCATTCTAAGAAGCCCGCGCACTTGGGCTTTTCAGAGTGTCCTTGGGCGTCACTAATTTGGTTGGCCATCAGTGACTTCATGGCCAGACTCCACCCACCCCAGTTGTGTGCAAATAAACAACAGAGGGATGCAAAGTACAGACTCTGCTTTCCACATGCTTGACAATGGCCAGTATTGAACCTCCCACTCACTGCTTATGATCTTGTGTTACTACATATATTTGTGTGTATGTGTATGATATAAAACACACACACACACACACACACACACACACACACACATATCTGGAACAAAGTATCAAACTGAAAAATGGACATTTTTCTGCAGAGTGCATAATGTACTAGCCCAGGAGAAAGCTTAGGAAAATATGCCTAAGTAAAATTAATTGCATGTAGGCATCACCGAACAGACTCAAGAGATGTACTGGTTTCATTAAGTAGCCAGATGGCCTTCCAGAGTAGCCACAAGAGCAGACAGGCCCCCAGATGACAGATGATGAGGGGCCCTCCCTGTGGGCACTTTTTTTCCAGACAGCGTGTTGACATTAGGTATGACATACATTCATACCAGCACTGTTCGTGCAAATTCTCCCAGGAGAACAGGTGCTTGTCTTACCGACCTTCCCTAAGTGAAAGTTTGCCAAGGAAAATAGTCCAATCCCTTCAAATTCAATCTCAGCAGGCGCTACTGCTACCATAAAAGAAAAGAAAAGAAACCAAAATTCTGAATCAAAGGGAAAAAAAATGTAGAGAAAATTAGCTTGCAAAAATGTCCTTTGTTTGAAGCGGTTGACAGATGTCCTGCGGAAATTTGGAGTATCATCTGGCAGCTTCGAGTGTGCTCATTTTAAATGGAGTGCACATGAAAACATCGCCATTGTCAGAGCATTGGAAAGAAAAAGGGCATAGAAATAATCGTAGGTGTATACCTTTTTATGGTGTCAATATCATGTATTCGTTCACACACATCAGTAAGTGGCTTTGAACTTCACAAGGACATTGTCAATTGCTCAAGTTTTAGTCCTCAGTAGAAAGGCTAAAGTTTGTCTTGAGAGTGAGAATGCTAATTGAGCCTCTCTCTCTCTCTCTCTCTCTCTGTGTGTGTGTGTGTGTGTGTGTGTGTGTGTGTACACTTATATTTTGATAGGCAAATCTGGGTTCTCCAGGAAGATATGGCTCTCAAAATTTGGAATGCCCTCCTCTGGCTGGCATAGAAGGCTATAGATCCCCTTGAAAGAAAAGGCAATTGACAAGCTGCCCCATCTCCTACACAAGGTCTGAGGCACTGAGGAGATACAGAAAATATTCAATCATTCACTCAAAAGCATCTTTAAATTACTCCGATCGTAGCGGGCACTGTTCTTTTTTTTTTTTTTTTTTTTTTTTGGTGTCAAAAACAAGCACCTCTGCTTTCAGGAAGCTCATTCGTTGCCATGGAGAACAGATACAGACAACCGACTTATTTCACAGAAATTTAAATAGCGAGTGCACAGGCTCGCGGAGACATCCTCATGGAGAATGTGCGCTCAATCGAGAGATCAAGATGTAAATAACTATAAAACCATAAACAGAGAACTCAGTGAAGAGACTGAGAGAATTGTGGGAACTTTAAGGAGTCTAGCAACGTAGCCCTTGTCAGTAAGAATCTTGAGGGCACGCTGCGCTTGTTGGGACAGTGTGAGAAGTGTGAAGTGTAATTCCCACAGTGTGGGATATCAGATTGAAGTGAGGATGCAGTATGACTTGGAACCACAAAATGGGTGGATTTCTCAGAGTAGGTGTGAAAGGTTTCCTAGAGAAGTATGTTGGGAAGGGTTGCCATTATATTAGGAGGCAAGAAGCTCGGCTTGGCTCTGGCCACTTCTGCCCCAACGGGATTACATTATACAGGTACCAAACCAGATCAAATTGTCTTCAGCTCTGGCCTGTTCTATAAGCCAAGAATTTTTACTACCAATAGGCCATGGTATTAGAAATGATTTGTAGTGGTATCCACTGCACTTAATGCGAAAAAATAGAGAAGCACATAGCAGGTAGGAAATATTAAAAACATGGTCATTTTTTAAATTTTAAATATTTTATTTATTTATTTGAGAGAGGGAGCAGATAGAGAGGAGGTAGAGAGAGAATGGGCATGCCAGGGTCTTCTGCCCCTGCAAAGGAACTCCACATGCACGCTCCACCTTGTGCATCTGGCTTACGAGCATACTGGGGAATCGAACCTGTGTCCTTGGACTTCTCAGGCAAGCGCTTTAACCACCAAGCCATCTCTCCAGCCCCTGCAGCATGTTTCACCACGATGGCCACTCCAGGAGGAGAGACAGGAGCTCAGGACTCTGTCACGTATGTCTCTGCCAGCAAATGTGATGGAGTTCCTCTCTAAATCCTTAGCGCTTAGTCTTCAGACCAACGCTCCACTCTGCCCCCTCGATGTGATGGAATAGGCGCCCATTGCACCTGCCCAGGAGGCAGCTACTTTCCTTCTCTCGAGATCTAGGACAGTAGTGGAAAGCAAGGTCTGCTCTGCATTGTCTGTAGAGAGGGTGTCCACACTGCCAACAAATAAATAAATAAATATATAAAATAAAATGGGAGCAGGTGGCGAACACCAAGCACATGGGGAACTCACGCGACACGCAAAGGGAGTGGGGAGGGGTCTCCCACACGTGGCAAAGCTGTGTGCAGGAGTCAGGCCCAACAATCAGCGTGCACCCCACCCAGCCCACACACATGCCGGCCACAGGCACGGCAGAAGAGACTAACCTGTGCCACCTGGGACAGATGGCCAGCAGAGCTAAAGTGAGAGATGAGCTCCACGCTTCTATTTTCCCACCCTGCCAAAGACACCCCGGCACTGCCTCTAGGAAACGCAATGCCAGGGTTGGAGATGTGGCTCAGCAGTTAACGGTGCTTGCCTGCGAATCCTAGTGGTCTGCAGTTGATTCCCCAGCACCCATGTAAATCTAGCTGCACAAAGTGGTACATATGTCTAAGGTTCATTTGCAGTAGCAGCAGGCCCTGACAAGCCTATGAGCTCTCTCTTTCTTTCTCTCTCTCTCTCTATTTCTCTCCCAAAAAAATAATTTAAAAAATGCAAAGCTGTTGGGTTTCAATGGTTGGGGAAAGACATCCTTGTTTTCCCCACCCATGGCAGAAGAGAAATACTTTTGCATCTCTTAAAAAATATATTTTACCAGCACTCGGGAGGCAGAGGTAGGAGTATCACCGTGAGTTCGAGGCCACCCTGAGACTTCATAGTGGGTCACTATGACCCACTCTAGCCACTCTAGGTCAGCCTGGGCTAGAGTGAGACCCTACCTCAAAAAAACCATATATATATATATATATTAGAGTTGGAGAGATGGCTTAGCGGTTAAACACTTGCCTGTGAAGCCTAAGGACCTCGGATCAAGGCTTGATTCCCCTTGACCCACGTAAGCCAGATGCACAAGGGGGCGCACGCATCTGGACTTCGTTTGCAGTGGCTGGATCCCTGGTATGCCTCCATTCTCTCTCTCTGTCAAATAAATAAATAATATAAAAGTAAATCTAAAATACATATTTTATTTATTTATTTACTTATTTGTTTGTAAACAGAGAGAGAGGGAGAGAGTGTGTGCTTATTTTTGTGTATAGGAAAATGTCCTTTTTCTCTTAGAGAAAGAGAGAGAGAGCATGCCAGGGCCTCCAGCTGCTACAAATGAACTTCAGATGTGTGCACCATCGTGTATCTGGCTTGACATGGGTACTAGGGAATTGAACCTGGGTCTACACTTTTCAGGCAAGCACCTTAACTGCTGAGTCATCTCCCTAGCCCCCTCTTTTTCTTCTTCTTCTTTCGGACATTGTCATTATTGCCATCTCGTCTTTGGGATTTGACCAAGTGCCTTGGGACTTGGACAACAGGATAATGACTTCGAGTTTGAAACCCCAGATGACCCTCTGTATTCAAAGTGAGTGAGGGCTTGCTGATGGCTACAGGCAGCATGTGGTGGCTGGAAACCCCAGGAACAGCTTTCCTTAGAGAGCAGTTACTGGTCTAACAGAAAGTGCTTGCTTTCACAACAACCGACCTTTCCTTCTAGAACAGCTCGTTAGGAGCTAGGCTCAATTAGTTCCGTAGAGAATTAGCAGAGCTCCAGAAAGATAGGTGACTCATATTTAATGCACCAATTATCACACATTGTATCCTATGTGTATATACACAGGATAAAAATTCCGGCATTGGGCTGGAGAGATGGCTTAGCCGTTAAGGCGCTTGCCTGCAAAGCCAAAGACCTCGGTTTGATTCCCCACGACCCACATAAGGCAGATGCACGAGGTGGCGCACGCGTCTGGAGTTCGTTGGCTGTGGCTGGAGGCCCTGGCGAGCCCACTCTCTCCCTTTCTGCCTCTTTCTCTCCCTCTCTCCCCCCTCTCTCTGAAAAAATAAATCAAAATAAAATATTAAAATGAAATAAATTCCAGCATTCAAAAAAGACTACTGAAGTTTAGAGTTCATTTTGTTGTTGTTGTTGTTGTTGTTTGTTTTTTTCATGAAGGCTAAAATAAAGAACTCTGAGAACTACAGATTGGAGGGAAAATCTGATTATTTCAGGATCCGTCCTGGAAGTGTGTACAGGTGATGAGGATTATTAGGAAAGAAACTCTGTGTCATGAAATCAGAGGGCAAAGCCTTGGCTCCAAGTGCTGAAAACCCCCGAGCCTCATTTCCTGACCCTGTCAATTGGGCTAATAAAATTTCTCTTTGCACACACTGTATGTCATGAGCAAGCTTAACATGTTGATTTCTTAGAAAGACATTAGGTCCTATCCAGATAGACTATGGCGTCTTGGATTGCATGGGGGAATGGCTCCAGGACCTTCTGCAGATACTCAAATCTGGGGAAGCTCAAGTCCTGGGGTGCTTTGACTCAGGTGTCCCCCATAAACTTAGGTGCTCTGGATGCTAGGTTCCCAGCTGGTGGCAATAGGAAATTAACGCCTCCTGGAGGCAGTGTGTTGTTGGGGGCGGGCTTATGGGTGTTATAGCCAGTTTCCTCTTGCCAGTGTTTGGCACACTCTCCTGTTGCTGTTGCCCACCTTATGTGGGCCAGGGGGTGATGTACACCCTCTGCTCATGTCATCATTTTCCCTGCCATCATGGAGCTTCCCCTCGAGCCTGTAAGCCAAAATGAACCTCTTTTTTATTCCCACAAGCTGCTCTTGGTCGAGTGATTTCTACCAGCAATGCGGACCGGAGTGCAACACATCCTTATATAAAATGGTGTGTGTTTATTTTTGTGTATAACCCAAACAAATCCTCTCCTGCACCTTAAATCACCTCTGGACTACTTAAACCTTAAGAAAATGCCAACATGATGCAAATAGACTGCTGCATCATGTTTAGAGAATAGGGACAAGGAAAAAAGTTCTACGATGCAACTTTTTTTCTGATTGTTTTGGTCAGCCGTTGGTTGAATGCACAGGCATGGAAAGCTGGGTGTGTTCTTCTGACAGAGAAATACTGGGGAATAATAACCGGTAATTAAATGTGAACCGATCCTGAAGAGCGAGGCAAAGGATCACAATGGAACTCTGGGACATTGTCCAGCCAGGGACATTTAAAAAGAGGACAGGGCCTGGAGAGATGGCTTAGCAGTTAGGGCGTCTGCCTGCAAAGCCTAAAGACCCAGGTTTCGATTCCCCAGGACCCACATAAGCCAGATGCACAAGGTGACGCATGTGTCTGGAGTTTGTTTGCAGTGGCTGGAGGCTCTGGCGTGCCCATTTTCCCTCTCTCTCTCTCTTTGTCTCTGATAAAAAAAAGGAGGTCAGGATGTGCCCTGAGTAATCAGCTCCTTTGGATGAGTGCTCTTGGTGACACCTTGACATTCTTAGCACAATGTGACGTGATCCAGGTGAATCAGGGTTAACACTCTGTTGTTTCCAACAATCTTGCCCCACTCCGATAACCACCATGTCGGTTGCTTTCACCTCTTCTCTGTGCCCCTCTCCCCTCCTGGCTCATGACAGAACATGGGACGAAAGTCACCATCCCGCATAGATAGTTTTCCAGCAGACCACCCACCTGCCCCTGCTGAGCCCACTCCTAACTGTGTGCTCCCCTTATGTCTGGTGAGGGCGTGAGAGGGACAGCTCAGGAGGGGACAACACGGAGGAGGTCATGTTTCGTGTCAAGCCCACCCTTCACTCTGCTCCGGGAACATCATCTTCCCTGGGTACCCGGCTCCATGCTGGACTCTGCTGTCAGGGGTCTAAAGGAAGGTTGCCTTAGGACATCTCTTCTTTACCAAGTAGTGATTGTTAAATTGCCTCCTAGACAATCTTCTACAGTCTATTCCTGCACCTGATGGCTCCTCCTCCAAGTATCTCAACTTTAATACCCAAATTTCTTTTTACTTCACCAATCCTACTTGTAACATAAACCTCTCTTCAGTTACCACCTTTGTGATATCTCTGTGTCTTTTTCTTGCTTCTTCACCTCTTGAATACAAACAATCCTTTCTATGCACACTTCAGAAATGCATGGACTTAATAGCTTGATTAGAGAACATCAGAGCCCCCTAACAATACAGTCAAGCATCAGCGACCATGATATTACGTTTGAGCAGATAGATTTGTACAGTATGAACTCCACAGCGTCACTACAGCCCACGATTCTCTATGTAACTGACAAGCACACCCTAACCAATCGCATGACTTCTGTTTAGTCACTGTGCCTCTGTGGTTTGGATCACAGACAGATGAAAGGGCATATCATTATCTTCTTAACTTTCAATGATAAAATCATGAGAAATATTAAAATAGTAGATAGTCAAGAGGGAATTGGGCAGCAAAGATAAACTAATACAGACAGGGCTGGAGAGATGGCCCAGCAGTTAAGGTACTTGCCTGCAAAGCCTGAAAATCCAGGTTCGATTCCCCAGTACCCATGTAAAGTTGGATGCACGAAGTGGCACATGCATCTGCAGTTCATTTGCAGCAGTTAGAGACCCTGGCTCACCCATTCTCTCTCTCTCTCTCTTTTCTTGAAAATAAATAAATAAAACTTTTAAATTCTACTTGGAAATAAAAAGTGAATCCCAGCACTTGGGAGGCTGAGGTAGGACGATCACCATGAGTTAGAGGCCATCCTGAGACTACATAGTGAATTCCAGGTTAGCCTGACCTAGAGTGAAACCTTACCTTGAAAAATCAAGACAAATAAATAAATAAATATAAATGTAATAATAAATATAAATGTAATAATAAATACAAATATAAAATAAATATATAATATAATGTAATAAAAATAAATAAATGAACGAAATATATAAAATATTAAAAAATGAAGTGATAATGTTGGCAGTACAATTCAATTCAAATGCAATGACAATGTCTTTGTAGAAGAAACAGGTGACCATGGCAACGCTGCTCTGGGGATGCAGTGCTAGAGAAAGCTTGGGAAACGGAACCTGCCAGCATCAATGAGCAAAGCGGGCTTGAACAAAAGGAGGAAGACGTCCCTCAGGAAAAGACACTGGCAAAAAAAATGTCACACTACAGAATTGGAGGAGACATTGCATGACATGGAGAGCAAGAAGGATAAACTGTTGAAAGCTGATCGAAATAAGAGGGACATGCTGTAGAAGTAGAGAACTCATGGGGTGTCCAGGACTATAAGACGAGAGGAGAAAGACCAACAGCATTTCTGAAAGGTTTTTAGATGGCTCAGTGGTTAAGGTGCTTGCCCCAAAAGCCTAATGACCCAAGTTCAATTCCCCAGTGCCCACATAAAGCCAGAAGCACAAGGTGGCACATGCATCTGGAGTCTGTTAGTTAGCAGCTGAAGGCCCTGGAGTGTCCTCTCTCTCTCTCTCTTCTCTCTCATAAAAAAAAAATAACTATTCAAAGCAATACTACTGAAATAGGGGCTGGAGAGGTGTCTTAGCAGTTAAGGTGCTTGCCTACCAAGCTAAAAGACCCAGGTTCGATTCCCCAGGATCCACATAAGCCAGATGCTCAAGGGGGAGCATGCATCTGGAGTTCATTTGCAGTGGCTGGATGCCCTGGTGTGCCCATCCTCCTCCCACCCCTCTCTCTCTTTCTTTCTCTCTCACAAAGAAATAAATAAAAATATATTGAAATGTATTATTCTGGATTATTTGTGTGATCTCTGAGCATAATCACAAGTATTTTTTAAATGTGAAACAGCAAGAGATTTGGCTAAAGAAAAGAAAACAGCATGAGGAGGAAGGAAGCAATAGGTATTGCAAGGAAGAAAAAGGCTTTCTCCCACACAAAAGAGCAATTTACAGAGTGAAGAGACATTCTGTTGCATGGGAGAAAACAATGTGTAAGCCATTCATTTTGAGGACTGCTCAATATTCAAAATACATTCGGAACTCGTCCAACACAGTAGCAAGAAAATAAACTGCCAGATTTAAAAACTCAAAGGACAGCGCCTGGCGTGGTGGCACACACCTTCAGTCTTAGCAGTCAGGAGCCTGAGTTAAAAAGTCTCACCACGAGTCTGAGGCCAGCCTGGGGCTACAGAGTGAGCGCCAGGTCAGCCTGGGATAGAGAAAATTCAGAAGGCCTAAATTGATATTTATTCAAAACAGGTATAAAATGACCTGCAAGTGTATGAAAATGTGCTCTGCACTATTAACCATCAGAGAATTTCAAGTTAAGAGCTCATGTAGTATCCTCTCTCATGCCCGTGAGAACAGCGATTGTCAAAACTGGAAAGACTTCATGATTACTGGCAAAGTCGTGGAGGGAATGGAAGTTCTGTCCACTATTTGGGATATATAAAGTAGCTATTAGGGGAAACAGTATGGAGGTTCATCAGAAAATTCAAGAGAGAGCCGCGCTTGGTGGCGTACGCCTTTAATCCCAGCACTCGGGAGGCAGAGGTAGGAGGGTCGCCGTGAGTTCGAGGCCACCCTGAGACAAATAGTGAGTTCCAGGTCAGCCTTGGCTAGAGAGAGACCCTACCTCAAAAAAAAAAAAAAATCAAGACAGAATTATCATATGATCCAGCAGGGCACTTCTGGGTATAGGCCAGCAAAAATGAGATCAGAATATTGAAGGCACCTATGTTTGTGGCAAAATTATTCACAATAGCCAAGATAAGGACTCAACTTTATAGTCTACTGAAAGATGAGTGGATGGAGAGACCGTGTTTGTGGAATAGGGAAGGGAGCTGGGAAGAAGGCTTAGTGGTTAAGGAGACTTGCTCTTCAAGCTTGCTGACCAGAGTTCAGATTTCCAGTACCCATGCAAAGCCAGATGGTTACACCTGCCTGTTCTCCCGGAGCACATGGCAATGAGAGGGAGAGTCAGGAGTCTGGTCTTTCCAGAAACAAGCAACAATGAGAAAGACCTTGTCTCAAAAAAGGTGGGGCTGGACAGATGGCTGAGCAGTTAAGGCACTTGCTTGTGAAGTCTACGGACCCAGGTTTGATTCCCCAGTACCCACAGGTGCACATGGTGGCGCATGCATCTGGAGTTCGTTTGCAGTGGCTGGAGGCCCTAGTCCTCATGGGCCTTCTCTCTCTCTCTCTCTCTCTCTCGCAAATAAATAAATAAGTAAATCTATTTTTTTAAAAGGTGGACAGGGGCTGGAAAGGTGGCTTATCAGTTAAGGTACTTGCCTGAGAAGCCTAAGGACCCAGGTTCAACTCCTCAGTACCCACATAAGCCAGATGCACAAGGCTTGCTGCATGTTCTACGGGGCAGCATGGGGTGGCTGGAAACCCCGGGAACACTTTCCTTGAGAGCGTTACTGGCTAACAGAAAGGCTTGTTTTCAAAACAACCGCCTTTCCTTCTAGAACAGCTCGTTAGGAGCGGGCTAAATTTATTTTTCCGAGAGAATTAGCAGAGCTCCAAAAGATGGGTGACTCATTTTTAATGCACCAATTATCACCATTGTACCTATGTGTAATAACAGGAAAAAAATTCCGGCATTGGGCGGGGGAGAGGGCTAGCCTTAAGGCGCTTGCCTGAAAACCCAAAAAGACCTCTTTTTTGTTTCCCCAAACCCCACATAAGGAAAAGGGCACAGGGGCACACTCGGGAGTTCGTTGCGTGGCTGGAGCCCGGGCGACCCCCACTCTCTCCCCTTTCTGCCTTTTTCTCTCCCTCTCCCCCCCTTCTCTAAAAAAAAAATAAAAATAAAATATTAAAATGAAAAAAATTTCCCAGCATTAAAAAAAGACTACTGAAGTTTAGAGTTCTTTTGTTTTTGTTGTTTTGGTTTTTTTTTTTTTCATGAGGCTAAAAAAAAGAACTCTGGAACTAAGATTGGAGGGAAAATCTGATTTTTCAGGATCCTCCTGGAAGTGTTAAGGTATTAAGATTATTAGGAAAAAAAATCTGTGTCATGAAATCAGAGGAAAAAAGCCTTGCTCCAAGTGCAAAACCCCCCGACCCTCATTTCCTGACCCTGAAATTGGGCTAATAAAATTTTCCCCTTTCACACACTGTTGTCATGAGCAAAGTTTAACATTTGATTTCTTAAAAACTTTGGGTCCTATCCAGATAACTAGGGCGTTTTTGGATTGAAAGGGGGAAGGGCTCCAGACCTTCTCAATATCAAATTTGGGGAAGCCAAGTCCTGGGGTCTTTGACTCGGGTGCCCCCCATAAACTTGGGTGCTCTGGATGCTAGTTCCCGCTGGTGGCAATGGGAAATTTAACGCCCCCTGGAGGGGTGTTGTTGGGGCGGGCTTAGGGGTGTTATAGCCAGTTTCCTCTTGCCATGTTTGGCACACTCTCCTTTTGCTGTTGCCCACCTTATTGGGCCGGGGGGTGATTCACCCTCTCCATGTCTCATTTTCCCCTGCATCATGGGCTTCCCCTCGAGCCTGTAGCCAAAAGAACCTCTTTTTTATTCCCCAAGCTGCCTTGTCGAGTGATTTCTACCAGCAATGCGGCCCGGGAGTGAAACACATCCTTTTTAAAATGGTGTGTTTTTTTTTTGTGTATAACCCAAACAAACCCCCCTGCACCTTAAAACCTCTGGTTTAAACCTTAAAAAATGCCAACATATGCAAATAGACTGCTGCATTGTTGAATAGGGAAAAGGGAAAAAGTTCTAAAATAAAACTTTTTTTCTGATTGTTTGGTCAGCCGTTTGGTTGAATGCACAGGCAGGAAAGCGGGTGTGTTCTTCTGACGGGAAAATACGGGGAATATAACCTAATTTAAATGTGAAAAAAACCAAGAGCAAGGCAAAGGATCACAAAGGAACTCTGGGGCTTGTCCACCAGGGGCATTTAAAAAGAGGGCAGGGGCCGGAGAGATGGCTTAGCATTAGGGCGTCTGCCGCAAAACCTAAAGACCCAGTTTGATTCCCCAGGGCCCACATAAGCCCAAGACAAAGGGGCCATGGCTGAGTTTGTTTGCAGTGGGGTGGGTCCTGGGTGCCCATTTTTTCCCCTCCTCTCTCTTTTTTCGATAAAAAAAAAAAAAGGGCAGGGTGTCCCTGAGTAATCAGCTCCTTTGGATGAGTGCTCTTGGTGACACCCTTTACATTCTTGCACAATGTGACGTATCCAGGGGAATCGGGTTAACACTCTGTTGTTTTCCAAAATCTTGCCCCACTCCATAACCACCATGTTTTCTTTCCCCCCTTCCTCCCCCCTCCCCCCCCCGGCTCAGCAGAACAGGGGCGAAGTCACCATCCCATAGATAGTTTTCCAGCAGACCACCCCCTGCCCCTCTGAGCCCCCTCCTAACTGTGCCCCTTATGTCTTTGGTTGGGTGAGAGGGACAGCCAGGAGGGGACAACACGAGGAGGTCATTTTTCGTGTCAAGCCCCCCCTTTACCTGCTCCGGGAACTCATTTTTTCCCTGGGTCCCGGCCCATGCTGACTCTGCTGCAGGGGTCTAAAAAGGTTGCCTTAGGACATCTCTTCTTTACCAGTATGATTGTTAAATTGCCTCCTAGACAACTTTTACAGTCATTCCTGCACCTGAGGCTCCCCTCCAAGTATCTCAACTTTAATACCCAAATTTCTTTTTACTTACCAATCCTATTGAACATAAACCTCCTTCAGTTACCCCCTTTGTGATATCTCTGTGCTTTTTCTTGCTTCTTTACCTCTTGAAAACAAACAATCCTTTTTAGCACATTAGAAATGCATGGACTTAATAGTTGATTAGAGAACATCAGAGCCCCCTAACAAAACAGTCAAGCATCAGCGACCCATGATATTACGTTTGAGCAGATAGATTTGTACGTATAATCCACAGCGTCACTACAGCCCACGATTCTCTATGTAACTGAAAAGCACACCCAAACCCAATCGATGACTTCTTTTAGTCACTGTCCCTCTGGGGTTTTGGATCACAGACAGATGAAAGGGCTATCATTTTTTTCTTAACTTTAAATGAAAAAATTTATGAAAAATATTAAAATAGTAGTAGTCAAGGGGGAAATTTGGGGCAGCAAGAAAAACTAATACAGACAGGGCTGGAGAGAGGCCCCCCAGTTAAGGTATTTGCCTGCAAAGCCTGAAAATCCGGGTTCTTTCCCCCAGTACCCATGAAATTTGGGATGCACGAAGGGGCACATGCATTCATTCATTTCAGCAGTTAGAGCCCCGGGCTCACCCATTCTCTCTCTCTCTCTTTTTCTTAAAAATAAATAAAAAAATTTTTAAATTCTACTTGGAAAAAAAAGTGAATCCCACACTTGGGAGGGCTGAGGAAGGAAATCACATGTTTTAGGGGCCATCCTGAGATCATAGTGAATTCCAGTTAGCCTGACCTAGAGTGAACCTTTACCTTGAAAAATCAAGACAAATAAAAAATAAATATAAATGAAAATAAATAAAAATGTAATAATAAAACAAATATAAAATAAATATATAATAAATGTAATAAAAAAAAAAATAAATAAAGAAATTTAAAAATTTAAAAAATGAATGATAATTGGCAGTACAATTAAATTTTAAATGCAATACAATGTCTTTGAGAAGAAACGGTGACGGGCCCACGCTGCTCGGGGGATGCATGCTAGAGAAAGCTTGGGAAAGGGAAACCTGCCAGCATAAATGAGAAAAGCGGGCTTGAACAAAAGGGGGAAGACGTCCCCAGGAAAAACACTGGAAAAAAAAAGTCACACACAAAATTTGGAGGAGACTTTGCATGACAGGAAGCAAGAAGGAAAACTGTTAAAACGGACAAATAAGGGGGACATGCTTAAAAGAGAGAACTCAGGGGGTTCCCCGGGACTATAAGACAGGGGAAAAAAGCCCAACAGCATTTTTGAAAGGTTTTTAGAGGGCTCATGGGAAGGGCTTGCCCCAAAAACCCTAAACCCAGTTCTTTCCCCAGGCCAAAAAAACCCAAAGCCAAGGGGCACAGCTCGGGAGTTTTTAGTTAGCACTAAAGGCCCGGAGTGTCCTCTCTTTTCTCTCTCTCTCCCCCCTTTTAAAAAAAAAAAAACTTTTAAAAGCAATCTACTGAAATAGGGGCTGGAGAGTGTCTTAGCGTTAAGGTGTTTGCCACCAAGCTAAAAGACCCGGTTCGATTCCCCAGGATCCACATAACCCAGATCCCAAAGGGGGAGCAGCATCTGGGTTCATTTGCATTGGCTGGACCCCCCCCTGGGCCCCCATCCTCCCCACCCCTCTCTCCTTTCTTTCTCTCTCACAAAGAAAAAAAAAAATATATTGAAATGTTTATTCTGGATTATTTTGTGATCCAGCAAATCACAAGTATTTTTTAAAGTAAACAGCAAGAGTTTTGGGCAAAAAAAAGAAAAACACAAGGGGGAAGGAAGCAATAGGTATTGAAAGGGAGAAAAAAACTTTCTCCCCACAAAAGACAATTTTACAGAGTGAAGAGACATTCTGTGCATGGAGAAAACAATGTGTAACCATTCATTTTGAGGACTGCTCAATATTTCAAAATACATTCGGAACTCGTCCAACACAGTACAAAAAATAAACTCCAGATTTAAAAAATCAAAAACAGCGCCCGGGGGTGGTGGCACAACCTTCATCTTAGCAGTCAGAGCCGAGTTAAAAAGTCTCACCAAAGAGTCTGAAGGGAGCCGGGGCTACAAGGGCGCCAGTCCCTGGGGTAAGAAAATTCAGAAGGCCCAAATGATATTTATTCAAAAAAGGGAAAAATACCTGCAAGTGTATGAAAATGTCTCTGCACTAATTTTAAACCCTCAAGAAATTTTAATTAAACTCAGTAGTATCCCCTCAGCCCGGGAACACGATTGTCAAAACGGAAAGACTTTTAACTGGCAAAGCTGGAGGGAATGGAATTCTGTCCACATTTGGATATAAAAGAGCTATTAGGGAAACAGAGGGGGCATCAAAAAAATTTAAAAGAGAGCCGCGCTTTTGGGCGTACGCCTTTAATCCCAGCACTCGGGAGGGAAGGTAGGAGGGGCGCCGTGATTCGGGCCACCCGAGACAAAAAGTGATTTTTAGGAGCCTTGGCAGAGAGAACCCTACCTAAAAAAAAAAAAAAAACAAACAAATTATCAATGATCCAGCAGGGCACTTCGGAAAAGGCCAGCAAAAAAGAAAACAGAATATTGAAGGGACCTATTTTTTGGGGAAATTATTCACAATACCAAATAAGGCTCAACTTTAAGTCTACTGAAAGAGAGTGGATGGGGAGACCGTGTTTTTGGGAATAGGGAAGGACGGAAGAAGGCTTTGGGTTAAGGGGACTTGCCTTCAAACTTGCGACCAAGTTCAGTTTCCAGTACCCAGCAAAACCAGATGGGTTACACCGCCGTTTCCCCGGGAGCACATGGCAATGAGAGGGGAGTCAGGAGTCGGTCTTTCCAGAAACAAGAAAACAAGAGAAAGCCCTTGTCTAAAAAAAGGTGGGGCGGACAGATGGCGGCATTAAGGCACGCTTGTGAACTGGGACCCGGTTTGATTCCCCATACCCACAGTGCACATGGTGGCGCATGCACTGGATTTTTTTGCAGGGGCTGGGGGCCCTAGTCCTCGGGGGCCTTCCCCTCTCTCTCTCTCTCTCCTCGAAAATAAATAAATAAGTAAATCTATTTTTTTAAAAGGTGGACAGGGGCTGGAAAGGTGGCTTATCAGTTAAGGTACTTGCCTGAGAAGCCTAAGGACCCAGGTTCAACTCCTCAGTACCCACATAAGCCAGATGCACAAGGTGGTGCATGTGTCTAGAGTCCATTTGCAGGGGCTGGAGCCCTTGGCCCTTTCTCTCCTGTCTCTCTCTCTCTCTCAAAAAATAAATTGAAAGAAAAGGTGGAAACTGAATACCAACACCCCAAGGTTGTCTCTGACCTCCACACATACACCACACCAAGGCACACATGCACGCAAATACACACACACACACTCATATATACACACAAATCCAAAAATAATATTGTGCATGTGTATTTCACATAATAAAATACTATTTAGCCTAATAACAGGAAATCATGTCATTTGTGTCAACTTGAATGAACTTGAAGGACAACACATTAAATGAAATAAACTAGGCACAGAAAGACAATTACCATGTGTTCTCACATTTTGTGAGATATTAAAGAAAACTCATAGAAGGAAACAAAGAGTAAAGCGGTGTTGTTCAGAATCTGGGGGTGAGGGTAGGGGAGATGGGTAGATGTTGGTCAAAGAGTATAAAGTTTCAGTTAGAGGATGAAAAAAAGCCCTAATACTATAGCGATACTTACACTAGCCTTTTATGGAAAATTAAGCTTTCTGGAAAAAAAATATATGAAAATAAGACAATATCAAGTTTCAAAAGTTAAATCATTGTGGGCTGAGCACAGTAGCACACAGCTTATAATGCCAGTACTTGGGAGTCTGAGGCAGGAAGAATGAGTTTCAAGCCAGTAAGATTGTCTCAAAAAAATTAAATCATTGTTACTATTAGTACATACTTTATCACGTCATGGGTCCGTCTAAGAGAGACAGAGCCATAGCTCAGCTCTTAGGTGGGCTTAACTAAGGAACTAGGGGACTGGATTTCTCAACGGTCACCAAGTCTCCACTCTGTCAGTGCCTCCAACATCTATATCCCATGGAAATCAAAGAACAAATTTCACAGACAACACAGGTGTTTCATTTGGGGGGGGCAGATAGATAGATAGATAGAGAGACAGAAAGAGTGAGAGAATGGGCATGCCAGGGCTTCCAGCCACTGCAAATGGACTCTAGACACATGCACCACCTTGTGCATCTGGCTTATGTGGGTTCTGAGGAATCAAATCTAGGTACTTAGCTTCATAAGGGCCTTGGAAGACTCTGGACCACGTGGGGAGATGGGGGCCGAAGGGGAAGCCCTGGTGGTCCAGTTCCTTGCTCCTCAGCGACTTAGCCCTCCAGGTTAGTGTTCTGGCAGAGAAGTTACTTGCTTTTCCTATGAATTAGTTAACCCTGAGGTATTCAGTTAGTCCTTGCCCAGATCCTCATGGCTTCCCGATGTCAAAACACCATGGGCTGAAGAGAGGCCTCAATGGTTAAAGCGCTTACCTGCAAAGCCTAAGGACCTGAGTTCAGTTCCCCAGTACCCACATAAGACTAGACGCACAAGGTGGCACTTTGCGTCTGGAGTTTGTGTGCAGAGGCTAGAGGCCCTGGTCTCTCTCTTTCTCTCTCTCTTTATCTGCCTTTCTCTCTTTCATTCTCTCTCAAATATACAGATAAATAATAAAATAAATACCAGAAAACATAGAAAATGAAAGACATGAAGAATGGGTGAGTAAAATTTATAGTTTCTATCTGTGGAATGAGAAGTGTCTGGTGACTTGATGTGTGGAGGTCTAGGATGCCATCATCCAAAATGCAGCCGAAGGCTAACCTGAAGAGGCAGACAGGCTGGACCGACCATCTCAATGGCCATTCTTTGGCCATGCAATTTCTCCCTGCCTAGGGCTTAACTGCTCCCCGACAAAGGAAAGGGGAGACATCTTGTCTGGTAGAGTAACCTCCTTGCTTGAGCCCCCAATTTCCCTCTCAAACTTCACAGGCTAATGATACAAGCTGTACTGACCTTCGCCTACTATGTTTTTGGATGACGTGGGGTTTAGGTGGGAAGTCTCCACATTTGTCTTTTCTGCCTACCTATTATATTACCATAAGGACGACATTCATATATATATATATATATATATATATAGGGCTCGTGCGATCTCCCGGCCAAAAGCACCAGAGAAACTCCTAGTTTAGACAACTGGAAAGCCAGCTCCTCTCCAATGCCACTTGATGCTCCAGTCACCCACACCCCCATGTCAGTCAGCCCCCAATATGGTGAGGAAGGAAGATCAAAGTCAATGAACGCTAAACAACACTACTGGCTATGAAGGCCTGATATGTGAAGCATAAAAATACGAGCACCTTAAAGCCAGGGCGTGGTGGCGCACGCCTTTAATCCCAGCACTCAGGAGGCAGAGGTAGGAGGATTGCCGTGAGTTCGAGGCCACCCTGAGACTACAGAGTGAATTCCAGGTCAGCCTGAGCTAGAGTGAGACCCTACCTTGAAAAACCAAAAGAAAAAAAAAAAATACGAGCACCTTAAGCAAACTTTTCCTTCCTAACGTTCTTTAAGCAGCACAACCACAAACTATATTACCAGCAGTTACCCGCTGTGATGGTGTGAATGTGAAATGTTTCCTGTCACCGTAAGAGTTTGTAATTCAGCCTCCTAGTTAGTCCCCAGCTGGCGGAGCCTTTCTGGAGGAGGTGTGTTGCTTCGGGTGACTCTGGGGTTAGCCAGTCCTGCCTAGTGGGTGACCAGTGCCAGCGTGTGCTTGGTGCTCCTGCCCTGCTGCTGGTGAACAGAGATGGCACGGCTGCCTGCAGTGCCATGCTTCCTCCACCCTGATGAGCTGCCACTCAAAACCGTAAACATGAAATAAACCCTCTCCTCCCATCAGCAAAAAAAAGAGAAAAAAAATCTAGGTCTGGAGAGATGGCTTAGTGGTTAAGGTGCTTGCCTGCAAAGCCAAAGGACTCAGGGTTCAGTTCCCCAGGACCCACGTAAGCCAGATGCACAAGTAGGCACACTACTTGTCTAGGGTTTGTTTAGAGTGGCTGGAGGCCCTGGCATGCCCATTCTCTCTCTCTCTCTCTCTATCCCTGCCCTATTCCTCTCTCTCTTTCAAACAAATAAATAAATAAATAGTGAAATAAAACCTGCATTAGTATATACATATGTAAAATCTGATTTGGAGCTGGAGAGATTGCTCAGTGGTTGAAGGTGCTTGTTTGCAAAGCGCTGGCCAGGTTGGATTTCCCAGTACCCACTGAAGCCAGATACGCAAAGAGGCACGTGCATCTAAGGATCATTTGCACTGGGAAGAGGTCCTGGCATGCCCATTCTCTCTCTCTCTCTCTCTCTCTTCCTCCCTCTCTAATAAGTAAAACCCATTTTTAAGGTCTGTCTGATTTTTCAGCATTTTCTCTGGCACTGAGCTCACTGCTTTGGATTCTCTTTCAGATTCAGTCCTTTCTGCAAGCCTAGCAGACAAGCAGCACGGAGCCCCAGGTTAGAGGTGAATAAACCAGAGCACAGGGAAGGTAAACACGTCACTGGGATTTGCTGGCGTGGCTAAGCCAAGTTCACCTCCAGGTCTACCTGATATTCGTGCTAATGGTTTTACCATTAACTATGCTGACTTTTCAATTTCAATGTACTTTCTTTTTTTGCAAGTTTATCTGCCAGACCCATGGTTACAATGACATGGGTGATTCTACAAATCCCCAACCCAATGGTGCATTTGTTGGCAAAGGGGGAATTAAGGGACAGGCTGTGGGCTCTAAGAAAACAGGAAGTGGGAAGGCCTGAACTGGGGTGGGAAGGAAATGAAATGACAGTCACAGAGGAACTGGCGTATCCAAGCGGGGAGAATGTGAGCTCATGAATATTCAAGCAGGGAGAATGTGAGCTCATGAATATTCAAGCAGGGAGAATGTGACCTCATGAATATTCAAGAGGGGAGAATATGAGCTCATGAATATTAAGCAGGGATAATGTGAGCTCATGAATATCCAAGCAGCTAGGTCATCAGGATACACCAAACAGATTCAGTTACTGAGAGCAAGGGGTGGGGTTTGATGACAGAAGAACACAACAGGAGACCAGCACCACAAGCTAGTGTTATAGTATTAGGTCTGAACAGAGCCAGCTAGTGGATAAGAGAGGGGTATATGGAATGGGAGAGCGACTGGTATAAAGTGGTTTTGGGTAGGACTAAGCCACTGCATGAGGCCTGAGGATTGACCCCTCAAGGACAGGCCTAGAAGAAGGATCTCTGGAGGATGCATCCCACCATGAGGTCCCCATGGACACCAGAGGCCAGACGGAGGCCCATGCTGTATGAGGAACTAGAAGGGCCTCGATTGTGTCCACGACTGGAAGGGCCCTGCCACACACACACACACACACACACACAAATCTTCCCAAAAGAAACCCCTGCTCTGTTTAGGTTCTCCCCACTCCACCCTAGACAGACAGACATCCCTACGGACTGACGCATTTTCCTGAAGGTTCTAAGTCAAATATTACCCTCAAGCGGGAGGGCAAGATGCTAAGCCGTCATCAACCTATGCAACGAGGGTATGGATGTGAGAACAGAACCAGTTTGGTTAACCTACTTGGCAGAACCTGGGCTCTGAGGAAACAATCCAGCCACAGTGGTGGATCCTTTTGAACTGAGGATGGCAACCCTTATGTGCGGCTATGTGAGACCGTGAGTGGTTGGGGAGGAAGGCGGAAGGCACCAGAAGAAATGACCACTCCTGCACCTTTCACAGGTTCTTAATGTTCCAGACCCCATAGCTTCCTTGGACAGAAAAACCACAAAGAAGTTTCCAGATATCCTTTGATGGTACTGGAGAAACTGAGGTTCGGGAGGGTCGTCAAAAGTTGCTCAGATAATTAACGGTGAGGCTAGATTGAAAATATAGATCTGTGTGCTCGGCAAGCTGTGTTCCTTCCCACCGTGCCACAGCGCGGGAAACACCAAAGACCAGTCTGTTGTCTCATTTTCCCCCAGGGTCTAGTCCCATGTCAAGCAGGACAGAAGCCCATCTGCAAAGCGGCTCTTTGGATAAGGGCTGTGTTCCCGTCCTGCCGCTGTGGTCCTGCAGGAACCGAACAAGGTTATTCGATAGCACTCCAAGGGGCCAGCACCCTGGGACACTGTTTTTGAATGGCAAATGTGTCTCTTCGCTTTCAAACTTGTTTTCCGTTTCAAAAGCAACATGAAAATTCTTATGAGCTTCAAAACCGACTGCAGGAAGACTTCTCCATGCCATTTTGAACTGTGACTGTTGAGAAACAAATGTCTGTTTTTATTTTTAAATGTTCCTCTAGCGTGTGAGGATATTTGAGATGGAAGGAGGGGGCTTTATAAACCTCTGTCTTATCCCTGGGGTGATCTATCCATCCTAGAGCAAAATCCGAATGATTGACATAGGGCTGCCTGGACAGGGGTTCAGAGCCCAGCAGGTGGTCACAAAATCAGGCAGGACTTCTCAGGTCTTCATTGCCATAAGCCCACCGGGCTTCTTCAGAGTAAGCCTTGTGACTAGCCCATGGCACCCACCCCTGTGGGCATTCACTGAAGACTCTTAAGTCAGTCCATGTTTCCCCCATTCCCTGCCCCACCACATAAGCATTAAGAAGTAAGCTCTATGAAGTATGTCTAGACGCTGGGGGAATACTCTATTCTCCCTGCGCCTGCGTTTTCATATCGGGGAGCCACTGACTTGTAGTCCAGGACAAGTTCTGATCACAAATGAATTTAGGAGAGAGTGGGACACACAGAGCATCACTGTTAGGCTTGGACAAACACTATGAGGGTGTCGACCAAGAAAATTGCTCAAAGCCTTGACACTGACTCCAAGACAGGAAGAATCCTGAGTCGGGGTGAATTCCGAATGAATCCCGTAAGCCAGTTGCTAGCAAATATTTGGTAAACCCATTGGAGCTGTTTGTGTTTTGTTTCACTGCTGTAGTGAAATCCGGAGAGAGTGAAGGGATAACATTTTCTTGTTTACCATTAGAGGAAATAAGAGCCCCTGCTTTCTTCCCAGTGTAACTCGGGCAAAATGAAACTTCAGCTCTGAATTATTTGTTTTAAAGGTACGCTCTTTGATCATGAAATTGAAGTCTCAAAGACTTGACTAGTTCAAAATCATATAAAGGGTGAAATGCAAGAATTTATTTTTATTAGATCCATTGAACGTTCCAAATTCAAGCTGTCTGCCACTTCCATTTTATGTCTCTTTGGATGACCTTGAACACGTTACTGCCTCTATTTTCCTTTCTGCAAATGCTTGTACAGCAGTTAACCTTCAGACTGATGGATGTGACTCTTTCAATGAATCATGTCACTGTACTAAACAGCTCAAATGAAGGAAGAAACAGACTCAGGAAACTTAGAAAACAAGAAGAAGCAAGTTGGTTCGGGGGCATTTTTCTACCTCGTGCTTCTCCACTGAGCTACTTAATGCCCTGCTTGCCTCTTGCAGACTCAAAGCAGATTCAGTCATGGGGGAAGACACAGGGTTTGTAGCAGCACAAGGGAAAAAGGAAAAGAGGGTTCTAAGCAAATGGACTTTCATGTCACTTAACAATAATGATAACAGTGACGTTTTTGAAAGATGGGGGGAGGGTCTTGAGATCAAAGTGCCACACAAGCGTCACCTCTGTCATTTACTCTGTTCAGTTGGTAGAGCTGCCCGGAATGCCAAAGTGAGAAGAAATCCGAGTTTGCCGCATAATCAGTAGGAAAGGGCACTATGAGTTCCTAGGAAGGTTATTAAATATCTATTCTCAAAACAACGCTGAAAGATATATGTGTAGTACATATGAAACTGAGACCTAAAGAACTTTAGACTTTCCATGAAAGCAGCAGGAGTCTTCTGAGTCTTGGTTCTGAGCTTCTCTGTCTCTTCTCAAAGCCTACACATCCTCTACCGCACAACTTCTTAAAATCTAGATCATGACCCCATAGGGATATCCCAATTGAATGTAGGGGTTATGAAAAAAAAATGACAATAGTAAAAGTTTCTGGGGGCTGGAGGTATGGCTCAGCAGTTGAGGTACTTGCCTGTAAAGCCCAACAACCTGGGTTTGATTCCCCAGTACCCACCCAAAGCCAGATGTGCAAAGTGGCGCATGCATCTGGAGTTTGTTTGCAGCAGCTGGGGCCCCTGGCACAACCATTCTCTCTGTCTCTCTTCTCTTACAAATGAATAAATAAATAAACTTTTTAAAAAAGTTTCTCACAATGACCACAAATCAATTCCAAGTCCAACACATCACGAGTCCCGGTGTTACTGGCAGTATTCACCTGTGTTGTGGCTGAGGGTTCCACCACAGCCTTGGTTCCGAACGCAGAGCGTCCACACTTGCATCGTGTGGGCAGAGCCAGCAAGAGCTGCCTGAAATAACCCAGCAGAGATTTACCACTACTGTATATTGTGAATGGCATTATTTTTGCTGTATGTACAATTTTTTTTTGTTTTTCAAACACATAAAAGTTCACTTACATCAAACAAAGACTTTTTCAATATTTTCCTGCCGTCATTCCTCAGCATGCATCGAGTTAGTATATGCTTCGATTGTGTTGTCTTAGAATACTTGATTTCAAAAATTACTATTTGAGGGCTGGAAAGATGACTTAGCAGGTTAAGCACTTGCCTGTGAAGCCTAAGGACCCCAGGTTCGAGGCTCGACTCCCCAGGACCCAAGTAAGCCAGATGCACAAGAGGCACATGCATCTGGAGTTCGTTTGCAATGGCTGGAGGCCCTGGCAGGGCCTATTCTCTATCTATCTGCCTCTTTCTCTCTTTGTCTGTCACTCTCAAATAAATAAATAAAAATAAACAAAAAACATCACTATGTGACCACAGAGGAATTGGCAAGTTGAGCAAGAGCGCTCCTACCATGGTGAGCCTGGGGGATGGCGACAGACACTGAGGGCACTCAAATGTACCAGAGCAGAAATCCAGAAGCTGCTGAGAGCTCAGCACTAAAGTACATATTAAAAAAATCCACCAAGGCTCAGGGGATTTTGTGGAGGAGGGGGCAGAGGTTGCAAGAGCCACAGGGCGAGGAGTATCCAGAGGCCTCGCCCCCCACACCCTATGATTGACCTTTGCTCTCACAACTTATAACCCACAACCTCATGGTGAATACCAGAAAACCCACTGAGGAGGACCCATGGTGGGATGGGGACAGGGAGCAGGGGAATGGAACCCATAATTGATTTGTCCATAGAAAGTTTTTACTTAATAAAAAAAAAATTCTGAGTCATCCCAAGGTCAGAAGGCACCATGGTGCTGAGAAGAAGTGACAGAGGAGTGCTCAGCACTGAAACATCTCGATCACACCTTCCAAGGCTCAGGGTCCATTGCGGAAGAGGTGGCAGAAAGAATGTAAGAGCCAGGCTGGAGAGATGGCTTAGCAGTTAAGCACTTGCCTGTGAAGCCTAAGGACCCTGGTTAGAGGCTTGATTCCCCAGGACCCACGTTAGCCAGATGCACAAGGGGGCGCACGCGTCTGGAGTTCGTTTGCAGTGGCTGGAGGCCCTGGTGCGCCCATTCTCGATCTCTCTCTCTGCCTCTTTCTCTCTCTGTCTGTTGCTCTCAAATAAATAAATAAAAATAAACCAAAATTTTTTTTAAAAATGTAAGAGACAAAGAAAGGGTAGGACTCCTTACAACATGCTCCTCCAGACACAAAATGGCCTGAATATCCATGACCTCACAGTGCCTGACCCTACCTACACAAGACCCTCATAATAGGAGGAAAAGATGATGACATCAAAATAAAAGAGAGACTGATTGAGAGGGGGAGGGGATATGATGGAGAGTGGAGTTTCAACAGGGAAAGTGGGGGCAGGGAGGGAATTACCATGGGATAAGTTGTTCAGCACTGCAACATCTCACACCTACCAAGGCTCAGGGTCCGTTGTGGAAGAGGTGGCGGAAAGAATGTAAGAGCCAAAGGAAGGGCACGACTCC
This sequence comes from Dipus sagitta, assembly GCA_036346955.1. Classification (NCBI taxonomy): domain Eukaryota; kingdom Metazoa; phylum Chordata; class Mammalia; order Rodentia; family Dipodidae; genus Dipus; species Dipus sagitta. The sequence goes on from CM070792.1 coordinate 5,676,915, forward strand.
TTACATACAACTGTCAGGACAGAATTTGGCCTCGATATCCCAGACCTCGCAGTGCCTAGCAATACCCACACAATACCCTCATAATAGGAGAAAAAGATGATGACATCAAATTAAAAGAGAGAGTAATGGAGAGAGGGAGGGGATATGATAGAGACCAGAGTTATGAGGGAAAAAGTGGGGGAGGGGAGTGGAAGGGATGGAAATACCATGGTTTATTGTCTGTAAGTATAGAAGTTGTCAATAAAAAATAGATATGTTAAAAAAATAAATACATAAGAAAAACATTTAAAAAATAAACAAAAAATATATCAAAAATTCTGTTTGAGTTGCTGACTCAACTTTCACACACACTCATACACATACACACACACACACACACACAAACACAAACACACACATACACACACAATCCTTAAGTGAATTTTACCTAAAGATTACGACAGAATTCCCAACAATTTTTGAAGTGGCCCCAAACATATTTCTGCCATATTTTAGTAGATATTTGTGCAAAGTGACATGTTCACATTGACAATTATAAAATCAAAATAGAAATTAACTCTGAAGGATGTTAAAGATGCTCTGCATCCTTCAGTGTCAGATATTTAGCCAAGATTTAATTCTTTATATGAAGATGAACTAGGGCTGAAAAGGTGGCACAGTAGTGAAGGAGCTTGACTTCAAAGTCTAATGACCTGGGTTTGATTCCCCAGTACCTCCTTAAAGCCAGATGATCAAAGTGGTACATGCATCTGGAGTTCTTTTGCAGCAGCTAGAGGCCCTGGAGTGCCCATGCTTGCTCACTTGCTCTTTCTCTCTCTCTCTCCTGACAAATAAATAAAGAAAAGATAAAACTAGCTCAGCCATCTCACTAGGGTATAAATTTGCTTTTACTTTTAGTAATTGCAAAGTGATGAATGAGCCGGAATTATTCTAAACTAAGTTTCTTTATGATTTATTATCATACATGCTTGGCCTGTATATGTGTTTTAGATAACTACAAACTCAGAGCTGTAGAAAAAAAAAACTTTTCCAGGCCAACCAAAGGAGTCACAAGTGGAAAAGGTTTTGAAGCCTTGAAGCTGGGTCTGGTGGCTCACTGTGTGCATGAGGGGAAGAACATCACGGCCTCCAGACTTGCATGTCCAAGTGAAGGTGGACTCAGCAACACCTAAGACACAAAGTTCCCACAACAGTTTGTGAGATAACTACATAGTAAACCCTTCACAAAGCTGTGAAGCTTCAGCTGCAGAGATGGCTCAGTGGTTAAGACACTTGCCTTACAAAGCCTAACGACCTGGGTTCAATTCCCCAACACCCACATAAAGCCAGATGCACAAAGTGGTGCATGCACCTGGGGTTCCTGTGTCCTGGTGTGCCCATTCTCTCTGTGTGTCCCTTCTCTTTATGCCCCTCTGCTTGAAAAAATCAGTCAATAAATCTAATTATGTAACTATGTAACTATACTAATTATGTAACTGTAGATGGTTCTTACATGGTGTCAACATAATGTATGGAATGCCTACCTTCCTACTTCTTTGCATCTCACCGGAATCCTCTGCCATTGATTCATTTTAAGGTACTAAAGCCCAATTACTTACTACAAATCAGTCAATGCTGAGTTTGTGATTGCTTTGGAAGAGTGTAGCAAAGTCACTTGTATAAAATGCCTCCTATTCCACACTTTACTGACTTGGGTCTGTGAGAAAGAAATCCTTCCCCGCCGGCAGCCGTCTAACACGTTGGAGATCTCTACTGTAACTCATGCCCCTCCTGGGGCTTTAGTAGATGGCTGAAATTCTGCACTTTGATATTATAATAATATTTATTTTGTCTTAATATACTGTAAAAAAAGTTTTAGAAAAATAAGACATAATTTCTATGCACATTTTTACATCCACAGTATTTGCGTATATGTGGTTTTCTGTAAGCGTTTTTCCATCCTTGAACTCATAAAGATTCTCAAGCTAGTACAAAAATAATGGGACCAGTTTCTCTGGAGGCCATTAGTACAATGATGCTACTTCATACATTTGTCAGTTAAACACGCTTTCAGAAGCTCCTGTGACTATATGGGAAGCTTGTTAACTCAAGGGAAACCGTTGAATGTCAACTCACAAAAATAGTATCATCTTTTTTTGCCCCTCCTTTCTGTCTCCATAATATCTCTTTGCCTTTTAACAAACTATACCTAAATCAAAGACAATTTTATGAATAAAAATGAGCTTCAAATCTTTCACAACTTAAGCATATCAACTTATCTAGCAGACTTCAAATATAGCCTACATCTAAATGCCATGTCATCAAAATTCTACTGCATAGTTATGAGAAGTGGGCAGTACAGGCTGGGGAGATGGCTTAAACCAGACTACCTGAGTCCAATCCCCAGACCCCACATCTAATGCAAGAAACTGACAGATTTATGTACTCTCAGCATGCTCCCAGCCAAATGGGAGGCGGAGGCAGAGACAGAAGAATTTTCTGGAAGTTTGTGGCAAGCACCACGAAGAACAATAGCAGGGTTACAATCCAGAGAGAGAAACCGTGCCTTAAACTAGGCATACAGGTGAGGGCACACCTGCAAATTGTCCTCTGATCCCCACAGGTGTGCCCTGGCGTGTGCGTTTCCACACAGGCACACACACACAAGAGCTCAACATGGGAAATGAAGCTGGGTGTGGCGGTGCACGGCTTTAAGCCCAGCACTAGGGAGGCAGAGGCAGGAGGATCGCTGTGACTTTGGAGCTAACCTGGGACTACATAGTGAATTCTGGGTCATCCTGAGATAGAGCAAGACCCTAACTAGAAAAAAAAAAAAAAAAAAGGAAATAAGTGTTGGTGAGAAACTAGAACCAAAGTGCATCACTAATGGGGACATAAAATGTTGTAGCCACTGTGGAAAAAAAGTTAAACATAAAATTACCATGTTTCCCTTGTCTACAACCAGGTATATATCCCAAACTATTCATTGATATATATGTGTGTGTGTGTGTGTGTGTGTGTGTGTGTGTGTGTGTGTGTATCCCTGAGTCTATTATGTCAATTATGAGAGATTTCCTCTTACCCAGAAAACTAATTTTAGCTACTTTTTTTTCTTATCTGGTGAGCAAGGAGTTATCTGCTACTTGGCTTTCTCCCTTTTTAAATTGTTTAATAAAATTTTTATTGTATAAATTCATTTCGCATGTCACCATGTTGCTTAAGAGCATATGTGTACATATGCACACGGAGAGCAGAAAACCACATTGGGTGTCGTCCTCAGGAATACTGCTATCTCTTTCCGAGACTAGGTCTCTCATTGGCTTACAGATCACCAATTAGGTTACGCTGGCTAGCCAGTGACCTCCAGGCCTCCTCCTACCTCTACCTCCCCAGTACCGAACAGCATAGGAGCTTGCACCCATGCCTGGCTTTTTTGCCTAGTGCTGGGGATTTGCGCCAGATCCTCACATTTGTGAGGCAAACATTTTACCCACTGAGCTACTTCCCCAGCCCCAGAGAGGGCTCTGAAAACAAATAAACAAACAGAAAACCTAGTAGCCAGTTGATGGCTTGTTCCTATAATCTCATGCCTCAGAAGGCTGAGGCAGGAGGATTACAGCAAGCATGAGGCCAACTTGTGCTACATGGTGAGTTTGAGACCAGCCTGAGCTAGAGCTATCTCAAAAAAAGAAAAACTCCAAGTAGACTTCATGTTTTTGATTGCATGTTAAGTTTTCAGAGGAAAGTGGGAAAACAATTCAAATACCTAGGGAACTATATTCTAAATTGTTTTGATCAGCTAATTATTTTGAAGTTTTTATTTACATTTAAATATTGATTCTACAGGGAACATAAGAGGTTAGCTTAGATAATTCTAAATAAATCTGTGTTTGATTTAGTAGCATTTCTAAGGAAAAAAAAATCATTAATTAAGGCTTTAATATGTGAGACATTTGAAGAGAAAACACCAAGATGGATTTGGGAAAAATTATGATATTGGTGGATATGGCTATTCAGTAAACACCTCTGGGGAGGTTCCAGGTTTTTGTGTCCCAGAATTGACAGAGACATGTGGGTAGTACCAGAAATAGGGAATTTATGAGGAGAAGATACACTGCCAAAGTAGGAAGTGGACCAGAGCCGGGAGAGTTTAGCAGCGCAAATGGCCAACGCTGTATAAAGAACATGGCTTGTGGGCTGGAGAGGTGGCTCAGTGGTTAAAGCACTTGCCTGCAAAGCATAAGGAACTGGATTTGATTCCCTAGAACCCACAGAAAGCCAGATGAACAAGATGACACATGTACCTGAAGTTCATTTGCAGTGTCTGGAGGCTCTCGTGGCCCATTCTCTCTCTCTCTCTCCCCCGCCTCTGCCTCTGTGTCTCAAATAAAGAAATAAAGAAAAGAAAAAAGAACATAGGCTACATGTCACATTGTGTATGCTTTGTGGGTTATTTGCACAGTGTAGGCTTTCTCATGGATGTCTTCTCAAATGTAGTTCAACATACGACTTCATGCATGTCTTATTAGCATCTTAAATCAGGTATGTGTGTGTGTGTGTGTGTGTATTACTATGAGCTACAGGTCACCTTGTGACACTCTGGAGTGACTCTGTGCTTGTGTGGCTCCAGTCACTTCTAGTCAGCCTTGGCCTCGAGGGTTCCAACCTTCTCCTCTATCAACAAATTTCTTCAGTATGCTAATCTGTATAAGGACTTCTGGATCTCACTCTCTGCTCTACTCTCCTTTCTGGATTGTATCTTCCCACTACATGCCCCCAAGACAAATGGCATGGGAAGGAGAGTTCAATGAGGTCAGATATTTGGACCCTGGGAACCTCCAATGTTAATGTACTTTACATTAGAACTCTGTGAGTGATCATAATGAGGATGGGAACTTCTAAAGAGTCCGAGTAATCTTGCTTTGATATCTTGGAAAGGTATATATATACACACACATGCATACATACACCACTTGCTTCACGCACCTTCTCATAAAGACACCAGTGAATGTTACTCCAAATAAGAGTGAAAATTCATAATAATACTGCTTTGGGATGACTGAAAATACCATTCAGAAGGTACCTGACCTAAATGCTCTGAGACTCCTACGGTACTGTATCTGGCTCTGAAAATTTTTTCAGCATATGTTTTAAACAGATCTTTATGGGACTGGCTTTGGCTAGAGCACAAGATTCAGACATGCCTATGACTGCCTGACAGCCCAGAACAGGACAGATGGCAGGAAGCACGGCCAGCCAAAATGACCACTACATGGTGGCAACTGTCCAGGGACTATCAAGAGAACTCAGGCACTGTGGGCTAGAATCAGCAAGTGACAGGATGTTTGAATTAGAGATTTATTTGATCCAATGTTCCCATCTTACCATGAAGAGTGTTGAGGCCTGAGGTACAGCAACTTTTCACAAGTCTCCTAGTTAATTATATCATGGGACTAGAACAAAGACCTGGTTCTTCTCAGCACTACTCAAATGCTCTTCCCACGCATCACAACCTGTCTAGAATGATCTGATGTGTGCTTTGTCAAAGCTTGAAGTGAAAAAAGAAAGCATGACTTGACCTAAATTGCCCAAATAATTTTAACTCTTCTTCTCCAGGAACGTGTACCTATGGCATCTGATGGTCCAGAGAGTAATACTACCAAAAGGCTTCTGTAGATTACACATCCCTGGGACCGTGTATCAACAGCAAACACATAATCTTCCCTCAGGAAACCCAGCGTGCCTTACATTTCTCCAGCTCCCTGTTGCAATAGTGTTCAGCTCGCTTGATTACTCTGTGTAGAAACCTTCTCCACTTGGGAGACACAGCCAGTGTGTGGCTAATGATCTCTGCTCTAGTCCAGTTTCTTGAGTCCATGTTGGAACATAAATAGCACCCAGGTCCAATAGCATGGGATATTGAGTCACATAGGCTTGTGCTCAGGACCAATGTTATTTCAATACTGTTGCTATGCTCTGAATGCTTATTCCTCATCAAATTCAAGGCTGAATTCCTCATACCTTTGGCCATAGTGTTAGAAGATAGTGGCCTTCAAGAGGTTATTAGTTCATGAGGGTAGAACCTTTATGAATGGAATTAGTGCCACTACTCTTTCTCTATGTAAAGGCACCATGAAAAAAGCACTATCTTCTCACTTCCCCAAAAAATATGCTCTCACCAGACCTATAATCTGCCAGCAATTGGATCTTAGACCTTCCTGCAGAAATATAAAAAATTATCTTTCATTATTCATAACCTACCCTAATGCTCTTTCATATTTTACCATGTTTCAGAATTTTATTCTTTTCTAAGGCTGAATTCTATTCCAACATGCATGTGTGCCCCATTTTATCTATTCATCTGTCAGTAGATATTGGGGTTCTGTCCATTATTTAACTATTCTGAATGAAGCTGCTACAAAGATTGTGGTACAGGATATTTTTGACTTTCTGCTTTAAATTTTTTTAGATATACATTTAAGATAGTATACATTTAAGATAGTACAGTAGTTCTATGTGTAACTTTTTTGAAAAACCATCAAACTATTTTGTACATCAGCTATGCATTTTGTTATTTATTTACTTATTTGAAAGCAGAGAGAGATAGAGAGAAGACAGACAGAATGGGAGCACCAGGGCCTCCAGCCACTGCAAACAAGCTCCAGACACATACGCCACTTTGGGCATCTGGCTACACGTGTCTATTTGGGAACTGAAACTGGGTTGTGAGGTTGCAGAGAAGCCCCTTAGCCACTGAGACATTCTTCTATCCTAGCTATGCATTTTATATCCCTTCTAGTATTATATAAGAAATTCAATTTCTCACATCTTCACCAAAACCTGCCATTTTTAGTAAGAGCCATTCTAATCTGTGTGAATGAATCAGTAGCATTTTGATAGCATGAAAATTTAGACACAGGCTATATTTATATTTTTAGTTTTGAGCATGAAATCTGATCCAAATATTACATACATAACATCTTAACTATAGCTCTGATAAGCCCAGCTAAGGGACAACTATCTCTAGCTTATTTATGAGGAAATTAGGGCTTAGCCAGGTTGGCCTAATGGTCTAAAGTAATTAGTAGCTGGCAACACTAAGATTCAAAAGTAGATTGGGTCTAAAACACACACACAAAGTCACTCCATGCTGCTCTGGTTTCCTTTGTGAAGACTGGAGGAAAAAAACAGAGCAAAAGAAACAATCATGATCTAGGTGACCGTGAAGTCAATGTGGCCCTAGCTCAGACACAATGATAGTCATTGCTATGTAAATTCACCAACTCAGACTGAATGCGTCTATTTTCTCCACTGTGAGTGCTTATCCACAATTTTTCTATAGTGAAAAAAAAAAATCCACCCAGCTCTAATCTATTTTCCTACCACTTCTGAAATCTATACATCTTCCCAAAGCATTAAAAAACAGATGGACCCTTGTGAAAAGGATGGTAGGAAGAATGTAAGAGCATTATAAGAATGTAAGGAAGGGTAGGACTCCTTACAATGCAACGGTCCAGACAGAAATTGGCCTCGATATCCATGACCTTGCAGTGCCTAGCAATACCTTCACAAGACCCTCATAGTAGGAGGAAAAGACGATGACATCTAAATAAAGGAGAGACTAACAGAGGGAAGGAGGGGATACGATGGAGAGCGGAGTTGTGAAGTGGAAAGTGGGGGCGGGGAGGGAATTATGGTTTATTGTCAGCTCCTATCACCAATGACATTGCAGTTAATGTTGGGAAGTATGAGCTACACTCATGATGGAAATGTAAGATCACTAAAGAGATTTGCAAAGTGAAGGAGACAGATGCTGAGAATAGGGAACACTCACCAAAAAGCAAAGATCCAGAGGCTCCTAAGAGCTCATCACTGAAGTAGACTTCAGACTCACCCACCACGGCTCAGGGAATTTTGCGGAAGAAGGGATGGAAAGAATGTGAGAGCCACAGGTTGAGACATCATGCCCAGAGGCATCCCCCACCCCCAAAAAACCCTGACTGCTCCCACAGCGCATAAGCCACAACCCCATGGGGAATACCTGCAACCTCACTAAGGAGGGCTCCCAATGGAATGGGGGCAGAGACGAGGGAAAAGAGGGTGCCAACACATGATGTATCCATACAAACTATGTTGTTAATAATAATAATGAAAAGAAAAACACAAGAGATGAGCAGGAAATGGGATGAGGAAAAGGTGACAAGAAGCACATGACATATAAATAGAAGAGAAGAGGATACTGAAGGGGAGGGAAATGAGGGGAGGAAGTTTAAAGGGAGGAGAGGGGATGAGAATCAAGTGAAACAAATGTTGTTTTTTTTTTTTTAATGCCAGAATGAATGATACCTAAATCTCTACATGCCGAGGGGGGGAAAAAATGGAATTCTTCTATTTTCAGTAGTTCGGATTGAATTTAGCTATCTCAGCACTCAAGGAATTGTGGCTAGGTCTCCAAGAAGCTTGTAAAAAGGAAAAAAATATAAAAGAAAAAGTATCAAATTCGAGCACAAGGAAAGAAAATGAGTCCGTTCATTGTCTAAGTGCTGTAATGTAAATGACTGTAACACAGTGAAGAGGTCTCAGAATCGATAGCGGGAGAAAATATTGGAGCTATGACTTTCGCTGAGCTCTTATACTTCAATGGCTTCAAAACTGTCCAAGTGCAATCAACTATATCTGGAAGCATAGCCAACCCCTATCGTGTTTGGTTTCCATGCACGTATCTTCATCGCACTGTTCGGTTGTTCTGGAATTAATCAAAGTTCATAGAATGCACAGTAACCAATCAGTTCCTAGAAATTATATGTACTGAATAACTACATTTCCATGACATGCAGTTGAGATAATATTGTAAAATCGTGTAATCAGAGCTTGAAGAAACCTAAAAAGGCGAAAGTTCACACAAATACCACTCACAGATATAAAGCCACCTGAAAGCCACTGGAAATGGTTGTTCTACATGGAACACTGAAGACTCCCACAGAGAACAAACAAAGAAAGCCCAGCTCAGATCCGAAGTTCCTCTCTGTCCTGGTTACCCCCAATTGGCACAAAGCCTGGCTGCTAGCCCAGACTCCAACAAATGAGCTGGCTTCTAGAGAACATGATTTAGCTAGAGTATTGGTAGGTTCAAGAATGCCAGGTCCTATAAAACACCTTTTACCCATTCTGCATCATAAAAAAATTTATGATCCTATTTACCTACCGCTGTACCCTGCTAGAGCAGTCATCCATTCTGGGGAGTGAGTCTTACTATCCCTTGAAATGTATGAGAATGCTATAAAAGTAACTGGGTTTATGAATGCTACACGCATTATGGGATCTCATCAAAGTCCGATTCTTAAATAAGTGGCTAAATATATTACTATTCTGGGACAAGAAAAAAAAAGGTTAATCTGAAAGTATATCCAGGTATCCCTACATGTAGCACAACCAAAGACGAGACTGCAGTTTATCATCCCCACTTACCTTCTCTTATATTCCCACTGAAGAGAACAAATGACTCTTACTGGATCAAAGCTGAGCTTGGGCTGGAGAGATGGCTCAGCAGTTAAGGCGCTTGCCTGCAAAGCCTAAAGACCAGGTTTGAGTCCCCGGTACCCACGTAAAGCCAGATGCACAAAGTGGTGCATGCATCTGGAGTTCGTTTGCAGTGGCTGGAGGCTCTGGCATTCCCATTCTTTCTCTCTTCTGCCTGTCTGTCTTTGCTTGCAAATAAATGGATAACACATGAATAAATAAATAAAATTTAGAACTCTGAGCTTTTACATGATAAAGAGCTAAACCAAAATCCTGTACAAAATGAGGAATAAATAAAGCCCCAGGCAGTAGGAGAGGAAGAACGGTACCCGACTGGGACGCTTGTGGTAAGGGGCATAGAGAAGACCTAGTTACTGGGACACAGGAGAGAAGCAGAGAGAATCAAAGACATGAGCATTGCCAACATTGCTGTGGACCTGGGACTGGGCCCCTCTTCAGTGTTCACCACAAGACACTGTAAGGCAATTCCTCTTTATTTAATGCTCTTCTTCCTTGCGAGTCTGTGTTTGTCAAGCGTGTGTATTAGAAGCCCCAGTTCAGTGAGATAGAAACCAAGTTTGTGAAGAAAGACCAATTTCTTATTTTCTTGACCTTGTGCCTTGGTTTTCATTTTTCTATTAGCTTTTTTTTTTTTTCCAGAGCTGATTTAATTTTTTTAAAAAAAAGCTTTATTGGCTTTGGCTAATATTTGAAATATTTCTTCTTTTGAGGGTAACAGTTATTATGGTTCAATTTCTACTGTTTTGTTAGATATTTTATTTCGTTCACCAGACGTATATTGAGTGCCAACCATATGGCACACTCAACTCTGTGAACTGAAAGTTAGAGATGCACGGTGATCAGGCCTTGCACAAGAATCTCAATAGAGGTTAGTGGTTAAGGTGCTCGCCTGCAAAACCTAAGGATCCAGGTTCGATTCCCAGGACGCACATAAGCCAGATGCACAAGGTGGTGTGTGTGTCTGGAGTGTTTGCAAAGGCTAGAGGATATGGCATGTGCATTCTCTCACTCTCTCTTTCTTTCTCTCTCCCAAATAAATAAATTTTGAAAAACTGAAGAAAAAAAAAAAACTCAATAGATGCCAGTAGTGACATTGGAGTATTGTCTCGTATACTTGAGCAAGAGTGCTTCACAATGCGCATATCAAAATACTTGCCGTCACCAGACTGCAAGCCATGATTTCAGAAGTCAAACCTATCTTTGTATGATGGCCAGAACGTCAACTCTGGGTAGTTGCACACAGCGTAGATGAAACATAAAACTTTTAGATTTTTATCAAGACACATTGCCAGTCCTTGGAAGTTTCTAAGCAACTGTCTGATTTTTTTTTTTTTCCTCCACTTTCCTTTTGAAAGTTGGCCTCATTCAGCCACGGGACAAGTGAAGGCAGACCCTCCTTGGCGTCCAGGGAATTTTCACTTGACTGGAGGTGATAACACAACTTGAATTGAGTTATGGTGTTTGATGTATCCCTCCAAATCCAGTTAAAAGAGAAAGAAAAAAGAAAACAGAATGATTGGAGAATGTTCAATACCTGAAATTAACCAGAACTTCTAGTTATACATCCCCACATTAAATTTAGTACTTCCAAACCTGAATTTGCTTGACATGGAAAGCTTTCTGAAATAAATCCTTGGCGTTGGGAAGAAGCCCAGCACATTAATCCTTGAACCATTCAAAGGGAATCATTTTATAAATGGAAATAAGTCCTTTAATATAAACTGGGCGGTCATTCAATCACTGAGCCTTGCTCTGCAATATCCTATTTAATCCACCAAGTATTCTGTTCCCTGCCATCCATCCGGCTTGAACCACAAATGTGCCTGCTATTTCTTGCTTTGCTCTCTGCAGGATTTTTCTTTTCTTTTCTTTTCTTATCATGATTCAGAGGCAGGCTGAAAAATAATATCAGCTCCTGGAAATGAATTATGTATCACCCAGTAGTTTTAGAATCCAAAGGGACAAGAAAAGCAGTAATTCCAAATTCACCAGTAGTCATTCTTTCTTTTCTATTTTTTTTTGTAAGAAAAATTCTATAATTTGTAAACTTGCCAGAAACTTTCTTTTTACTTGTTGCAGTCAGAGAAACAGATATCCTGAAGAGAGAAAAAAAGATAGAATAAAAAAGTGAGTCAGGGACTGGAGAGGTGGATTAGCGATTAAGGCACTTGCCTGCAAAGCCTAAGGACCTATGTTCAACTCTCCAGGTCCCATGTAAGCCAGATGCACAAGGTGGCACAAGGGGGCAAGGCTGCACATGTTACAAGGTGGCACGGGCATATGGAGTTCTATTTCAGTGGCTGGAGGCCCTGGCATGCCAATTCTCTCTCTTGTTCTCACTTGCCCACATAAAAAGGTCAGAGCTGGAGAGATGGCTTAATGGTTAAGGTGCTTGCCTATGAAGCCTAAGGACCCAGGTTCGATTCTCCAGCTCCCATATAAGCCAGATGTGCATGGTGGCACATGTGTCTGCAGTTTGTTTGCAGTGGCTAGAGGCCCTGACGTGCCCATTCTGCCTCTCTCTTTGTCTCATAAATGTATAAAAATAAGTATTTTTTAAAGGCCAATCTGTTGGGCTTGCCTCAAAAAAATTTTTTTTTAAGTAAATCTGATGAACAAGTGAGTTTAAACATATCTCTAGTGGGTTGGGTTTTTGTGGCCAATGTATGGGCCATGATGTAAAGAGAAGGAATTATGGATATTGTAACTTTATCTTCAAAATATGTCCCGTTGCTTTTCACTACATGAAATGTAACTCGAACGGCAATGTTCTTTCTCTGCGTGAGTCAGCCCAGCCTGCATCTCTGAAGTTACATTCAGGAATGAAGCCTGTGTCCATCTGAGATGACCTTGTGATCTGACAGAAAAGAGCTTCTGTATTGAAAAGCTCAGCCTAGGCCCAAAACATAAACAGTGGTCCTGGGAGTGCTTCTCATACTCCAAGGTAAACTTTTAAAGTTCAGTAACTGGGAAATCAGAATTAGCATTAAAAGTCCGTGGCAGGTTAAGTGGCTCATTCTGAAAGACGCACAGTCACATTTTGATTCAAGGATGAAAGTTTCTCCCCGTCCGTGTAAGAGCTTGTGTTCTTTCAACCTGCGACATTGGGAAGGCATTCTGAAGAGATGTGTTATTTATGGTCAGTGTGTTCTTTCTTTCTATGTAGAAACCTTTTCAAAGGACTCCAGAGGCTCATTGATAAATACTGGACTTGAGAGATTAAGAGTTTGTGTCATGCTCCGGTTCATAGACCTACCTCATTAGTGCAGGTTTACTAACATAGATTCATTAGCAACGACGATAACGATGATCTCAGCAGGTCTAGCAATTCCTACTGTTCTGATGTTCAGAGAAGGATGTAAAAGTTGAGGCCTTGTGCACAGTAAGTAGTCAAGTATTCTACCAAGCGGAAGCCACAGCCCTTAATGTCCATTAATTCTGCAAAGAGCTAGAGATGCGTTCCATTTGTCTATTTAAAATATACTTTATAATTTTTTTATTTATTTGAGGGAGAAGATAGATAGATAGAGAGAGAGAGAATGAGAATGAGAATGGGTGCACCAGGGCCTCTGGCCACTGCAAATGAACTGCAGACTCACTGCGCCAGCTTGTGCACCTGGCTTATGTGGGCACTGGGGAATCGAACCTGCATCCTTTGGCTTTGCAGGCAAGCACCTTAGCTGCTTAGCCAACTCCACAGCCCCATAATTTGTCCATTTGAAACAAGCTGTGCCAGAGTATAATGTTTACTTACCACAGCATTTACTTACCTTCCTTTTTGTAACAAAACCTTGGTTAACTTTTCAAAATATTTTTATTTATTTATTTTCATGTAGAGGCAGAGAGAAAGAGAGAACGGGCACCAGGGCCTCCAGCCACTACAATCGAACTCAAGGTGGTTATGACATTTTGTGTATCTGACTTCATATGGGTACTTGGAATCAAATCCAGTTTGTTAGGCTCTGCAGACAAGCGACTTAACTGCTTGGCCATCTCTCCAGTCCAAAACCTTGGTTTCTAATTAAGATTGTAAATAAAGATGTAGCAAATAAAATTACAAAATGCCTAAGTGAAGTTTGACTCTCAGATGTAATTATCAGTGTTTTCAAGTTTTCACATAAGACACAAAATTTAGTACGCATGGGTACCAAGTACTGATATCGTAAAATATTCACCTGAAAGTCAAACTTAATTAGACATCCTTTATTTGATCATTGACCCCCATTAACTGCTTATGTCTCTACTTAATGGGGCTTATATTTCCAAGGCTAAGACTATGATGGGATCATGTGGCTAAGTTCCACCAGTGATGTAAAAGCTTATACTAAATGATGTTTCCAATAAAATGATCTTTTCAGAAAGGAGCATTCACTCTCTCTCTCTCTCTCTTTAACTCTGCTGTCTAAGAAGCGGTGATGGAGAGGGAAGACAATCTTCAATTACGGACAAGGCCATAGTTATGCTAAAGAAAGATGGAACAGGGCTAGAGACATGGCTTAGCAGCTAAGGCACATGCCTGTGAAGCCTAAGGACTCAGGTTTGATTCGCCAGGTCCCACGTAAGCCAGATGCACATGGTGGCACATGCATCTGGAGTTCGTTTGCAGTGGTTGGAGGCCCTGGCATTCCCATTCTTTCTCTCTCTCTCTCTCTTTAATCTTTATATAGAAAGATGGAACAGGGGACCCTGGCTTCAAAATATTGCTAATATCCCTACCTTAAACTCCCACGTTGCACCAAACCAAAACCAAAACCAAAGTCTCTGAAATAGAAAAAATATGGGCAGCAGTGTAAAAGCTCACAGATGCTCCATATTTCACATACATACATGCATACATACATCTGGACTCTTACTTTTCTAAAGCCTCCTGTCTTCTAATTTCTTGACTTCTTCATGACAGAACTTAAAAGTCAGCTCGCGCAATCCAGAAAGGGAAATAGCCATGCCCAGAGGGTCTGGACATAAAGTTAAATGGAGGGTAGCCATTTCATTGAAGAGGTGGGATGACCATTTCACAGAAGTATTTTTGTTGACATTTCTTGAGTATACTGTCAGGTGGCAGGAAGAGGAGCAATAAATTAAAATAATTTACTGTTTTCCAGCATCTTTGGCTTTGGGAAAAGAAATGTGAAAAATGCATTTCAAATGACAATGAAATCTTATATAAAACAAGGAAACTAATATATGATCCTTCAAAATTTTCCCAGACCAAAATTTATTTTTGTGAAAAGTTCATTGACCAAAAGGGCAATGTTGATTTTTTTTTTTTTTTTTCACTGATTGAGAGTTGCCAACTTCAACATTTTTCTTGGTGCAATGAAGATGTTGCTACTGGCAGTCACTGCAAGTAAGTCGGAAGGCAAAAATAGTGTTAAATGGTAGAATTATGGGAACAGAAGTCTCTAAGTATTTATTAATGTATTTTTTTCAGAATCTTCTATTTAGAGATTTTTCTTTCATTAATAAAGGAGACACAAATACATAGAAAAAAAGGCAAACACAAAACCTTCAGATACAACAAAATGCAAGTAAATTAAGGCAAGGGCAAATATTTTTTAAAATACACAACATTCAGTTTTTATTATCATAAAAACACATCTACAACTGTAGACTTTTGCACTGATTAGAATTTTCAATCTGGTTAAAATCTATAGAGGCTTGACTAAATCTAAATTCATGGCCATTTAAAAGCTAAGATTTTTTGATCTATTTGAAACACTATTCTTTGTAGACTGGTTGAGTTAAGCTCATGGTGATTTCAGTAAACCCTGAATCCGATGACTGGTGTCTTTGTAAGAAGGGATGTGGACGCAGACCATGTGCCATAAGTAAGGTAGATACCGGTAGAGCCTCCAGAAAGAATCAAGCCCACTAACACATTGATTTTTGGACTTCAAGCCTCCAGAGCCAGGGAGAATAATGTTGTTCTGTTAAGCCACCCCGTCTGGGCTTACAACAGTCACAGGACAGGAAGCTCACATCCTGCGGTACTCACAGCTGAGAGCAACTGCTTGCAGAGACACCGTGGATCCCGCAGTGCTCAAAACTTTCTAATGCTTATTATCCAACACCTCTGGGTCCCCACCCATAGATGCTATCGACCAACGACTTTATAGAACCTCTGCTTATTTGAAGACCTTTTATTCCATCTGCCCAATTGGGAAGGACTAAATTATGTCTTATTGGAAGCTTAGTTGTTTGTTTTCTGTGGCATCGTTGTCATCATTGTTTTCAATTAGAGAGAGAGAGAGAGAGAGAGAGAGAGAGGACTGCAGAGATGGTCCAGTGGGAAAGGCACCTGCCTACAAAGCCCAGCAACCCATGTTTGATTCCCCAGTGCCCGCATAAAGCACGATGCACAAAGTGGAACATGCATCTGGAGTTTGTTTGCAGTGGCTAGAGGCCCTGGTGCCCCCATTCCCAGCCTCTCTCATCGAAAATTAATTTATTAATGCTTTGTTTTGTTAGAAAGAAAGAAAGAAAGAAAGAAAGAAAGAAAGAAAGAAAGAAAGAAAGAGAAAGAAAGAAAAAGAAAGAAAGAAAGAAAGAAAGAAAGAAAGAGAAAGAAAGAAAGAAGAAAGAAAGAAAGAAAGAAAGAGAAAGAAAGAAAGAAAGAAAGAAAGAAAGAGAAAGAAAGAAAGAAGAAAGAAAGAAAGAAAGAAAGAAAGAAAGAGAAAGAAAGAAAGAAGAAAGAAAGAAAGAAAGAAAGAAAGAGAAAGAAAGAAAGAAAGAAAGAGAAAGAAAGAAAGAAGAAAGAAAGAAAGAAAGAAAGAGAAAGAAAGAAAGAAAGAAAGAAAGAAAAAAAGGGCAAAAGAAATGACCCAACACAAAATGGTATCAGATTTCAAGGCACCTGAGGCTCTCCAAACACAATGACACTTTCAGGGTGTCTATATAATCCAAGCACATGTGGTCAGAGACATAACATGGAAAGTTTATAAATGACCCTGTCATCACCTAACCAAATGCATTGACTGCTCCTTATTCCTCACTTTGTTACCCCATTAACAAGTGTAGTGAAACATCGATGTAGTATTTTCCCCGACTACAACCCATGAGCCCATGCTTCCAATAAGCCCTGAGGGTCTCTGAAAAGCTTCATTCCCCTGTGTCTAAATCAGCCCTCATTGAGAAACCAGCTACTCAGTGAAGCTGTCAGGACAAAGGAATATAATTCATATATTAATTACTAATAATTAACAATAATATAATTATTAATAATATAATATTAATTAATTATTAATAATATGATTTTGCCAACAAAAATTGACTTCAGTTTTTTTTTGGTTTTTCATGGGAGGGTCTCACTGTAGCCCAGGCTGACCTAGAATTCACTTTGTAGTCTCAGGCTAGCCTCGAACTCACTGTGATCCTCCTATCTCTGCCTCCCTAGTGCTGGGATTAAAAATGTGCACCACCACACCCAGCTGACTTCTGAGTTTTTAATGTTTTAAGTTCTTTAAAACTAGTATCTGGGTCTGGAGAGATGGCTCCCTCCTGTCTCTCTTTCTCTCTCTCCTCTCTCTATGTCTCTGTTGTCATCAGTAGGGCATTCAAACCATGCAAACCATTTCTTTAAATATTTTATTTTTGTTTATTTATTTGACAGAGAAAGAGGGAGGGAGGGAGGGAGGGAGAGAATGGGTGTGCCAGGGCCTCCATCTACTGCAAACGAACTCCAGATGCATGCGCCCCCTTGTGCACCTGGCTAACGTGGGTCCTGGGGAATCGAACCTGGGTCCTTTGGCTTTGCAGCCTAACACCTTAGCCATTAAACCATCCCTCTAGCCCCATGCAAACCATTTTTAGACCTGCTATATCACTCGTTGTTCCCCACTATGTACTCCAGGCCAGAGCTTTCGGGGATTCTCCTATCCCCACCCCCAATCTTGCTGCAGGCACAGTGAGTGATGGATGAGCCTCAGGTAAATCTGGGTTCAAATCGCCAGGCTTGCCCAGAATAACACACACTTTTTTTTTTCCCCACTGAGTCAACGCCCCGGCCCAGATCCACTTATTGTCCCCTTGAAACAGGGTGTTAGGGGTTCAGGAAAGTCCTTGAACCCCAAGCCGTTGGTTTGTGTCTACTTCTAACCAAAGAATTGGACAAAATAAGACCAAAAAGGATCATTATTAAATTAGTATATTTATTGAGAGAAGTACAGAACCAAGGGAAGTAAAATGAATACACCCACGTAGTCTGCGAACCCACGTGGTGGGCCTAGAAGAGACGTAAAAAGAGAGTCAGATAGAAAAGAAAGGAGTGTAAATAGCTCCTGGCACGTGGAGGACTGGAAGGGATAAACAGCCCATGTGGGAAATAGCAGTGAAGAGGTTCTCTCCTCGCCTCAGCCCAGCTGAGCTGAGACTACGGGGAGACTCCCCAGAATCTGGAGGTTCACAAGTGATGAATAGGCCCCCAAGAGAAGTTGTCCTCTCCTGGTAAATGTACTTATAGCCCTATGGTGGTGGGCCCAACCAACTTGGCCAACCACAATGTTAGGATTAAATCCTAGGCAAGGAGACTTTCCTCCCAGGAGGGGCCCAGGTTGTTTGTGGAAAACAGACCTAAGGAAGAGATAAGAAGTCAGATCATACTTTGATCTCTAGCAAAGTGGAGACTGCGAGGATGCTTTCAGGGGCCCAGTCACCCTAACTGCCTAACAAAGCTACACCTGACTCCCTCTCATCCTCTCTTTCATAAAATCTGTCCTAAGTGAAATATCACCAGATGCAAAAAGATCATCCATCAGTGAAACTAAATAATGATCCAGAAAAACAAGCAATTTGTTTAAATGTTTATTATCATTAAAAAAATTTTCAGATCCAATAAATTATTTAACAGAGATGAAACAATTCTATAAGGGATTAGTGGAGGCTAGAAGAGTTTTGTCCATCCCCCATAATCTGGTCTGATTTCTCTCCTGTCCTTTGGCAATTTTTTTCCATCTCTATATGGAATGGTATGAGTCAATAATGAAACACCAATATTGCCAAACACAATTCCCACCAATTTTAAGAGAATCTCTTACATTTGCAATAGTCAATGTTGGTTTTTTTTTTTTTTTTCAGAGCTAATAGAATCGTTCCATGGCTCAAAAAATAAGAAATTAAGCAGGGCATGGTGGCACACGCCTTTAATCCCAGCCCTTGGAGGCAGAGGTAGGAGGATCACGGTGAGTTCAAGGCCACTCTGAAACTACATAGTGAATTCCAGGTCATCCTGGGCTAGAGTGAGACCCTACCACGAAATACCAAAAAAAAAAAAAAAGAAAGAAAGAAAGAAAGAAAGAAAGAAATTATATAACTAGTGCGCTATGTCATTGAAAAATGTTCAATTTTTTCTACATGAAGTCAAATGCTCTCATCATTTGTGGTAAGAATAGGAACAAACCCTTGTATCTTGATGGTTTACAACAGAAACATTTATTTCTCTTAAGTTTTGAGGTCAGCTTGGGGTTAAGGTTTTGAGCCTATTTTAGATTTTTTTCCCCCATGTTTTATCATTTCAAGATTCAAATTAAAGGAGTGTTTCCTATATGAGGCATGTTGTCCTCATGGATGAAGACAGTGAGAACTTCCACCCAAAACTGGCAGTCATATGGCCAGGCCCAGAGTTATAAGTTCCCTTCTGGTTGTTGGGACAATGCTTCTCACCAGAAGCAGATGATTGGGAGGATCTGGTTCACCTTATAGGAAGAGGAAGCTTGCTCAGCGCAGGACAAGCAAGGCGGGACAGCCAGGAGCTGTCGCATCCCCTAACGGCTTCTGTATTTCACATCCTTAGTTTGCCCTCAGAGACATTCATTATCCTGAATTTTGTGTGGATCATTCCTTTTATTCGTTTTATTTATTTATTTATTTATTTATTTATTTATTTTATTTATTTATTTCAGACTCAGTTATGTGTTTATACCTTCAATAATATGCTTCTAGTTTCATTCATTTCAAAAGTCATTATGCTACATTTTCGGCCTAGGGACTTAATTTCATGCCACCTAGTTGTGCCACAATTTCTTGATTCTTTCTCCTGGCAATAGGCTGATTCCTGTGTACTTGTTATAGGTTTCTTTCTAGAGGGAAAGAAAATCTATTCCTTCTTTAAAAAAAAAAAATAAACATTAAGTTCAGGCTGGAGAGATTGCATAGTGGTAAGGCACCTGTCTGCAGAACCAAAGGACTCAGGTTCCATTCCCCAGGACACACATAAGCCACATGCACAAGTAGCACATGTGGGTGAAGTCCATTTGCAGAAGCTGGAGGCCCAGTGCACAATTTTTGGCCCCCTCCCCGCATCTTTCTCTCTTTCTCTCAAATATTAAATAAATAATTAAAATTTAAAAAATAGAGCCGGGCATGGTGGTGCACGCCTTTAATCCCAGCAGTCCGGAGGCAGAGGTAGGAGGGCTGCCAGGTGTTCGAGGCCACCCTGAGACTACATAGTGAATTCCAGGTCAGCCTGGACTAGAGTAAAACATTACCTCCAAACCCCCCCCCAAAAATATTTTTTGTTTATTTTTATTTATTTGAGACAGAGAGAGAGAGAAAATGGGTGCAACAGGGCCTCCAGCCACTGCAAACGAACTCCAGATATATATGTCACCTTGTGCATCTGGCTTACATGGGTACTGGGGAGTCGAGCCTCGAAACAGGGTCCTTAGGCTTCACAGGCAAGCACTTAACCACTAAGCCATCCCTCCTGCCCAATTTAAAAAATACAAATATTGACATTCAAGATTAAAAAAATAAACTCAGGGCTGGAGGGATGGCTTAGCTAGGTGATTGCCTGCAAAGCCAAAGGACCCAGGTTCAATTCTCCAGGACCCATGTTAGTCAGATGCATGAGGGGACTCACGCATCTGGAGTTTGTTTGCAGTGGCTGGAGGCCCTGGCACACCCATTCTCTCTCTCTCTTTCCCTCTTTCTCTGTCAAAGAAAGAAATAAATAAAATAAAATATTTTAAAAATTAAACTCAATATGACAAGCTTCTTATACTTAGAATTAACTTCTTTATACATACAGTAAATCTTTAAGTTTTCGTTTCAGACTTTTTATTTTGTGCTTTCTACACTTTTACCTTTAGTATCTTTCATTCATTTCCCTTTTGAACTTTTCTTAGCAGTTACTTTTACTTATTTTTTTCAACCATATTTGTAGAAGGAATGTACTTTCTTGCTTTCAATGATTGGCCTTAGAATGTGAATCTACATATTAAAATTAAGGTGCAAGACTTTTTTTAAAGTAATCTTTTTATTAATGTATTATTTTTTTATTTACAACAGAGAGAGAGAGAGAATGGGCGCACCAGGGCTTCCAGCCACTGCAAACGAACTCCACATGCGTGCGTCCCCTTGTGCATCTGGTTAACGTGGGTCCTGGGGAATCAAGCCTGGAACCGGGGTCCTTAGACTTCGCAGGCAAGCGCTTAACCGCTAAGCCATATCTCGAAACCCTCATTCTTTGTCGTTTTTTTGTTTGTTTGTTTGATGGTTTCTTCATGAACAGTATGTTGCTATCTACAAAATAACGTGTTTGGATTTGGGCTGAGCTTACACTGTGGGATCTTACTCTCTATGAACATGTATTTATCTACTCTTCATTTCTTTCCCCAGACTTTTGTACATGTTCTGAGAGATACACATTTAGGATTCAGTTTGTAGAGAAAGACTACTGTATATGGTAATGTCTCTTTTTTCAACTTCAAGTTTCTCTCATTTGTAGTTGACATAGAAAAGTGATTGAGGGTTGGAGGGATGGCTTGGCAGTTAAGGCGTTTGTCTGCAAAGCCAAAGAACCCAGGTTCAATTCCCCAGGACCCACCTTAGCCAGATGCGCAGGGGGGCGCATGCATCTGGAGTTCGATTGCAGTGGCTGGAGGCTCTGGCACACCCATTCTCTCTCTCTCTCTCTCTCTCTCTCTCTCTCTCTCTCTCTCCCCCTCTTTCTCTGTCAAATAAATAAATAAAATATTTTTTAAAAAAAGAAAAGTGATTGATTTTATGGTAATCATACATCTTGAAACTTATATAGGTATAATGACATAATATAATGATAGTTTTATTGTTGTTTTTTTTTTTGAGATAGGGTCTCACTCTACCCCAGGCTGAACTGGGATTCACTATGCAGTCTCAGGGTAGCCTTGAACTGATGGAGATTACTACCTCTGCCTCCCACATGCTGCAATAATAATTGTTTTTAATTTTTTTTAATTTACTTATTTGTAAGCAAAAAGAGAGGCGGGGGAAGGAATGGGTATGTCAGGGTTTCTTGCCAGTGAGAACTCCAGATGTATGTGCCACTTTGGTCATTTGACTTTACATAGGCACTGGGGAATTGAACCTGAGATAGCAGGATTTGCAAGCAAGTGCCTTTAACAACTGAGCCCAGTGTAATAATAGTTTTATGTTGTTGATTATTTCAGGTTTGCTATAACCCCATCATGCCACATGTGAATAAAATACTATTAGTCCTCCTGTCCCAGTCAGTATATCACTTATTCTGCCCCCATTTTTTAGTATTTATCTCCACATAGAGACCACAATGGCAGTTATGATCTTTTGTTCCTTGAGAGACATTATCCACCAATTTGTGATTTCCATTGTTTCTGTTAGTCTGTTGTCAATGTAAGTTTTGATACTTTCTGTGTGAACTATGGGTGTTTTTCTGCATGAAAGAGCTTCATTTTTGTCTTTCTTACCATAGTAATATGGTCATGAATGAGTCTTGCCATGAACCCCAGCTTTACATCCACCATGATTATGACTCTCAACATCCAGAAGTTTCTTTTTAAAAAATTATGTATTAAAGAGAGGGAGAGAGGGATTGAGAATGGGCATACCAGGGCCTCCAGCCACTGCAAATGAACTCCAAACACATGCACCACCTTGTGCATCTGGCACATATGGACATTGGAGAATCGAATCTATGTCCTCAGGCTTCTCAGGCAAGCACCTTAACCACTAAGCCATCTCTCCAGCCCCAGAAGTATGATTTCTGACCCTGATATCACTGCTTTCACCTTCTTTTCTATCTTATTTTTGTCACTCATGTGAGAATCAGGAAGGCACACCGGACCCCGGGGTGAGTGTGTGGGTGACCTCTGTCCCTCGTGGGTTCCTGGACTTCTAGGCCCTCCTGGCTCTGAGCAACCTTTCAGAAGACGCTGAGCTTCACCTTCAGATCCTGGCGTCAGCATCAAGCTTTGACTGGTGGATGGTTATGCTGCCTCGTCCCAAGCTGTCTGCGCTTGAGGAGGGTGACAAGCTCTGCTCTTTCTTGCTCTGTGCAGGTGGTAATCAGCAGCAGAGCTACCAAATGACACGTGTCGGCGGCTCAGCTTGTCCTCACCCTGTCGTGCCCTGGGCCGTGACGCTTTCTAGGCGGGCACCTGTTGACACACGGGCCGTGAACACAGGCTGTGGCAGCCTGGCGTCTGTCCAGCAGAAGAGCCTGGCGTTACTGCGCCCCCACCCACAGCCCCAACCCCATGGATGGAGCAGGAGGCTGCAAGGGGCTTCCAAGAAGTCCCGGTGCCGCTGTGAATGAACATCATGCCTCTGAGGCTTCCCAGCAGGAAAGTCAAGAACTGTGGAGACTTCTTTCTTCTCTCAGAATGTTCAACCCAGTGCCCTGAAATGTGTTGGCCAGGCAGCTGGTCTGGGAGACAGGTGCCAGGCTTATAGAAAAATCTGGAACTCTGTGCCACGGTCTTCCTTGTTCCTCTATGAGGCGTCTGCATTCCGAGCTTTAGGTCTGAATACAGTATCATCTTTTTTTATTATTATTAGTTATGTGCACAGTGGGTATACAGCCATGATGGCACCATCGTGAGCCTCCTCTCTGTCCTCCCCCCTCTGAAGGGACCCTCCTCGTTGGGGAATGTGGGTGTGCATTGTGGGGTTAGCCAGCAGTTATGGGAAAGAGACAATGTCTCTGTGCATAATGTCCCAACATGTGACTCTAACAATCTTGTCCCAACATGTGGCTCTAACAATCTTTCTGCCCCCTCTTCCGTGAATTTCCCTGAGCCATGTTGGGTTCGTTATAAGTCTAATTCAGTGATGATGAGGTCTTGGGAGCCGCTGTGTCTCTGGATATCTGGTTTGGTAGGAGTTGAATGTTCTCTGTGTCTATCTCCTTCACCCTTCTGCTGGTACCAGGTTCACCAGGAAAGTGGCACTCTTGCTGATTTCTCTAATTCCTCTATGGTTTCCGCTGGGGCCCTGGTGAGGTGCGATGGGCTGATTCTCTCCTCAGGATCTGCGTCCATCTGAAAAAGAGAAGCAAATTCTCCAACAGAGAGTGAAGTCAGCACAGGACAAATGGGATTGTTATTTTAGAGAGAATTTAATAGGTGGAGGCCCTCTTGTAGCCCACAATTGGTGGGAGCTTGATATCGGAGAGCAGGCTCATTTTTCGGATATGGTTCTGACTTGTTTCCCAGCTCCAGCTATGGGTTCCTTTCCACTGAGCAGATCAGTTAGCCAAATCAAGAGCAGTTGGTTTCCCACCATGGCTGTGCACCACTATTGCACTTGTGTGAGCATCACGTTTGGTTGTTTGCTGCTGAGTAGCTTAGAACACGAGGTGCTTGGACAGATGTTGGTCATTTTTCCCTAGTCACTCACGTAACAATATCATCTTAAAATAACCTCTCCAATTCAATATAATCTAGAAGGATGTCTCCTGTAGCTTTAAATTTTTGTCCATGACAATTCTAGCTTTCCGTGTGTGTGGCGTACGCACGTGTGTATGCAGATACACACATTCCGTGCATTTGCTTGCAGAGGGCAGATAATTCAGGGTGTTCTATTCACCTAGCCTTGGGTTTCCAGTCTCTCACTCAACCTGGAGCTGTGAGCTTTGGTCAGACTTGCTATCCAGTGAGTCCCAGCCACTCTCCAGTCTCCGCACCCCACAGGATTGTGGTTCTAGGCATGTGTGGCCCCACCCAGCTATTGATGTGGGTTCTGGGGAGTTGAACTCAGGGCTAGTCAGGCTATCATGCTTGTGTGGCAAGTGCTTCTAAACTGAGGTTTCTAAGCCTTCCAGTTAGCACCAGCCATTCCCGCAGGCAGAGTTGGTGACTTCCTTGGTCAACAAATGAATTGCACAATAAAGTTATTCATTCATCTCACATGCACTATTGAGTCCTCACTATTCCTTGCCAAGCTTCGGGCTAGGTGTGAGGAAAGTTAGGACAGAGACATCGGACAGGACTCCTGCCCAGGGAAACTTGGAATTTTAATTACAGGAACACGGCAAAGCAGCGGGCACGATAACCTAAGTCCAAACTTGGAGAGGCGCGTTGAAGGAAACGCAAGGAGCTGGGCTGGAGATCAAAGAAACTCTATTTCAGACTGGAGAGATTGCTTAGCAGTTAAGGAGTTTACCTACAAAGTCAAAAGGACCCAGGTTCAATTCCCTAGTGCCCACGTAAGCCAGATGCACAAGGTGACACATGTGTCTGGAGTTTCTTTGCAGTAGTTGGAGGTCCTGGTGTGCCCATTCTCTCTCTCTCTCCCTCTTTCTCTCTCTCTTTCCCCCTACCCTTCCTCTCTTTCTAATAAATAAAGAAGCTCTGTTCCTTCAGTGTACCATAGTTATCTGCCATGTCTTCCTCAGCAGACCCTAAGAGACTCCGATGTT
Source organism: Dipus sagitta (assembly GCA_036346955.1). Classification (NCBI taxonomy): domain Eukaryota; kingdom Metazoa; phylum Chordata; class Mammalia; order Rodentia; family Dipodidae; genus Dipus; species Dipus sagitta. Next base: position 5,702,083 of record CM070792.1, read on the forward strand.
GCCACTGTGATGCTTTCATCTCAGTTTCCAGTCTTAGGAGAGAACCTAATCCACACTGGTACTCAGACAATGCTGGGGGAAGGCGTAAGGATTGTTCATACTGTCCAATGAATCAATGAAGGATTCATTGAGAAACAGCTTCATTGAGAAATAGTTGCACTTATATGAACTACAGAGTACCAAGTACACATTCTTTTTTAAAAAAATATATATTTATTTATTTGCCAACAGAAAGAGAATATGGGCATGCCAGGGCCTCTAACCCCTACAAGCAAACTTTAGATGCATGTGCCACTTGGGGTTTCTGGCTTTACGAGGATACTGGGGAACTGAACCAGGGCTCTTCAGCTCTTCATTCTTAATAACATTTTGTGCTTAATTTTTGCGTTCTACGTGCTCAGCCCCTACTGAGCGAACCCACAAGCAAGCGTAGGTTTCACAGGAGATAGAGGAATCTAAATTTCCTCATCATCTTCTGGCCAGACCCAAGGGACGCCTAGAAGAGTGGCGACGCAAGGGTTAAGCTGCATCGCGGGTGCTGAGAAGGCCCGAGGTGTCCCAGGAAGCGCTTCTGGTCACCTTCCCGAAATGGGAACAAATGTCTCGCTGCCAACTGCCGAAGGGCTCAGTGAGCAGTAGTGTCTTGTTCTTGTCCTTTTCCTGCCCCCTGGGTCCCTGCCCACCCCTCAGTTGCTTCCTTCAATGTCCCTCACCTTGGAACTGCCCCAAGGGTACCGGCTCGAACAGTGCTGGTAGCTACCTTAGCGCAGTCCACGACGTCCTCATGTCGTTCGCGAGTAGGTGGCTTCCACTGCACACAAGGTGGAAAGGCTGGGTGAGAGCTGGGGAAATAGACTTTCCAGAAAGTTCATCGATGGTGTTGTCCAGGGGAAATGGAAAGGAAAGTGGTTATCACTTTCACTGACCATCTTTACGATAAAGAGGCCAGGAGGAGTGAAGCAAGGTTGCCAATGTGGGAATCGGCTGGCGCAGGACTGGGGGGACTGGGAGCGAGGCCACGCAGCTCTGGTCACAGATGCCCTGCCTCTGCTTACGTGACCTGCTGGCCACCTGCTCTCCAGTCATCGTGAGGAACTGAATGCGTAGCACCTTGCCTGAAATTGAGACCCACAGAACCAAGTTTAGTTGGTCATACAGTCATTATGACATACATTTTACGTGTCACCAATCAAATGCATGGGCACAATTATAAAAATCAGCTACCGGCTGGAAGGAAGGGTCAGTGGTTAAGGCACCTGCCAGAAAAGCCAAGGGTCTGGATTGGATTCCCCAGTGTTCACATGCAGCCAAAGATTCACAAAGTGGCACATGTGTCTGGAGTTCATTTGCAATGGCTGTAGTCCCTGACATGCCCATTCTCTTTCTCCTCTCCCTCTCTCTCTCTCAATCTCCCTCTACTTGCAAATAAATAAATAATTTTAAAAAATCAACTAAGGGCTGGAGAGATGCATTAACAGTGAAGCCTAAGGACCCAGGTTCATTTCCCCAATACCCACGTAAGCCAGATACACAAGGTGGTGCATGCATCTGGAGTTTGTTTTCAGTGTCTACAGGCCGTGGCATGCCCATTCTCTCTCACCTGCCTCTTTCTGTCTCTCAAATAAATAAATAAATAAATATCAACTAAGAAAAAATAAATATCAAAACATCAACTAATAACAATGCCTCTACTCAAAATATCTCCCAACCGTGGGCAGCGATTGCAAAATTTTAAAGCCACTGTTCTAGCATTTAGCCAGAGAGGAAAGAATTCTGCGAGGGAACATGAACGTGATTGACTGCGGGTTGAAATGCTAGTTGGTGGAGGGGCTGATGGAGAAGACCAGGTCTCCTACTCCCAGGCTGGTATGAATTTCCCAGGGTCCCACAGGCTGTGTGCAGCTACGACGACAAACCGTGCAGCGAGCAATGGTTGGGAAACACGAGCTGGGCTTCTGTTGGAACGCCAGCAAGGCACTGTGTGCTGAAGCACAGCAGAGATGCCTGCAGAACCTGGGAGAAAGGTGAGCTCCTGTAGAGGTGAGTCCCGAGCAAGGAAGGTCCTATCCTTTGGGGATGGAAGCAGTGAAGAGAGGGAAAGAGACCAAGGAGGGAGAATGAAGCCAGAACATCAAGCCACCTAGGTAACCTTCAGGATCCGCCGAGGAGACCAGCCACACACACGAGTGGACTTGTCTCACTGGGACAGACAAGGAAGTCTACGGAACAAACTGTGCTCACCAACCACAAGTGAAGTGAGCACGCTGTGTACGCCAGGGTGGTGTCCTGGCACAGTGGCTTTCCCACTCTGATGCTGGAATCTCCATTCTAAAAGCCAGGTAGGACTTAGCAAGTCTATACAGAAAACAGGAGTCGTGAATGACTCGCTCCAAACTTTATTAGAGATGAAGAACGGGTTATGATGAACATAGAGGGGCATGTAACTGGTAAAAGATCTGAGCGGGGGGGCTCAGGAGATGGCTTAGTGGTTACGGTGCTGGCCTGCACAGCCAAAGGACCCAGATCCAATTCCTCAGTACCCACAGAAAGCCAGATGCACAAGGTGGCACATGTGCCTTGAGTTTGTGGCCCTGGTGCGCCCATTCTCCTCTCTGTCTCTCTCTCTCTCTGCCTCTCTTTCAAATAAATAAATAAATAAGTTAAATATTTAAAAATATAAAAAAATCAAGGCTGGAGAGCTGGCTTAGCAGTTAAGGCGCTTGCCTGTGAAGCCTAAGGACCCAGGTTCGATTCTCCAGGTCCCACGTAAGCTAGATGCACATAGTGGTGCATGCATCTGGAGTTCGTTTGAAGTGGCTAGAGGCCCTGGGGTGCCCATTCTCACTCCTCCCCCCACCGACAGTCTCTAATACATAAATAAATAAAAATAAAATCTTAAAAAAAAAAAATCAAAGATCCGAGAGGCCTTGATCCACAGCAAGATGGTGACATCTGAAAGGTTCACATTGATGCTGATGTTGAATTCCAGCTCCTCCTCTGGAAGCAGCCACCCACTCCCAGCCACTGGACTATGAAGAGTGTTTTCTGGAACTTGGAACCTGCCTAGTCAGGCCCCAGACCTGGCTCCCTTGGGTCTGATCACGTCTGACGGGGACGTTGACTATTGGACTCAGAAGGCTCATTTCTGAGAGTGAGTTTATGTTGTGTTGACACACTTAGTTGGTGTTCATTTCTTCTCCTCTGGGATGTGACTGTGGAGTCCAAGAGCAGATCTGTTCTCTTCCCTTTCTCTTGTTCTGGCTGTCACAGGTGTTTGATAAAGGATTTGGACTTTTTTTTTTTTTTTGGAGGGAGAGAGAGAATTGGCACTCTAGGGCCTCAGCCTCTGCAATCGAACTCCAGATGCTTGTGCCACCTAGTGGGCATGTGCGGCCTTGCACTTGCCTCACCTTTGTGTGTCTGGCTTACGTGGGAATCTGGAGAGTCGAACATGAGTCCTTAGGCTTCTACAGCAAGCCCCTTAACCGCTAAGCCATCTCTCGGGTCCAAGGATTATTCTTATTCTGTCTGCTAGCTTGGTAGAAGATTCTTGTCATTAATCTTTCTTGCAATACCAGATACCATCTACTTTTACTCGACATTATGTAGCTGGAATTAGAAAAATTAGTGGAATTCAGTAACGTGGTGGGTATGACTCAAGAGGAAAACTAAAGGGATTGAAGTAGTGGAAGGGTTTGAAACAGATCTCCTGCTGGTTCCCTGTCTGGATTAGTGACTTGTTTCTCCTTGGCAAGCTCCACTCTTCAGAAGCGTTGACCACATGCTAATCTGGACTCTGTCTGCTGTCACCTCACACACCCTTGGACAAAAAAGAACCTGGCTGCCTTCGAGCTCTTATGAAAGTGTCCGCCCCACAGAGTCAAAGAAGTGGAGGATCATTAATTGGGCTCTCTGCTTTTCAAGTTAAAGACAAAGGATGTGGCACAAGACAATCCAAAGGGAACGGAAATGAAAACACTTATTTTAGATGCTTTCTTCTCATTTCCTTTTCTTGATTATGGAAGCATTTAAACCTACAAAAAAGTAACAGACTGGAACATCAAACCCATGTACTCAAATATATTCATTTTTATTTCCCTCTGCTTTCCATTTTCACGCATCACTCGTCATGCAAATGAAACATACTGTAGTCAGTTACAAAATTTACATACATGTTTTTTGGGTGATGGTCTCAAAAATGTTTTACAATTAGGGGTACTGCCTCAAAAATGTTTGGAAACACTCATGTAATATAGTCATAGGCAGTCTTAGGACAGCAAAAAGAATGATAAATTAGTGCTCATTGATATCTGTTCCAGGCAAAGGGCAAGTGGCCACTCTACAAGGACTGTCCATGGGACCCGGATTGTGAAATTTTCTCACAACATCCGTAGGTATGTGGAAAAGCAGCTTATGGACATTAAATTAGATATTTGCTCACACCTCTGGAGAAAGATCTTTCTAAAAGCAAACCTTAGCCTTTCCAATATATTTTTAAATCTAAATTTATAGAACATTCATAATACACAAATACATATGTGTGACCTTGGAGAAAGTCATTATATGATTAGAACTTGTTTTAGTATCTGTAAAAATGAGGTGCCTATGTCTATAACATTCTTTTTAGCATTTTACGAGCCATTTCTACTAACCTATAAATCATAACACCAAGCACTCTATCCAATATATGATTGAAATTGCGTCTCTTTTCATTGGAGTGTCCCATGTGCCGCATGCTGCTGTGCAAGCATCTTACACAATTGTCAACATTTACTGAAGACCTCTGCTCTGTGGCAGATGTCACCAAGTGCTACCAAGAAGGGACGGGAGGAGGCCCACACTTTTCAGATTCCGTTCATAGCTATGTGGCAATCTCAGATCACACACACACTCTCTGATCATGTCACTGGCCTTCTGTCACCCCGTCCCCTTGGGAGGAGTTGCCTTCGGGGTTGGAGAGCTGCAACCCCGCTCAGCTGGCGTAGCACTTACAGGGATGGGAACGAGGGAGGATTCCTTTGAGAAAAATGATAGGCACACCACATGCTGGTGTTCAGACTCTGACATGCCACAGATTAGCAGGCATGCCTCTGGGACAAAATGTGTGACGGTGCTTTTGGTCCATGTCATAAAACTCTCAAATCCAGAGAGAGAGAGAGAGAATGGGCACACCAGGGCCTCCAGCCGCTGCAAATGAACTCCAGATGTGTGCAACCCCTCGTCACGTACCACCTTGCTCAGCTGGCTTACGTGGATACTGGGGAATCGAACCCAGGTCGTTAGACTTGGCAGGCAAGTGCCTGAACCACTGAGTAATCTCTGGTAATCTATACAGCCCCTCTCTCTATGTATATTTTTAATGGAGAAAATACGTGGTCATGACTTGATTCCTTTACTTCTGAATGCTTGCTGCATTTCTATTTTTTTCTGTCAGACACAACTTAGAGAAGAGAAGCTATAGAGACAGGGGCCTGTGAACAGATGAGTGAAGCCAGGGTGATTTTATTGTCTTATTTGCTTGTGTGGGAAGGGGGGCGGGGGGTGTGGTGTATGCGTGTATGTGTGGCCAGGTAGCAATCCGTGCACTCACCGGCAACAGGGAGATGTCAAGTGTCCCACTCCTTTGTTCTTCTGCTATTCTTGCTTTAAAAATAAATTGTTTTAAGTATTTTATTTGTTTCTTTGAGAGAGAGTACAAGGAAGAACATGAGCGTAGCAGGGCCTGTAGCCCCTGCAAAACAACTCTGAGACTCATCTGCCCCTTTGTGCACCTGGTTTGTGTGAGTCCTGGGGAATCGAACCCAGGCCCTTCCACTGCACAGACAAGCCCCTTAACTGCTAAGCCATCTCTCCAGCCCCCTTCTAGTGGTTTTTGAATGTAGTCTTTGGTATCAAAAAGACAAGACCTTGATTCTCATCTGCATATCACTCACTGGCCACACGACCCACAGAAGGCTTATTTCTCAGAAAATTGGAATAAATACTGCTTTAATAGGGTGGAGGTGAGGAGTGAGAAAATTAACACATGCAAACTTCTCAGAAACCACTTGGTATCCGACACACACTGAAGATCTAAAATCAGTTGCTATCATCAATAATGCCTTTATTGAGTTATAAAGCCAGAGATGGCCCCAGGTCTGCCAATGGTGAAGATACCTTAAAAACTCGTTAGCGTTATCAAGAGTTACAAAGCAAACAGTTAGAGACCACAGTCACATTACCTACTGCCGAGTGAGCCACAGAGGTTGAAAATTTCAGATTCAGGTGCCACCTATTTCCTTGAGGTACGACACAATTGGCACCACATGCCATGGCACGCCTTCTTCCTGCTGAAGACCTCGTAATGTAGCTTTCCCTGTGTAGGACTGTTGCAGCGACCTCTGGCCTCAGAGGTCAAGTTCATGGGCAGCCTCTCAAGAAGACACAGAGCAAACTGCCTTTACACCATGTTCAGATTAAGTCCCTATTTTATCTGTGATTTAGGACCTCTCAGTAGGTCAAGAAGCCAATTTTTTCCCCCTTTCTGCTCAGAACAAAGCAACTTTAATTGGCATGAAAGGGAAAATATCATATATCTCGAATTGATCACATGTATGCCAGACTTAACCATTTCTCTATCAAGTTCATTCCCTGTCTGTTTGTTGGGTAAGCGAAATTGAGCATCAAGCAACGTGGAACTTACCTCATCAGAGTTCTCCGAGCATAAGTAGAAATCTTAAGCATCTAGGGAAAGTCACAGCCAAAGTAGGGGTCTTAATGTTGTCCTACTGAATTGTTACTTGGGGGTGGGGGGGAAGGATGGTAGAGAGAACCATAGGAAATTAGTCAAGCCACAAATGACATCATTTTCACAACTTTCTAACAAAGTCTTCTTCTGGGAGCAGGTTGGCCCAGAAGTGCGTCTCACTTTACTTTACTTCGTTTTACTTTAGAGAAAATGATCAAATAAAATGGGAATGAAACTGTACTTGGGTGAGGTGACCACTCTAGGGTGTCTGGGCTTTTCAGCCTTGATAAAAAATTAAGAAATTAATTAAATAAGAAATTAAGTGGACTTAGGCTCACAATCTGTCAGAAGTCATGTGGATGGGACTCTCACAGGTGTGAAAGAATAGCTGACCACTTTACTGTGGCTCTATGTATAATCACATTAGTGAAGAAGCATGTTTTGAGTGCACATTAAAAAGTATAAACAAGGAGGGGCTGGAGGGATTGCTTAGTGGTTAAGGCGTTTGCCTGCCATGCAAAAGGACCCAGGTTTGATTCCCCAGGACCCATGTAAGCCAGATGCACAATGGGGCACTTGTGTCTGGAGTTCATTTGCAGTGGCTGAAGCCCCTGCTGTGCCCATTTTCTCTCACTCTCTCTCTCTCTCTCTTTCTCTCTCTCCCTCTTTCTCTGTCAAATAAATAAATAAAAAGAAAATATTTAAGAACACTTTTTTAAGTATAAACAAGGGCTGTAGAGATGGCTTAATGGTTAAGGCATTTGCTGAGAAGCCTAAGGAGCCATGTTCAACCCTCTAGATCCCATGTAAGTCAGACGCACAAAGGTGAGGCAAGTGCAAGGTCGCACATGCCCACTAGGTGGTGCAAGCACCTGGAGTTCAGTTTCAGTGGCTGAGGTCCGGGTGCGCCAATTCTCTCTGACCTCTCTCTCTCTCTCTCTAAAATAATAAAATAAATTAAACAAGAGGAAAAAGTATAAACAACAACAAAAGCCCACAAGCAAGCAAAAATCTTTTCTGAAGTGTCAAAAAGAGTTGTAAGAGGACACAAGTTAAAAGCTTAAAAGGTTTCATCCGAGTCAGGCATACGTTCATGTGAGTTTAGATATCTGCTCCACTTGAGACCGTGTGCAAATTGCCTAACCTCACCAAGGCACCCTGTGACGTGAAGAGAATTCAGACCATGCCGCCGTCTGCTTCACAAAGCACACAGAGCTCCATTTTGTCACTCAGACTGTTCATGGGGCCCAGCTTAACACTGATCTGAGAGAGGCTGAGGGTGGACAGAAAGAAAACCCTAGTCACTGTTTGGGCCTCATTAGCTTCCACCAAGAAATAAAAGCTGGTTAGCCTTCAGAGTGGGACTCTGTTTGCCTGCTCTGTGACTTCCAGTTCTAGACTGGGAAGTAGGTGGCCAGTCTTAAGATGAATCAGATTTGTATGCAAACCCCAGAAGCCAGCGGGCGTGGTGGAGCACGCCTTCAATCCCAGCGCCCAGCCCCCAGGCAGAGGTAGGACGATTGCCATGAGCTCAAGGCCAGCCAGAGACTCCATAGTAAACTCCAGGTCAGCCTGGGCTAGAGTGAGAAACTACCTTGAAAAACAAAATGGGGGTGGCTGAGGGGGGGGGGCGACGGGAGTCTAGAAGACAGGTTCTAAAACTGAGGCCAAAAAGGATTTTCTAGTGGAGATTCCAATCCTCTATCAGAAGGGTGTGTCATAGCAAGCCCTCCTTCCTGGCTTGAAGCTGGACTTCAAGGCTATCCACTAGTTTGAGCCAGTGCTTGTCTAGGCAACCAGGAGAAACTATCTTGTTTTGGTCTTAAAAGCCATGGAGGCTCCTTGCAATTCCCCAGCTTCATTTCAGCGCCACTACAGTCCGCCTCATGGCCTGAGTTCCTTACCTGCGGACTAGGTTGGAACAAGCTCTGACACAATTTCTGCCTCTTGAGTGAAAAGCAGACAAACAGGTTTCTTTGACCTTCCTGTTGCCTCTGCCCATAAGGTGTTCCACTGTGTTCTTTGAACAGTAGGGTCTAGTCTGCGGAACCACAAGGCCGTTTTCCTCACTTTCTTCAGGGGTGCAGGCAGTTTCTCACACAACCACATCCGGACATCTTTGGCCCCTGTTGCAGTCAGGTTCACATTGCTGGCAGAAATCACCCGACCCAGAGCAGCCTTGGGAGGGGGGCAGTTATTTTAGCTTACAGGCTCCAGGGGAAGCTCCACGATGGCTGGGGAAAACAATGGCATGAGCAGAGAATAGACATCAACCCTGGCCAATGTAAGGTGGACAACAGCATTAGGAGAATGTGCCAAACACTGGCAAGGGCACACTGGCTCTAACACCCATAAGCCCGCCCCCAACAATACACTCCCTCCAGGAGGGGTTAATTCCCAAATCTCCATCAGCTGGGAACCTAGCATTCAGAACACCAGAGTTTATGGGGGACGCCTGAATCAAAGCATCGCAGTGACCTATCTTTTTAGACCCAGCTGTTGTGAGACTGTGTGTTCCCTGGCCCAGTCAGGGCCCTCCCGCCTCTTGTGAGTCCTCCAACCTCTCAGCAAACAGGTATCAAGGAGGATGTTTGGTTAGCAGACAATGCGTTAGAGCAGGTTTGACACAAATTCAGGCATTCAGTAGCAGTGACTACTGGAGTGTGAACTCGCTTTCCAGAAAACAGAAGCCAAGGAAGACACACCAGGTGCAGCGGGAGCTCACCACTGTACAAGTCTTACGCCTTCTGAAGGGAGAGGAAGCCACCTATTGCTCATGCTCAGGGAGTGGGTGATAACACGGGAGAAGACAGAAAAGTACCCTAGTGAATCACCTTGACTCCATATACACACATTCTGCTTCCAGATGTTTTCACTTTTTTTTTTTACTGCAAATAAAGTAGTGAACAGTATAGAACATATATATATGTATATATATATGTGTGTGTATATATATATATATATATATATATGTATATATATATCACGAGGTATTTTTATTTTATTTATTAACAACTTCCATGATTATAGAAAATACCCCATGGTAATACCCTCCCTCCCCCACCTCCCCCTTTGAAACTCCATTCTCCATCATACCCCCTCCCCCTCTCAATCAGTCTCTCTTTTACTTTTGATGTCATGATCTTTTCTTCCTCTTATGATGGTCTTATGCAGGTAGTGTCAGGCACTGTGAGGCCATGGATATCCAGGCCATTTTGAGTCTGGAGGGAGCATGTTGTATGGAGTCCTGCCCTTCCTTTGGCTCTTACATTCTTTCTGCCATCTCTTCCGCATTAGACCCTGAGCCTTGGAAGGTATATATCATGAGGTATTTATGATGGACTCCTTAGGCTAAATTCTTAGAAGTGAGATTTTTTTGTGGTCAGAGGGTTTGCACAAATAATGTTCCTAATAGATAGTGATAAACTAATAAGACATGATTCTTTAGTCTACTGCACCTGCATTGAACTGAATTTGGCAATTTTTTTTAAAAAACTTTATCTTTTCTTTATTTATTTGAGAGACAGAGAGAGGGAGAGAGACAATGGGCATGCCAGGGCCTCGAAGCCACTGCAAATGAACTCCAGAAGCATGTGCTCCCCCTTGTGCATCTGGCTTACATGGGTCCTGGGGAATCTAACTGAGGTCCTTTGACTTTTCAGGCAAAAGCCTTAACCACTAAGCCACCTCTCTAGCCTGACTTTGGCAACATTTTTAAACCTCATCAAGTTGATGGTCACTTAAAAAGTCTTACTTTAATTTTTTATTTCTCTGACTTAAATTGATTTCTTCTTTTTCATACATGTATATAATGGACTTTAATCTTATTTAGTCTTACACCCATATCCTTGTATTAACACTTTTCTTCTCCATTAATCCACCTTTTACTTATATGATTATTTTTAAAAATATATTTTTATTTCTATTTATTTATTTGAGCAAGAGAGAATGAAGCAGAATGAGAGGGGGGGGGTGCTCTAGGGCCTCCAACTGCTTCAAACAAACCCTTGAGCATCTGGCTAACATGGGCCCTGGGTAATTGAATCTGAGTCCTTTGCCTTTGCAGGCAAGTGCCTTAATCACTGAGCCATGTCTCCAGACCATGACATTTTGTTAAACCGTTATAATAAGGCTTTCCAGCCATGATTAAGTAACCTCTAACGTGCTGTGAAACATCCTCCATGGGCAGGAACAAGTCAGCGCAACAGAGAGCCACCGCTGCACTTGCTTCAGAGCTGGGGCAGTGAGCTGAGGACCTGCCACATCACAGGAGGCTGAGCCATCGAGGAGCCCGGGGCCCCTACCTTCGTCATCTCCATAAAACATTCTGCGTGGAGTGTGCCACCCAAACCCTCCACACCCATCTGCTGAGTTTGGGACTTAGAGTGAGGGATGCCGATAAGAAGTAGTGTGGATATGTGACAACGGTCTGTTCTTACCTTTCCATGACCTTCAAGCAATGTTCACAGTGTTTTTCCATGGTAAGGATGTTTTAGGCAGACTATTAAAGCCCATAGAAATCCATTCAGATGAGGTTTAAATATTTTGTTTTCATTTATTTATTTGAGAAAGGTAAAAGGAAGAGAGAGAGAGAGAGAGAGAGAGAGAGAGAGAGAATGGTCATGCCAGAGCTTCCAGCCACTGCAAACAAACTCCAGATACATGCTCCGCCTTATGCATCTGGTTTACATGGGTCCTGGGAAATCCAACCAAGATCCTTTGGCTTCACAGGCAAGTGCCTTAACTGCTAGGCCATCTCTCCAGCCCCAGATGAGGTTTAAAATGTATAAAACACAAAGGAATATTACAGCCAAATATATTAAAATATGATTGCTAACACATTTAAAAAATAAGTTTGTGACAGCCAGCTTCATCACATGTATTATGACTAATAATATGTGTCAATTAATGTAAACTCCAATGTAAGTTTAAAAACTACTATAAATATAAAGTGAGTACTAAGAGTAAGTGACATGAGCAATGACTACTGGTCAAATAGAAATATATAATTTCTGGGACTGGAGATATGGGATTAGTGGTTAAGCACTTGCCTGTAAAGCCAAAGGACCCAGGTTCGATTCCCTAGTACCCACATAAAGCCAGATGCAGAAAGTGGTGCATACATCTGGAGTTCATTTGCAGTAGCTAGAGTCCCTAGTGCACCCATCCCCTCTCTCCCTCTACCTACCTATCTACTTCTTTTTTTCTCTCTCTCTTAAATACATAAATAGATATTTTTTAAAAAGAAATGCTTGGACTTCCAGTTAAGATGGTGGCGTAGGAACCATGGCAAAGCAGCCTAAGGGAGAAAAGGTCAAAAAAAAATCCAACAAAATACACACTTTTACTAAAGTATGGAGGAGGATGAAGAAGTATGGATGAGTTTGGAGGAGTATGGAGAGGATGAAAAAGTTCTGAGGAGGATAGGGGAGAATAAAGAACTATGGAAGAGTACGGAGGAGGATGAAGAAGTATGGAGGAGAATGGAGGATTATGTACAAGTATTAAGGAGTATGAAGTAGTATGGAGGATAATGAGGAAGGATGAAGAAGTATGGAGGAGGACAGAGGAGGATGAAGGAATATGGAGGAGAAAGAAGGATGAAGAAGTATGGAGAAGGATGAGGGAGGATGAAGAATTATGGATGAGTATGGGGGAGGTTGTAGAAGTATGGAAGAGGATGAAGAAGTATGAAGGAGTGTGGAGGAGGATGAGGAAGTATGGAGGAGCATGGAGGAGGAAGAGGGAGCATGGAGGAGGATGTGGCAGGATGAAGAAATGTGGAGTACGATATAGGAGGAGAAAGGAGGAGGGTGGAGGAGTATGAAGAAGTATGGGTAAGTATGGTGGAGGATGAGGAAGTATGGCTGAGTATGATGGAGGGTGAGGCAGTATGGGTGAGTATGGTGGAGGATGAAGAAGTATGGAGGAGGATGAATGAGGATGAAGAAGTATGGAGGAGGATGAGGGTGGATGAAGAAGTATGGAGGAGGATGAAGAAGTATAGGGGAGTATGGAGGAGAACAGAGCAGGAGAAAGGAGGAGGATGGAGAAGTATGAAGAAGTTTGTAGAAGAGCTTCTTCTGTTTAAGATGGCAAAGTAGGTACCACACCAAAACAGCCTATGGGAGAAAAAGCCAAAAATAACCAGTAAAGGAAGATAAAGAATTATGGAAGAGTATGGAGGACAATGAAGAAGTACGGAGGAGGATGAGGGAGGATGAAAAAGTATAGGCGAGTATGGAGGAGGATGAAGAAGTATGAAGGAGTATGGAGGAGGATGAAGAAGTATGAAGGAGTATGGAGGAGGATGAAGAAGTATGAAGGAGTATGGAGGAGGATGAAGAAGTGTGGGGGAGTATGAAGGAGTGTGGAGGAGGGTGAGGAATTATGGAGGAGCATGGAGAAGGAGGGTGGAGTATGGAGGAGGATGAAGAAGTATGAAGGAGTATGGAGGAGGATGGAGAAGTATGAAGGAGTATGGAGGAGGATGAAGAAGCGTGGGGGGGTATGAAGGAGTGTGGAGGAGGATGAGGAATTATGGAGGAGCATGGAGAAGGAGGGTGGAGTATGGAGGAGGATGAAGAAATGTGGAGGAGGATGGGGAGGAGAAAAGAGAGAATGGAAGAGTATGAAGAAGTATGGAAGTGTATGTGGGAGGATGAAGAGGTATAGGTGAGTATGGGGGAGGATGAAGAAGTATAGGTGAGTATGGGGGAGGGTGAAGAAGTATAGGTGAGTATGGGGGAGGGTGAAGAAGTACAGGTGAGTATGGGGGAGGGTGAAGAAGTACAGGTGAGTATGGGGGAGGGTGAAGAAGTACAGGTGAGTATGGGGGAGGGTGAAGAAGTACAGGTGAGTATGGGGGAGGGTGAAGAAGTATAGGTGAGTATGGGGGAGGGTGAAGAAGTATGGAGGAGGACGAGGGTGGATGAAGAAGTATAGAGGAGGATGAAGAAGTATGGTGGACAATGGGGCAGGATAAAGAATATGGAGGAGGATAGAGCAGGAGAAAGGAGGAGGATGGAGGAGTATGAAGAAATTTGGGGGACAGCTTCTTCTGTTTAAGATAGCGGCATAGGAACCATGCCAAAGCAGCCTAGTGGAGAAAAAGCCAAAAAAAAAAAAATACAGTAAAATACACACTTTTACTGAAAAGTGAGGTGTATAAGAAATTAAAATAGCAGCAAAAAAGTAGGAGAGATCCAGAGCATCCACAGCCCACATAGGCAGGCAGAAGTGACTCCAGCAGCAGTGCCACCTGGTCCACAGGGCCACAACTTCCAGGTTTGGCTTGAGCCACAGGAAAAGCCAGGTGAGGGGATTTTCCACTCACACTGGAGCTCCTCACAAACTCAAGAAACATGACGGGAGAATGGCAGTGAACAACGGAGGAGCAGATCACAAGGTAGAGGTTCATGTGGACCAGTGAGAGAACTGGAGCCACCATCGACAGCCTCCCCTCCCCCACTGCCAGTGTGAGCACCAGCAAGCACCAGAGACCAGTGGAAGGGAGATCACAGTACCCAGCACTGGCGAACAGAGCAGCGATCCAGCAAGCTAGCCAGCCTACTTGAACCCACAGTGCAACAAAGAGGGACCCAAGCAAGCGCATACCAAAATCATCCAAAAAGGTAACTGGAATTACACCAGGTCAGCACCCACCTAATAAACCTGGTATATAGGCCTGAAGCAGAAGTGCTAATTGCACCTTCCATATCAGGATAAATTATATGTTAAATCTGATGGATGACCAGATTTGCCATTCTTAAATAAGCTATATTTTGGGCTTGTTATTTGTTGCTTCTTGATTTATAGTGGCTTTGTTTCCTCTTCTGTTGTACATTAGGGAAGGGTCTCACTGGTGACAAGCTGACTTGGAACCCTCTACAGACCAGAAATCTTAACCTCCTTGTTGTCAGAATTAAGGGTGTGGGTGGGACACCACACACCCTAAGGGGCAGTTAGAGGATCTGGTTGTCATAGTACCTACTCTTGCATAAATACTCTGTGCTGTTTTTCACTGAAAGTGTACATTGTTTAGTTAAATTTTAGAATCTGCCTGTATTTTGTTCCACTCAACATACTTGAATACCCTCATAGCAGGCAAACCCAACACCTAGGGTCACTTTTGTAGATAGTCTGAGAGTCTTGAGAGCCACACCTAGCACCTTAAGCTCTTATCCTGAAGATATATAACATCAGATTGATTGATACATCTAATAATACTGAAGCTAACTAGAAATCCAAGCATTAAATTAATCCAAGATGCAAAAATATATACATTATAACATAAGAAACACCAACAATCAAGACAATATAAATCCACCAAGAAGTATTAGTGCATCAGAAATGACCTCCAGTGAGAACGAGTTAGAGGAAATGCCTGAGAAAGATTTCAAAAGAATGATTATAAACATGCTCAAAGAAGTCAAAGAAGAAATCAAAGGATTCAAAGGGGAAATCAAAGGAATCGAAGAAAACACAGGACACCAATTTAATGAAATAAAGAGGTCAATACTAGACATAAATAAGGAAATAGAAATAATAAAGAAAAACCAGTCAGAATTATTAGCAATCAAGAAAACAGCTAATGAAACAAACAAACAAACAAAAAAGCTCTGTAGAAAATCTCACCAGTAGAATGGATGAAGGAGAGGACAGAATATCTAAGCTAGAAGACCAGGTGACAGTTCTAATACAGTCCAATAAAGAGAAAGACAAACTAATAGGAAAGTATAAATGAGAATTTCAAGATATTCAGAAAACTATGAAAAGATCAAACATAAGAATTCAGGGTACAGGAGAAGGAGAAGAATTTCACTCCAAAGGCTTAATAGGCCTCTTCAACAAAATCATAGAAGAAAACTTCTCCCAAATTGGGAAAGAGGTGCCCATGCAGATACAGGAATCCTTTAGAACACTAGCCAGACAAAACCTGGAAAGAACCTCTCCTTGCCATATTATAATCAAACGACCAAGCACACAAACAAAAGAAAAAAATATTGAAAGCAGTTAGAAAGAAAAATCAAGTTACCTACAAAGGCAAGCCCATCATGATCACAGCAGATTACTCAACACAAACTTTAAAATCCAGAAGGGCTTGGAGTGATGTATTCCAAGTTCTGAAAGATAACAACTGTCAACCAAGGTTACTTTATCCTGCAAAGCTATCAATTCAAATAGATGTAGAAATAAGGACATTCCACCACAAAATCAGGCTAAAAGAGTATTTGAAGACAAAACCAGCTCTACAGAAAATCCAAAAATTCATTTGGAATCACAAAAAACCTCGAATATCTAATATAATACTGAGCCACAAAAATAAGGCTGGTGGTATCACCATACCTGATTTTAACCTTTACTGCAGAGCCATAGTAACAAAAACAGCATGGGACTGGCACAAAAGCAGACATGTAGATCAGTGGACCAGAATGGACAACCTAGATGTAAGTGTGGGCAGCTATAGCCACCTGATATTCAATAAAAATGCCAAAAATTCTCATTGGAGAAAAGACAGCCTTTTCAGGAATGGTGCTGGGAAAACTGGATATGTATCTGTAGAAGGGTGAAAATAGATTCTTCGCTCTCTCCAATTAAGTCCAAATGGATTAAAGACCTTAACATCAGACCTGAAACTCTGAAACTGCTAGAGGAAAAGGTATGGGAAACCCTTCAGCATATTGGTCTTGGCAAAGACTTTCTGAATATAACACCAATTGCTCAGGCAATAAAACCACAGATTAACCACTGGAACCTCATGAAATTACAAAGATTTTGAATGGCAAAGGACACTGGGAATAAAACAAAGAGGCAACCTACAGAATGGGAAAAAAAAATCTTTGCCAGCTATACATCTGATAGAGGATTAATATCTAGGGTATACAAAGAACTCAAAAAATTAAATAATAAAAAATTAAACAAGCCAATTAAAAACTGGGCTATGGAACTAAACAGAGAGTTCTCAAAAGAAGAAATACGGATGGCATATAAGCATCTAAAATATGTTCTACATCCCTAGTCATCAGGGAAATGCAGATTAAAACTATGTTGAGATCCCATCTCACTCCTGTCAGATTGGCTACCATCATGAAAAAAAAATGTTATGAAATTTGCTTGAAAATGGATGGATCTGGAAAGGATTATACTAAGTGAGGTAACCCAGGCCCAGAAAGCCAAACATCGCATGTTCTCTCTCATATGTGGATCCCAGCTACAGATGATTGGACTTCCATGTGAGTAGGAAGAAAACTCAGTAGCAAAGGCCAGTAAACTATAAAAGAAATATAAAAGGAAGAGAAAGGAAGGGAGAGGGGTACTTAATAGGATGGTAATATATATATATATATATATATATATATATATATATATATATATATGTAGATGAATAGATTAATGGGGGTAACAAGGCCCAAAGTGAGGTCAGGGGAAGAGATTGAGTAAAAGGAAGGTGGAGGGCTGGCTAATTAAACTCTAAAAGGATATAAATAAACCATATGGAATCATACTTTTTTGGACAATGGAACACTCAGGAACCATAGATTGTTGCTAGAAAATTTTCAGTGCCAGGGATGGGATACCTTCCAGTGAGTTGTTGGCCAGGGATGTCCCTGATGCCCTCAAAACATTACAGGCCATTGCTGAGGCCTTTGGTTTCCCACCAGGAATGGATGGTAAGACCCTATTGCTGAAGACTCCACATACGTGGGCTGCAAGGCCACCCACTGAGAAATCCTGAAGGAACTGAGCTCATAACCTCCTCCATGTATACTACCTGACAGAAAGCTGAAAGAAGACATTCTGCATGCAGTTCAATGGGAGAGAGAGAAATCACCAGTGAAGATACTCCACAGTGGACTCTGCAAGCCTTATATTTGGCCAGCCAGGTCAAATGAGCCAACGGGTGCAATAGTGGCTCATCTGTCATGGTGGAAACCAACTGCCCTCTAATTGGACTGGAGGCCTGCTCCATGGGAGGGAATACATCCCTGATACTGAAAACTTAAAACAGGGGTAGTCATGAGCCGTAGGGGTGTAATGTCTGCTGCTGTCTGGCTAAATGTATATACTATGCTTATCAAACTGCCCAGTAAGCACTTGTCTTAATGTTCATACCCTTATATTAATGCTACTCTCACTTTTGGTAGAGAATCTTCTCTTTTCAGATGGCAGTGACCTTAGAACGACCCAGAAGGTATCATGGTGCTGGAAAGAAGTGACTGGAGTGCTCAGTACTGTAATATCTCTATCACACCTTCCAAGGCTCAGGGTCTAATGCGGAAGAGGTGGCGGAAACAATGTAAGAGCCAAAGGAAGGGTAGGACTCATTACAACGTGCTCCCCCCAGACACAAAATGGCCTGGATATCCATGACCTCATAGTGCCCGACACTACCTACACAAGACCATCATAAGAGGAGGAAAAGATCATGACATCAAAATAAAAGAGAGACTGAGATGGGGAGGGGATATGATGGAGAATGGAGTTTCACAGGGGAAAATTGGGGGGAGGGAGGGTATTACCATGGGGTATTTTTTATAATCATGGAAGTTGTTAATAAAAATTTGAAGAAAAAAAAAAGAAATATCTGAGGGCTGGAGAGATGGCTTAGCAGTTAAGGCGTTTGCTTATAAAGCCAAAGGACCTCAGTTCAATTCCCTAGGACACACGTATGCCAGATGTACAAGGGGGCTCATGCATCTGGAGTTCATTTGTAGTGGCTGGAGGCCCTGGCACTCCCATTCTCTGCCCCTCCCCTCTCAAATAACTAAATAAAAATAAGTTTGTTTGTTTTTTAAAGAAATACCTGATTTACATCTGAGGCAAATTCATAGGTAACACGAATGCTGGTGTCATTTGTGGCCACCATTAATAATTGAAAAAGAAATGCTAAGTTTCAGTTACAAGTGTTGCAAGTTGGAGAAAACAAAATATAAGATTTTCCCACCCAAGTCCTTGGGCAGTCTGAGTTCTGGAAGTAAGTTAAGAGCCTTTTCATGAGAGGCAGAACCACTAATATTAATTCAGAGACAAGTCATGCCTGAGAAGGAGAGCCTTAAGACATATGCTTGTAATTTTTGCTTTGCTGTAAAGAAGTTTTACATTTTTATAGAGTCCAATTTTTAACTAGGTGGGTTTTATTTTTTCCTCTCTACATGCCACTACTTTATTGGTAGGTCTCTCCTCCAGGAAAAACAAGGGTAAAGATGTGACGGGCCCATGGGCTTTTTGTCCACAAACTCAGCTTGTTCTTTGGAGCTGACAAGAATGAGGTTGTTCCAAGACAGTCTATCTGGATTATAGAACACAATTGCCAAGCAAGGCTCGAGAAATGCATGCATCAAGCCAGACAGTCAGTGCTTTCCTATATGAGGATTATACAGTTATTCACTGTATTTCCTTCTAGAATTTGATAAGATAAAATATATTTGAGTTTTTCTTCCACTCAGAATTATTTTTGATACAAAAGAAAAGGCATGAGGAATCTGACTTTATTTACTTCTGCAAATGTCACACAGAGGATGTTTTTGTCTATTGATTTTCCATGTCACTTGTGGCGGTTTGATTCAGGTCCCCCAGAAAGTTGTGTATTCTGAGTGCTAGGCCCTCAACTGGTGACAGTTTGGGAAATGGAGGTTCCTGGGGGGGGGTGTATTGTTGGGGGCAGGCCTCGGAGTGTCATAGCCAGCTCCCCCTTGCCAGCGTTTGGCACACTCTCCTGCTGTTGGTGTCTACCTGATGTTGATCAGGAGGCGATGCCCACCCTCTGCTCATGCCATCATTTTCCCCTGCCATGATGGAGCTCTCCCTCGAGTCTGTAAGCCAAAATAAACTTTTTGTTTTTTTTTTTCACAAAAGATGCCTTTGATCAGGTGTTTTCTGCCAGCAACAAGAAGCCTACTGCAATATCACCCTTACGATTACTGATTTCTTACACATAGTTGAGCCTATTTCTCGACTTCCTATCCAAATCATTAACTGAAATATGACACAAAGTTTAATTAACTGACTTTAGAATTCATGCACAATCCCATTCACAGGGATTACTTGGGAACAAAAATAATCCTAACTTACAGCTCTAATCAAGAGGAAGAAGGGGTCCATGGTCACCCTTTAAATGTGACATCATCTGCAATGTGTGTCCTTTCTTATTGGCCAGAGTCCCTTCTGGATATTTCTGTGTCCCTTCAGAATCACCCTGAGGTCATGTCTTAGATGCCTCCATCATCATCAGAAGTCCATTGCCAATCTTTTTTTTTTTTTTTTTTTTTTTTTGAGGTAGGGTCTCACTCTAGCACAGGCTGACCTGGAATTCACTATGTAGTCTCAGGGTGGCCTTGAACTCATGGCGATCCTCCTACCTCTGCCTCCTGAGTGCTGGGATTACAGGTGTGTGCCACCATGCACAGACATTCTCAATCTTACAACTAATTTTTTTTTTTTTGCCTAACTACAATGTGGCATGGCTAAAATGATCTTATATATATTTAAAAAAATCAGGGACCAGAGAGATCATTTTGTGTGTAAATCACTTGCTATATAAGCATGAATTCCAAAATTCAGATTCCCCAAACCCATATAAAGCTGACACTACAGTGCTAGCATCTGTAATCACAGCACACCTGCACTAAGAAGGGAGATGAGGGGCTGGAGAAACGGCTTAGTGGTTAGGGTGTTTGCGCACAAAGCCAAAGGACCCAGGTTTGATTCTCCAGCGCTCACATAAAGCCAGATGTACAAGGTGGTGCATGCATCTGGAATTTGTTTTCAGTGGCGAGAGGCCCTGGCACTCCCCCCTCCAATAAATAAATAAAATGTTAAAAATTTAAATAAAGAAAAGAAAGCAGATGGCTGGAAACATAGCCCAATGTCTAAGGTGCTTGCCTGCAAAGTCTAAGGACCCAGGTTCAGTTCCCCAGCACCCACGTAAAAGCCTGTTGCACAAAGTGGTACATTCATCTGGAGTTCGTTGGCAGTGGCTGGAGGCCCTGGTGTGCCTACTCTCTGTCTCTGCTCTCTCTATCTTTCTCTACTTATAAATAAATACATACATTAAAACGAAGGAGGGCTGGAGAGATTGCTTAGTGGTTAAGGTCCCACATAAGCCAGATGCATATGGTGGCACATGTGTCTGGAGTTTGCAGTGGCTAGAGGCCCTGCAACACACATTCTCATTCTCATTCTCTCTCTCTAAAAAATAAATCTTGTTTTTTTTTTTTTTTAAGGAGGTAGAACCTCAGTATTCCGCCCCTCTGCTATTACTGTATTCTCCCATTAATCCGTACTCCCTACCATGACTCCTTTCCCCCTCCTTGGCCCCTAGTGACTCCTGTCCCATCATACACACTGAACTAAAGATTCAAAGCTAGTATCTGCCCATGAGAGAGGACATGTGCTTTTTGCCTTTCGGATCCCAGGTTATCTCACTCAGGGTGATGTTTTCCAGACCCATCCATTTCCTTGTGAATTTCCTAACCTCCTTTAGCTTTGCGGCTGAGCATTGTGTGTATGTGATGCACCTTGATTATCCGTTTAATAGTTGATGGGCATCTATGTTGACGAGTTAAAATTTTTAAGTTGTTTGGACTTATCTTTCAGTGCAATTTTCCCTTTACAGGGCATAATTAAAATAATAAAATTAATTTGGGTGGTAAAAAGAGGGGTATAGAACCCAATTCCCAGACCCCCTGGTAGCAAGACCCAAGGAGATAAACGACCCCTCACATTTCAGCCAAGCCACAGCTGAAACCACAGAGGAATGGGGAGATGGGCATGAGGACTGCTTCCATGGTGAACCTGATAATCAGTGCCAGGGTGAAGGAGACAGACCTAAGGACACTCAACACCTACCAGAGCAGAGATCCAAAGCTCCTAAGAGCTCATCACTGAAGTAGACTTCAAACTCACCCACCACGGCTCAGGGAATTTTGCAGAAGAGGGGGAGGAAAGATTGGAAGAGCCACAGGTTGAGACATCATGCCCAGAGGCATTCCCTTCCCCCACCCCCCAAAACTGACTGCTGCTCCCACAGCACATAAACCACAACCCCATAGGGAATACCTGCAGCCCCACTGAGGAGGGTCCCCAATGAAATGGGGACAGGGATGAGGAAAAAGAGGGTACCAACACATGAAGTATCAATACAGAATATCCTATTAATAATAAAAATATTTGGGCTAGAGAGATAGCTTAGCAGTTAAGCACTTGCCTGAGAAGCCTAAGGACCCCAGTTAGAGGCTCGATTCCCCAGGTCCCATGTTAGCCAGATGCACAAAGGGACGCTCGCATCTGGAGTTCATTTGCAGTGGCTGGAGGCCCTGGCGCGCCCATTCTCTCTCTCTCTCTGCCTCTTTTTCTCTCTCTCTCCTTCTCAAATAAATAAATAAAACTAAAAAATGAAAAAAATAATAAAAATATTTTAAAAGAGGGCTGGAGAGGTTGCTTAATGGTTAAGGCACTTGTCTGCAAAGCCTAAGGACCCAGGTTCGATTCCCCAGTACCCACATAAGCCAGATACATAAAGTGGTGCATATGTCTGGATTTTACTTGCAGTGCCTGGAAGCCCTGGCATGGTCACGTTCTCTATCTGCCTCTTTCTCTCTCCCTCTCTTTCTGCCTCCCGCTGTCTCTCAAATAAATAAATAAATCAGATTTTTTTTTTAAGAAAAGAAGGAAGGTAGAGACAGGAGCATCCGTTCGATTCTCAGGGGCCCGCTAGCCGTGTGAACAAGACACCCAGCCTTAAACGAGGTGTGAAGGAAGGACTGACAGTGGAAAGCTGTCCTTCTGAGCTCCACATAACACGCCGGCACATGGGTGCCGCACACACAAGCACATGCACGAGACATGCAGACAGTCATGAAAAAATTCAGATTTTACATGTACTATAAATGAAATATTACTGGGGGGAAAGTGTACTTTCAATGTGTTCCCCGTAAGTCAGTGAGGTGTTGAAATCATAAGCTTTCGTCTTTGATCCATGTTCACTCTCCCTACCCTGTCTGCCACCGATGTTTCATCTTATTATCTCAAACTATTCCCAACGTCATCATAAATGTCATTTAGGGGCTGGAGAGATGGCTTAGTAGTTAAGGCACTCACCAGCGAAGCCTAAGGACCCAGGTTTGATTCCCCATGACCCCACGAAACATTCCCCATGAAAGCCAGATGCACAAGGTGACATATGCATCAGGAGATCATTTGCAGTGGCTAGAGGCCCTGGCATGCATGTTTCCTCTCTCTCTCTCTCTTTCTCTCTCTCATAAATGAATGAATGAATGAATGAATGAATGAATGAAAAATAAATAAACATTTTAAAAATATTGCTTGGTCAGAAAACGAATAGATATCCTCCTATAAGCTCTGGCCATGCATAATAATTGAAATCATATGAATTGCTGTTTATTGACCACCATGCAATGGTAAGTGAGGTGTCATCTTCATCATCATCATCCTCAGCTCCCAGTCCTCACCACACACCATGGAGTGGTAAGTGAGGTGTCATCTTCATCATCAGCACCCTCAGCTCCCAGTCCTCACTACACACCATGGAGTGGTAAGTGAGGTGTCATCTTCATCATCATCATCCTCAGCTCCCAGTCCTCACCACACACCATGGAGTGGTAAGTGAGGTGTCATCTTCATCATCAGCATCCTCAGCTCCCAGTCCTCACCACACACCATGGAGTGGTAAGTGAGGTGTCATCTTCATCATCAGCACCCTCAGCTCCCAGTCCTCACACACACCATGGAGTGGTAAGTGAGGTGTCATCTTCATCATCATCATCCTCAGCTCCCAGTCCTCACACACACCATGGAGTGGTAAGTGAGGTGTCATCTTCATCATCAGCACCCTCAGCTCCCAGTCCTCACCACACACCATGGAGTGGTAAGTGAGGTGTCATCTTCATCATCATCACCCTCAGCTCCCAGTCCTCACACACACCATGGAGTGGTAAGTGAGGTGTCATCTTCATCATCAGCACCCTCAGCTCCCAGTCCTCACCACACACCATGGAGTGGTAAGTGAGGTGTCATCTTCATCATCAGCACCCTCAGCTCCCAGTCCTCACCACACACCATGGAGTGGTAAGTGAGGTGTCATCTTCATCATCAGCATCCTCAGCTCCCAGTCCTCACACACACCATGGAGTGGTAAGTGAGGTGTCATCTTCATCATCAGCACCCTCAGCTCCCAGTCCTCACCACACACCATGGAGTGGTAAGTGAGGTGTCATCTTCATCATCAGCACCCATCTTCATCATCAGCACCCTCACCTCCCAGTCCTCACCACACACCATGGAGTGGTAAGTGAGGTGTCATCTTCATCATCATCATCCTCAGCTCCCAGTCCTCACCACACACCATGGAGTGGTAGTGAGGTGCATCTTCATCATCATCATCCTCAGCTCCCAGTCCTCACCACACACCATGGAGTGGTAAGTGAGGTGTCATCTTCATCATCATCACCCTCAGCTCCCAGTCCTCACCACACACCATGGAGTGGTAAGTGAGGTGTCATCTTCATCATCAGCATCCTCAGCTCCCAGTCCTCACCACACACCATGGAGTGGTAAGTGAGGTGTCATCTTCATCATCAGCACCCTCAGCTCCCAGTCCTCACCACACACCATGGAGTGGGTAAGTGAGGTGTCATCTTCATCATCATCATCCTCAGCTCCCAGTCCTCACCACACACCATGGAGTGGGTAAGTGAGGTCATCTTCATCATCATCAACCCTCAGCTCCCAGTCCTCACCACACACCATGGAGTGGTAAGTGAGGTGTCATCTTCATCATCACATCCCTCAGCTCCCAGTCCTCCTCACACACCATGGAGTGGTAAGTGAGGTGTCATCTTCATCATCATCATCCCTCAGCTCCCAGTCCTCACCACACACCATGGAGAGGTAAGTGAGGTGTCATCTTCATCATCAGCACCCTCAGCTCCCAGTCCTCACCACACACCATGGAGTGGTAAGTGAGGTGTCATCTTCATCATCAGCACCCTCAGCTCCAGTCCTCACCACACACCATGGAGTGGTAAGTGAGGTGTCATCTTCATCATCATCAACCCTCAGCTCCCAGTCCTCACCACACACCATGGAGTGGTAAGTGAGGTGTCATCTTCATCATCAGCATCCCTCAGCTCCCAGTCCTCACCACACACCATGGAGTGGTAAGTGAGGTGTCATCTTCATCATCAGCACCCCAGCTCCCAGTCCTCACCACACACCATGGAGTGGTAAGTGAGGTGTCATCTTCATCAGCACCCTCAGCTCCCAGTCCTCACCACACACCATGGAGTTGGAAGTGAGGTGTCATCTTCTTCATCATCATCCTCAGCTCCCATGGAGTGGTAAGTGAGGTGTCATCTTCATCATCAGCACCCTCAGCTCCCAGTCCTCACCACACACCATGGAGTGGTAAGTGAGGTGTCATCTTCATCATCATCACCCTCAGCTCCCAGTCCTCACCACACACCATGGAGTGGTAAGTGAGGTGTCATCTTCATCATCATCACCCTCAGCTCCCAGTCCTCACCACACACCATGGAGTGGTAAGTGAGGTGTCATCTTCATCATCATCACCCTCAGCTCCCAGTCCTCACCACACACCATGGAGTGGTAAGTGAGGTGCCATCTTCATCATCATCACCCTCAGCTCCCAGTCCTCACCACACACCATGGAGTGGTAAGTGAGGTGTCATCTTCATCATCATCACCTCAGCTCCCAGTCCTCACCACACACCATGGAGTGGTAAGTGAGGTGCCATCTTCATCATCATCACCTCAGCTCCCAGTCCTCACCACACACCATGGAGTGGTAAGTGAGGTGTCATCTTCATCATCATCATCCTCAGCTCCCAGTCCTCACCACACACCATGGAGTGGTAAGTGAGGTGTCATCTTCATCATCATCAACACCTCAGCTCCCAGTCCTCACCACACACCATGGAGTGGTAAGTGAGGTGTCATCTTCAGCATCATCACCCTCAGCTCCCAGTCCTCACCACACACCATGGAGTGGTAAGTGAGGTGTCATCTTCATCATCATCACCCTCAGCTCCCAGTCCTCACCACACACCATGGAGTGGTAAGTGAGGTGTCCATCTTCATCAATCACCCTCAGCTCCCATCCTCACCACACACCATGGAGTGTAAGTGAGGTGTCCATCTTCATCATCAGCACCCTCAGCTGCCCAGTCTCACCACACACCATGGAGTGGTAAGTGAGGTGTCATCTTCATCATCATCATCCTCAGCTCCCAGTCCTCACCACACACCATGGAAGTGTAAGTGAGGTGTCATCTTCATCATCACACCCTCACTCCCAGTCCTCACCACACACCATGGAGTGGTAAGTGAGGTGCCATCTTCAACATCATTCATCCTCAGCTCCCAGTCCTCACCACACACCATGGAGTGGTAAGTGGAGGTCCATCTTCATCATCAGCACCTCAGCTGCCCAGCCTCACCACACACCATGGAGTGGTAAGGTGAGGTGTCCATCTTCATCATCATCAACCCTCAGCTCCCAGTCCTCACCACACACCATGAGTGGTAAGTGAGGTGTCATCGTCATCATCAGCACCCTCAGCCCCAGTCCTCACCACACATCCATGGAGTGGTAAGTGAGGTGTCATCTTCATCATCATCATCCTCAGCTCCCAGTCCTCACCACACACCATGGAGTGGTAAGTGAGGTGTCATCTTCATCATCAGCACCTCAGCTCCCAGTCCTCACCACACACATGGAGTGGTTAAGTGAGGTGTCATCTTCATCATCATCATCCTCAGCTCCCAGTCCTCACCACACCCTTGGAGTGGTAAGTGAGTGTCATCTTCATCATCATCATCCTCACTCCCAGTCCTCACCACACACCATGGGAGTGGTAAGTGAGGTGTCATCTTCATCATCATCATCCTCAGCTCCCAGTCCTCACCACACACCATGGAGTGGTAAGTGAGGTTGTCATCTTCATCATCAGCATCCTCACTCCCATCCTCACCACACACCAGTGGAGTGGTAAGTGAGGGTGTCATCTTCATCATCATCAGCCTCAGCTCCCAGTCCTCACCACACACCATGGAGTGGTAAGTGAGGTGTCATCTTCATCATCCATCACCCTCAGCTCCCAGTCCTCACCACACACCATGGAGTGGTAAGTGAGGTGTCATCTTCATCATCATCATCCTCAGCTCCCAGTCCTCACCACACACCATGGAGTGGTAAGTGAGGTGTCATCTTCATCATCATCATCCTCAGCTCCCAGTCCTCACCACACACCATGGAGTGTAAGTGAGGTGTCATCTTCATCATCATCACCTCAGCTCCCAGTCCTCACCACACACCATGGAGTGGTAAGTGAGGTGTCATCTTCATCATCATCATCCTCAGCTCCCAGTCTCACCACACACCATGGAGTGGTAAGTGAGGTGTCATCTTCATCATCATCATCCTCAGCTCCCAGTCCTCACCACACACCATGGAGTGGTAAGTGAGGTGCCATCTTCATCATCAGCATCCTCAGCTCCCAGTCCTCACCACTCACCATGGAGTGGTAAGTGAGGTGTCATCTTCATCATCATCACCCTCAGCTCCCAGTCCTCACCACACACCATGGAGTGGTAAGTGAGGTGTCATCTTCATCATCATCATCCTCAGCTCCCAGTCTCACCACACACCATGGAGTGGTAAGTGAGGTGCATCTTCATCATCATCATCCTCAGCTCCCAGTCCTCACCACAGCAACCATGGGAGTGGGTAAGTGAGGTGTCATCTTCATCATCAGCATCCCTCAGCTCCCAGTCCTCACCACACACCATGGAGTGGTAAGTGAGGTGTCATCTTCATCGTCATCATCCCTCAGCTCCCAGTTCCTCACCACACACCATGGAGTGTAAGTGAGGTGTCATCTTCATCATCATCATCCTCAGCTCCCAGTCCTCACCACACACCATGGAGTGGTAAGTGAGGTGTCATCTTCATCATCATCATCCTCAGCTCCCAGTCCTCACCACACACCATGGAGTGGTAAGTGAGGTGTCATCTTCATCATCAGCACCCTCAGCTCCCAGTCCTCACCACACACCATGGAGTGGTAAGTGAGGTGCCAATCTTCTTCATCAGCATCACCTCAGCTCCCAGTCCTCACCACACACATGGAGTGGTAAGTGAGGTGTCATCTTCATCATCATCATCCTCAGATCCCAGTCCTCACCACACACCATGGAGTGGTAAGTGAGGTGCCATCTTCATCATCAGCACACCTCAGCTCCCAGTCCCTCACCACAGCACCATGGAGTGGTAAGTTGAGGTGTCATCTTCATCATCTCATCCTCAGCTCCCAGTCCTCACCACACACCATGGAGTGGTAAGTGAGGTGTCCATCTTCATCATCATCACCCTCAGCTCCCAGTCCTCACCACACACCATGGAGTGGTAAGTAGAGGTGCCATCTTCATCATCATCACCCTCAGCTCCCAGTCCTCACCACACACCATGGAGTGGTAAGTGAGGTTCATCTTCATCATCATCATCCCTCAGCGCCCATCCTCACTCACACACCATGGAGTGGTAAGTGAGGTGTCATCTTTCATCATCATCATCCTCAGCTCCCAGTCCTCACCACACACCATGGAGTGGGAAGTGAGGTGTCATCTTCATCATCAGCATCCTCAGCTCCCAGTCCTCACCACACTGCCATGGAGTTGTAAGTGAGGTGTCATCTTCATCATCATCATCCTCAGCTCCCAGTCCTCACCACACACCATGGAGTGGTAAGTGAGGTGTCATCTTCATCATCACCACCCTCAGCTCCCAGTCCTCACACACACACCATGGAGTGGTAAGTGAGGTGTCATCTTCATCATCATCATCCTCAGCTCCCAGTCCTCACCACACACCATGGAGTGGTAAGTGAGGTGTCATCTTCATCATCATCATCCTCAGCTCCCAGTCCTCACCACACACCATGGAGTGGTAAGTGAGGTGTCATCTTCATCATCAGCACCCTCAGCTCCCAGTCCTCACCACACACCATGGAGTGGTAAGTGAGGTGTCCATCTTCATCATCAGCATCCTCAGCTCCCAGTCCTCACCACACAACCATGGAGTGGTAAGTGAGGGTCATCTTCATCATCATCATCCTCAGCTCCCAGTCCTCACCACACACCATGGAGTGGTAAGTGAGGTGTCATCTTCATCATCAGCATCCTCTGCTCCAGTCCTCACCACACACCATGGAGTGGTAAGTGAGGTGACATCTTCATCATCAGTCACCCTCAGCTCCCAGTCCTCACCACACACCATGGAGTGGTAAGTGAGGTGTCATCTTCATCATCATCACCCTCAGCTCCCAGTCCTCACCACACACCATGGAGTGGTAAGTGAGGTGTCTCTTCATCATCAACACCCTCACCTCCCAGTCCCACCACACACCATGGAGTGGAAGTGAGGTGCCACTTCATCATCAGCACCCTCAGCTCCCATCCTCACCACACACCATGGAGTGGTAAGTGAGGTGTCTCTTCATCATCATCATGCTCAGCTCCCAGTCCTAAACCACCCACCAGGGATTTGGTAAGGAGGTGTCATCTTCATCATCACACCCTCAGCTCCCAGTCCTCACAACACACCATGGAGTGGAAAGTGGGTGTCATCTTCATCATCATCCCCCTCAGCTCCCAGTCCTCACCAAACCATGGAGTGGAAAGTGAGGTGTCACTTCACATCATCACCCTCAGCCCCCAGTCCTCACCACACACCATGAGTGGTAAGTGAGGTGTCATCTATCCATCACCCATCCTCAGCTCCCAGTCCCCCCACCACACACCATGGAGTGGGAAGTGGGGTGTCACCCTTCATCATCATCACCTCAGCTCCCAGTCCTCACCACACCAGGGATGGTAAGTGAGGTGCCACTTCATCACATCACCCTCAGCTAGTGAGGTGTCATTTTCATCGCACATCCTCACCCCATCCCCCCACCCCCACACCATGGAGTGGTATGGGTGTCTCTTCTTCATCACCCACCTCACTCCCAGTCCCCCACCACCACCATGAGGGTAAGGAGGGTCATTTTCATCCACCCCCCTCAGCCCCCATCCTCACACCACCATGGGGGTGGTAATGAGGTGTCATTCTCATCATCACCCTCACCCCCATTCCTCACCACACACCAGGAGTGGTAACGGGTGCCATATTCTTCATGGCACCCTCACATCTGCCCATTCACAGTCAAGTGTTTCACTTGCTGTTTAATTTCCTGCTGGTTTGAGAACTTACCTAAGGGGAATGGGGTATACTTGGCACAACAACATTTCTGGGAAAAGAAAAAAAAATAAACGACATAACACATTAACTTTTTCCACCATTAAAGAAACTAACAGTAATGATCATAACAAAAGTAATTTCAGGGGCTGGAGAGATTGTTTAGGGGTTAAGTTTTTGGGCCTAAAAAACCTAACGCCGGGGTTCAATTTCCCCCCAGACCCACATAAAGCCAGAAGCACGGGGGGTTAAACATTCATGGATTTCATTTGCAGTGGCTGGAGGCCCTGGCCCACCCATACTCTCTCTTTTCTGTTCTACTCTCTCTGCTCAAAAAGAAACTTAAAAATTAAAATATGTACAAAATATTTGTGTAAGTGTGATATGATGCGTATAAATTATTTGAGAATGTATGTATTAATATAACTTGGAAAATTTTGGTTAAAAAAAATTTTCGGGGCTGGAGAGGGGGGTTTAGTGGTTAAGGCACTTCCCTGCGAAGACAAGGACCCGTTTTCAATCCCCAGTATTTACAAAAGCCAATGCAGAAGATGGCACATGAGTCGAAATTTATTTGCAGTGGTTGGAGGCCTGATGCTCCCATTCTTTCTCTTCCATTTTTTTTCCCTCTCTCTCTTTCTGCTTGCAAAAAAAAACTTAAACATATATTGTAAGTAATGAAATATGTATAATAGTATGTAATATGAGTATATATATATATTAAAAATATATTATAATATAAATATATTAATGTATGATAATGTTTAAAATTTGGGTAAAAAATAAAACCCTTGTTTTACTCATGATTTCACTTATCAAGACTCTCCAAGAAAATGAAAAGAAAAAAAAAAAAAAAAAATCCTCAAAAACCCCTTTCTCTCTAAGTTCAAATGGTTCCTTTCTGAATTTTGTCAAGGTCCTTTCACAAAACGCCCTGACTTTGGAAGGAACTACAGAGCCTCAAACCCCGTACCCAGAAGGCCCAGACTCACTAAAACCTTTGTGCCCGGGGCATTTCCCTCTAAACAAATCCACATTCTGAAAAGAGCCTCATACACCGGGCCTTGGAGCACCCCTATGGTAGGGAAAACCCTTTTTAAAAACGCGAACAAATTTAGCATTAGAGGCAGGGCATGGGAGTGACCCTAAACCCCACGGCTCCAAGAAGGGGCAGAAGGGCTGTGAGTTTGGGGCCCGCCTGGCTACCTAAGTAGCTAGCGCATTAATCCTATCAAAAACGTCAAGCTGGAGATGGCCAGAAGTTAAGGTGCTTGCCTACAAAAACCAACGACCTGGTTAATTGCCTGCCCACGTAAGCAGATGCAGGAATGGGCCCTTGCGGAGTTTTCTTGCAATAGCTAGAGGGGCTGGGAAACCCTCCCTATTCTCTCTGTTGGCTTTTTTATTCTAGTCTAGTCTAGTCTAGTCTATTTTCCTCCTCCCCTCCTCAAGAATAATGAATAAAATACACCAAAAATATCAAGACTACATCAAACCAAAAGGGAAAAAAAAGGAAAGATAACTGAAACTAGAAAAATGTTACAGTAAGAGAATAAGCTGAAGAATTTTTCCGTTTTTCTTATCAACAAAGGGAAATCTATTAGAATTATTTGCAAACAGCCTGGAACAAGTCCAACTACTACGAATTACCCCTTTCCCAAAATTTCTTCAACCTCGGCAGACCTGAAAACAGGTGATTTCGAAAGTGGCCTAAGTGGCTTCAGAAAGGCAAGGCAAAAAAATGGCTCCCCTGCCAGGAGACTGCTGGCTCCTTACAAAGCCCCCTTTGACCTTGACCGAGCGATTGACTTCCCTGAACAAACACCTCCAGGGAAAAGCTCTTGAACTCCCGGCAACTGCTTAAAGGTATCCGAGGGCGCCCTGCTTCCCCCTGTGACCAGCTGCTCAGAAAAATCTGTTTTGGGGAAACCTTGGGGGACCCCTCAGTTTTTTCCCGGGGGCTTTGGAAAAAGGGGCGGAAAAAGGAAGTCTCTGGCTTCCTTGTTCCTTTAAGCTCTAAATGGCTGAATGGCTACCCATATTAACGACTCTTCAACTGCCCTTCCATAACAAAAACCAATGTCACCTTTCATTTTATTTACAACCTGGGAGTCAAGATTCTTCTCGCAACTGATTTCCACACTTGGTTTTGACCTACCAGGTCATTAAAGCCAAGGAAAGTAGGCTTTTGTTACTTTACTCTTTTTCCCGCGATGAAAATTTTTAGCAGTGAACGTGAGATTTTTTAAAAGATTCATGTCCCTTCCTGAATTAAATGTCACATCCAAAGCCTATATGGTGGTATGAGCCTGTAATCCCCCTCTCCAGGGGGGGGGGGGGACCCCAAAGTTCCCCAGTTTTTAAAACCACCTTGCACTATAGAGACCCTGCTCAAAAACAAATTAAAAAAAGCAAGCAAAAAGAGAAGCTTAGGTCAAATTGCTCATTTTTAAGCCGCGGAGGCTAACGATGGAGTTCGATCCCTATGTCCCCCGTAAATTCGGGCTGGAGAGATGGCTTAGCAGTTAAGCACTTGCCTGAGAAGCCTAAAGGACCCCAGTTAGAGGCTCGATTCCCCAGGTCCCATGTTAGCCAGATGCACAAAGGGGCGCTCGCATCTGGAGTTCATTTGCAGTGGCTGGAGGCCCTGGCGCGCCCATTCTCTCTCTTTCTCTGCCTCTTTTTTTCTCTGTGTCCTTCACAAATAAATAAATAAAACTAAAAAATGAAAAAAATAATAAAAATATTTTAAACGAGGGCTGGAGAGATTGCTTAATGGTTAAGGCACTTGTCTGCAAAGCCTAAGGACCCAGGTTCGATTCCCCAGTACCCACATAAGCCAGATACATAAAGTGGTGCATATGTCTGGATTTTACTTGCAGTGCCTGGAGGCCCTGGCATGGCCACGTTCTCTATCTGCCTCTTTCTCTCTCTCTCTCTTTCTGCCTCCCGCTGTCTCTCAAATAAATAAATAAATCAGATTTTTTTTTTAAGAAAAGAAGGAAGGTAGAGACAGGAGCATCCGATCGATTCTCAGGGGCCCGCTAGCCTTGTGAACAAGACCCCCAGCCTTAAACGAGGTGTGAAGGAAGGACTGACAGTGGAAAGCTGTCCTTCTGAGCTCCACATAACACGCCGGCACATGGGTGCCGCACTCACACAAGCACATGCACGAGACATGCAGACAGTCATGAAAAAATTCAGATTTTACATGTACTATAAATGAAATATTACTGGGGGGAAAGTGTACTTTCAATGTGTTCCCCGTAAGTCAGTGAGGTGTTGAAATCATCAGCTTTCGTCTTTGATCCCTGTTCACTCTCCCTAACATGTCTGCCACCCATGTTTCATCTTATTATCTCAAACTATTCCCAACGTCATCATAAATGTCACTTAGGGGCTGGAGAGATGGCTTAGTAGTTAAGGCACTCACCTGCGAAGCCTAAGGACCCAGGTTTGATTCCCCATGACCCCACGAAACATTCCCCATGAAAGCCAGATGCACAAGGTGACATATGCATCAGGAGATCATTTGCAGTGGCTAGAGGCCCTGGCATGCATGTTCCCTCTCTCTCTCTCTCTTTCTCTCTCTCATAAATGAATGAATGAATGAATGAATGAATGAAAAATAAATAAACATTTTAAAAATATTGCTTGGTCAGAAAACGAATAGATATCCTCCTATAAGCTCTGGCCATGCATAATAATTGAAATCATATGAATTGCTGTTTATTGACCACCATGCAATGGTAAGTGAGGTGTCATCTTCATCATCATCATCCTCAGCTCCCAGTCCTCACCACACACCATGGAGTGGTAAGTGAGGTGTCATCTTCATCATCAGCACCCTCAGCTCCCAGTCCTCACTACACACCATGGAGTGGTAAGTGAGGTGTCATCTTCATCATCATCATCCTCAGCTCCCAGTCCTCACCACACACCATGGAGTGGTAAGTGAGGTGTCATCTTCATCATCAGCATCCTCAGCTCCCAGTCCTCACCACACACCATGGAGTGGTAAGTGAGGTGTCATCTTCATCATCAGCACCCTCAGCTCCCAGTCCTCACCACACACCATGGAGTGGTAAGTGAGGTGTCATCTTCATCATCATCACCTCAGCTCCCAGTCCTCAGCCACACACCATGGAGTGGTAAGATGAGGTGTCATCTTCATCATCATCACCCTCAGCCTCCCAGTCCTCACCACACACCATGGAGTGGTAAGTGAGGTGTCATCTTCATCATCAGCACCCTCAGCTCCCAGTCCTCACCACACACCATGGAGTGGTAAGTGAGGTGTCATCTTCATCATCAGCACCCTCAGCTCCCAGTCCTCACCACACACCATGGAGTGGTAAGTGAGGTGTCATCTTCATCATCAGCACCCTCAGCTCCCAGTCCTCACCACACACCATGGAGTGGTAAGTGAGGTGTCATCTTCATCATCATCACCCTCAGCTCCCAGTCCTCACCACACACCATGGAGTGGTAAGTGAGGTGTCATCTTCATCATCATCACCCTCAGCTCCCAGTCCTCACCACACATCATGGAGTGGTAAGTGAGGTGTCATCTTCATCATCATCATCCTCAGCTCCCAGTCCTCACCACACATCATGGAGTGGTAAGTGAGGTGTCATCTTCATCATCATCATCCTCACCTCCCAGTCCTCACCACACACCATGGAGTGGTAAGTGAGGTGTCATCTTCATCATCAGCACCCTCAGCTCCCAGTCCTCACCACACACCATGGAGTGGTAAGTGAGGTGTCATCTTCATCATCATCATCCCTCAGCTCCAGTCCTCACCACACACCATGGAGTGGTAAGTGAGGTGTCATCTTCATCATCATCACCCTCAGCTCCCAGTCCTCACCACACACCGTGGAGTGGTAAGTGAGGTGTCATCTTCATCATCATCATCCTCAGCTCCCAGTCCTCACCACACACCATGGAGTGGTAAGTGAGGTGCCATCTTCATCATCAGCACCCCACAGCTCCCAGTCCTCACCACGACACCATGGAGTGAAAGTGAGGTGTCATCTTCATCATCATCATCCTCAGCTCCCAGTCCTCACCAGTCACATCAGCATCACTCACCAGGAGGGTAATACATCTCATCATATCCAGCTCCCTATCCTCACCACCACCATGGAGTGGTAAGTGAGGTGTCATCTTCATCATCAGCACCCTCAGCTCCCAGTCCTCACCACACACCATGGAGTGGTAAGTGAGGTGTCATCTTCATCATCACACCCTCAGCTCCCAGTCCTCACCACACACCATGGAGTGGTAAGTGAGGTGTCATCTTCATCATCAGCACCCTCAGCTCCCAGTCCTCACCCACACACCATGGAGTGGTAAGTGAGGTGTCCATCTTCATCACATCATCCTCAGCTCCCAGTCCTCACCACGCACCATGGAGTGGTAAGTGAGGTGTCATCTTCATCATCATCACCCTCAGCTCCCAGTCCTCACCCACACACCATGGAGTGGTAAGTGAGGTGTCATCTTTCATCATCAGCACCCTCAGCTCCCAGTCCTCACCACACACCATGGAGTGGAAGTGAGGTGTCATCTTCATCATCAGCACCCTCAGCTCCCAGTCCTCACCACACACCATGGAGTGGTAAGTGAGGTGACATCTTCATCATCATCACCCTCAGCTCCCAGTCCTCACCACACACCATGGAGTGGTAAGTGAGGTGTCATCTTCATCATCATCACCCTCAGCTCCCAGTCCTCACCACACACCATGGAGTGGTAAGTGAGGTGTCATCTTCATCATCATCACCCTCAGCTCCCAGTCCTCACCACACACCATGGAGTGGTAAGTGAGGTGTCATCTTCATCATCATCACCTCAGCTCCCAGTCCTCACCACCACCATGGAGTGGTAAGTGAGGTGTCATCTTCATCATCATCATCCTCAGCTCCCAGTCCTCACCACACACCATGGAGTGGTAAGTGAGGTGTCATCTTCATCATCATCACCCTCAGCTCCCAGTCCTCACCACACACCATGGAGTGGTAAGTGAGGTGTCATCTTCATCATCAGCACCTCAGCTCCCAGTCCTCACCACACACCATGGAGTGGTAAGTGAGGTGTCCATCTTCATCATCATCACCCTCAGCTCCCAGTCCTCACCACACACCATGGAGTGGTAAGTGAGGTGTCATCTTCATCATCATCACCCTCAGCTCCCCAGTCCTCACCACACACCATGGAGTGGTAAGTGAGGTGTCATCTTCATCATCATCATCCTCAGCTCCCAGTCCTCACCACACACCATGGAGTGGTAAGTGAGGTGTCATCTTCATCATCATCACCCTCAGCTCCCAGTCCTCACCACACACCATGGAGTGGTAAGTGAGGTGTCATCTTCATCATCATCATCCTCAGCTCCCAGTCCTCACCACACACCATGGAGTGGTAAGTGAGGTTCCATCTTCATCATCATCACCCTCAGCTCCCAGTCCTCACCACACACCATGGAGTGGTAAGTGAGGTGTCATCTTCATCATCATCACCCTCAGCTCCCAGTCCTCACCACACACCATGGAGTGGTAAGTGAGGTGTCATCTTCATCATCATCACCCTCAGCTCCCAGTCCTCACCACACACCATGGAGTGGTAAGTGAGGTGTCATCTTCATCATCATCACCCTCAGCTCCCACCACAGCTCCCAGTCCTCACCACACACCATGGAGTGGTAAGTGAGGTGTCATCTTCATCATCATCATCCTCAGCTCCCAGTCCTCACCACACACCATGGAAGCTGGTAAGTGAGGTGTCATCTCATCATCATCACCCTCAGCTCCCAGTCCTCACCACACCACCATGGAGTGGTAAGTGAGGTGCCATCTTCATCATCAGCACCCTCAGCTCCCCAGTCCTCACCACACACATGGAGTGGTAAGTGAGGTGCCATCTTCATCATCATCATCCTCAGCTCCCAGTCCTCACCACACACCATGGAGTGGTAAGTGAGGTGCCATCTTCATCATCAGCACCCCTCAGCTCCCAGTCCTCACCACACACCATGGAGTGGTAAGTGAGGTGTCCATCTTCATCATCATCATCCTCAGCTCCAGTCCTCACCACACACCATGGAGTGGTAAGTGAGGTGTCACATCTTCATCATCATCCTCAGCTCCCAGTCCTCACCACACACCATGGAGTGGTAAGTGAGGTGCATCTTCATCATCATCACCCTCAGCTCCAGTCCTCACCACACACCATGGAGTGGTAAGTGAGGTGTCATCTTCATCATCATCATCCTCAGCTCCCAGTCCTCACACACACCATGGAGTGGTAAGTGAGGTGTCATCTTCATCATCAGCACCTCAGCTCCCAGTCCTCACCACACACCATGGAGTGGTAAGTGAGGTGTCATCTTCATCATCATCATCCTCAGCTCCCAGTCCTCACCACAACCATGGAGTGGTAAGTGAGGTGTCATCTTCATCATCAGCATCCTCAGCTCCCAGTCCTCACCACACACCATGGAGTGGTAAGTGAGGTGTCATCTTCATCATCATCATCCTCAGCTCCCAGTCCTCACCACACACCATGGAGTGGTAAGTGAGGTGTCATCTTCATCATCATCATCCTCAGCTCCCAGTCCTCACCACACACCATGGAGTGGTAAGTGAGGTGTCATCTTCATCATCAGCACCCTCAGCTCCCAGTCCTCACACACACCATGGAGTGGTAAGTGAGGTGTCATCTTCATCATCATCATCCTCAGCTCCCAGTCCTCACCACACACCATGGAGTGGTAAGTGAGGTGTCATCTTCATCATCATCACCCTCAGCTCCCAGTCCTCACCACACACCATGGAGTGGTAAGTGAGGTGTCATCTTCATCTCATCATCCTCAGCTCCCAGTCCTCACCACACACCATGGAGTGGTAAGTGAGGTGTCATCTTCATCATCATCATCCTCAGCTCCCAGTCCTCACCACACACCATGGAGTGGTAAGTGAGGTGTCATCTTCATCATCATCATCCTCAGCTCCCAGTCCTCACCACACACCATGGAGTGGTAAGTGAGGTGTCATCTTCATCATCATCATCCTCAGCTCCCAGTCCTCACCACACACCATGGAGTGGTAAGTGAGGTGTCATCTTCATCATCATCATCCTCAGCTCCCAGTCCTCACCACACACCATGGAGTGGTAAGTGAGGTGTCATCTTCATCATCATCACCCTCAGCTCCCAGTCCTCACCACACACCATGGAGTGGTAAGTGAGGTGTCATCTTCATCATCATCACCCTCAGCTCCCAGTCCTCACCACACACCATGGAGTGGTAAGTGAGGTGTCATCTTCATCATCATCATCCTCAGCTCCCAGTCCTCACCACACACCATGGAGTGGTAAGTGAGGTGTCATCTTCATCATCATCATCCTCAGCTCCCAGTCCTCACCACACACCATGGAGTGGTAAGTGAGGTGTCATCTTCATCATCATCATCCTCAGCTCCCAGTCCTCACCACACACCATGGAGTGGTAAGTGAGGTGTCATCTTCATCATCATCATCCTCAGCTCCCAGTCCTCACCACACACCATGGAGTGGTAAGTGAGGTGCCATCTTCATCATCATCATCCTCAGCTCCCAGTCCTCACCACACACCATGGAGTGGTAAGTGAGGTGTCATCTTCATCATCATCATCCTCAGCTCCCAGTCCTCACCACACACCATGGAGTGGTAAGTGAGGTGTCATCTTCATCATCAGCACCCTCAGCTCCCAGTCCTCACCACACACCATGGAGTGGTAAGTGAGGTGTCATCTTCATCATCAGCATCCTCAGCTCCCAGTCCTCACCACACACCATGGAGTGGTAAGTGAGGTGTCATCTTCATCGTCAGCATCCTCAGCTCCCAGTCCTCACCACACACCATGGAGTGGTAAGTGAGGTGTCATCTTCATCATCATCACCCTCAGCTCCCAGTCCTCACCACACACCATGGAGTGGTAAGTGAGGTGTCATCTTCATCATCATCATCCTCAGCTCCCAGTCCTCACCACACACCATGGAGTGGTAAGTGAGGTGTCATCTTCATCATCATCACCCTCAGCTCCCAGTCCTCACCACACACCATGGAGTGGTAAGTGAGGTGTCATCTTCATCATCATCATCCTCAGCTCCCAGTCCTCACCACACACCATGGAGTGGTAAGTGAGGTGCCATCTTCATCATCAGCACCCTCAGCTCCCAGTCCTCACCACACACCATGGAGTGGTAAGTGAGGTGCCATCTTCATCATCAGCACCCTCAGCTCCCAGTCCTCACCACACACCATGGAGTGGTAAGTGAGGTGTCATCTTCATCATCATCATCCTCAGCTCCCAGTCCTCACCACACACCATGGAGTGGTAAGTGAGGTGCCATCTTCATCATCAGCACCCTCAGCTCCCAGTCCTCACCACAGACCATGGAGTGGTAAGTGAGGTGTCATCTTCATCATCATCATCCTCAGCTCCCAGTCCTCACCACACACCATGGAGTGGTAAGTGAGGTGCCATCTTCATCATCAGCACCCTCAGCTCCCAGTCCTCACCACACACCATGGAGTGGTAAGTGAGGTGCCATCTTCATCATCATCACCCTCAGCTCCCAGTCCTCACCACACACCATGGAGTGGTAAGTGAGGTGTCATCTTCATCATCATCATCCTCAGCTCCCAGTCCTCACCACACACCATGGAGTGGTAAGTGAGGTGTCATCTTCATCATCAGCACCCTCAGCTCCCAGTTCTCACCACACACCATGGAGTGGTAAGTGAGGTGTCATCTTCATCATCAGCATCCTCAGCTCCCAGTCCTCACCACACACCATGGAATCGGAAGTGAGGTGTCATCTTCATCATCATCATCCTCAGCTCCCAGTCCTCACCACACACCATGGAGTGGTAAGTGAGGTGTCATCTTCATAATCAGCACCCTCAGCTCCCAGTCCTCACCACACACCATGGAGTGGTAAGTGAGGTGTCATCTTCATCATCATCATCCTCAGCTCCCAGTCCTCACCACACAAAATGGAGTGGTAAGTGAGGTGTCATCTTCATCATCAGCACCCTCAGCTCCCAGTCCTCACCACACACCATGGAGTGGTAAGTGAGGTGTCATCTTCATCATCATCATCCTCAGCTCCCAGTCCTCACCACACACCATGGAGTGGTAAGTGAGGTGTCATCTTCATCGTCAGCATCCTCAGCTCCCAGTCCTCACCACACACCATGGAGTGGTAAGTGAGGTGTCATCTTCATCATCATCATCCTCAGCTCCCAGTCCTCACCACACACCATGGAGTGGTAAGTGAGGTGTCATCTTCATCATCATCATCCTCAGCTCCCAGTCCTCACCACACACCATGGAGTGGTAAGTGAGGTGTCATCTCCATCATCATCACCCTCAGCTCCCAGTCCTCACCACACACCATGGAGTGGTAAGTGAGGTGCCATCTTCATCATCATCAACATCCTCAGCTCCCAGTCCTCACCACACACCATGGAGTGGTAAGTGAGGTGTCATCTTCATCATCAGCATCCTCAGCTCCCAGTCCTCACCACACACCATGGAGTGGAAAGTGAGGTGTCATCTTCATCATCATCACCCTCAGCTCCCAGTCCTCACCACACACCATGGAGTGGTAAGTGAGGTGTCATCTTCATCATCATCCTCAGCTCCCAGTCCTCACCACACACCATGGAGTGGTAATGAGGTGCCATCTTCATCATCATCACCCTCAGCTCCCAGTCCTCACCACACACCATGGAGTGGTAAGTGAGGTGTCATCTTCATCATCAGCATCCTCAGCTCCCAGTCCTCACCACACACCATGGAGTGGTAAGTGAGGTGTCATCTTCATCATCAGCACCCTCAGCTCCCAGTCCTCACCACACACCATGGAGTGGTAAGTGAGGTGTCATCTTCATCATCATCACCCTCAGCTCCCAGTCCTCACCACACACCATGGAGTGGTAAGTGAGGTGTCCATCTTCATCATCAGCACCCTCAGCTCCCAGTCCTCACCACACACCATGGAGTGGTAAGTGAGGTGTCATCTTCATCATCAGCACCCTCAGCTCCCAGTCCTCACCACACACCATGGAGTGGTAAGTGAGGTGTCATCTTCATCATCATCACCCTCAGCTCCCAGTCCTCACCACACACCATGGAGTGGTAAGTGAGGTGTCATCTTCATCATCAGCACCCTCAGCTCCCAGTCCTCACCACACACCATGGAGTGGTAAGTGAGGTGCCATCTTCATCATCATCACCCTCAGCTCCCAGTCCTCACCACACACCATGGAGTGGTAAGTGAGGTGTCATCTTCATCATCATCATCCTCAGCTCCCAGTCCTCACCACACACCATGGAGTGGTAAGTGAGGTGTCATCTTCATCATCACACACCATGGAGTGGTAAGTGAGGTGTCATCTTCATCATCATCACCCTCAGCTCCCAGTCCTCACCACACACCATGGAGTGGTAAGTGAGGTGTCATCTTCATCATCATCACCCTCAGCTCCCAGTCCTCACCACACACCATGGAGTGGTAAGTGAGGTGTCATCTTCATCATCATCACCCTCAGCTCCCAGTCCTCACCACACACCATGGAGTGGTAAGTGAGGTGTCATCTTCATCATCATCACCCTCAGCTCCCAGTCCTCACCACACACCATGGAGTGGTAAGTGAGGTGCCATCTTCATCATCAGCATCCTCAGCTCCCAGTCCTCACCACACACCATGGAGTGGTAAGTGAGGTGTCATCTTCATCATCATCATCCTCAGCTCCCAGTCCTCACCACACACCGTGGAGTGGTAAGTGAGGTGTCATCTTCATCATCAGCATCCTCAGCTCCCAGTCCTCACCACACACCATGGAGTGGTAAGTGAGGTGCCATCTTCATCATCATCACCCTCAGCTCCCAGTCCTCACCACACACCATGGAGTGGTAAGTGAGGTGTCATCTTCATCATCAGCACCCTCAGCTCCCAGTCCTCACCACACACCATGGAGTGGTAAGTGAGGTGTCATCTTCATCATCAACACCCTCACCTCCCAGTCCTCACCACACACCATGGAGTGGTAAGTGAGGTGCCATCTTCATCATCATCACCCTCAGCTCCCAGTCCTCACCACACACCATGGAGTGGTAAGTGAGGTGTCATCTTCATCATCATCATGCTCAGCTCCCAGTCCTCACCACACACCATGGAGTGGTAAGTGAGGTGTCATCTTCATCATCAGCACCCTCAGCTCCCAGTCCTCACAACACACCATGGAGTGGAAAGTGAGGTGTCATCTTCATCATCATCACCCTCAGCTCCCAGTCCTCACCACACACCATGGAGTGGTAAGTGAGGTGTCATCTTCATCATCATCATCCTCAGCTCCCAGTCCTCACCACACACCATGGAGTGGTAAGTGAGGTGTCATCTTCATCATCAGCATCCTCAGCTCCCAGTCCTCACCACACACCATGGAGTGGGAAGTGAGGTGTCATCTTCATCATCATCATCCTCAGCTCCCAGTCCTCACCACACACCATGGAGTGGTAAGTGAGGTGCCATCTTCATCATCATCACCCTCAGCTCCCAGTCCTCACCACACACCATGGAGTGGTAAGTGAGGTGTCATCTTCATCATCAGCACCCTCAGCTCCCAGTCCTCACCACACACCATGGAGTGGTAAGTGAGGTGCCATCTTCATCATCATCACCCTCAGCTCCCAGTCCTCACCACACACCATGGAGTGGTAAGTGAGGTGTCATCTTCATCATCATCACCCTCAGCTCCCAGTCCTCACCACACACCATGGAGTGGTAAGTGAGGTGTCATCTTCATCATCAGCACCCTCAGCTCCCAGTCCTCACC
Source organism: Dipus sagitta (assembly GCA_036346955.1). NCBI lineage: Eukaryota > Metazoa > Chordata > Mammalia > Rodentia > Dipodidae > Dipus > Dipus sagitta. The sequence goes on from CM070792.1 coordinate 5,744,980, forward strand.
ACACACCATGGAGTGGTAAGTGAGGTGCCATCTTCATCATCATCACCCTCAGCTCCCAGTCCTCACCACACACCATGGAGTGGTAAGTGAGGTGTCATCTTCATCATCATCACCCTCAGCTCCCAGTCCTCACCACACACCATGGAGTGGTAAGTGAGGTGTCATCTTCATCATCAGCACCCTCAGCTCCCAGTCCTCACCACACACCATGGAGTGGTAAGTGAGGTGCCATCTTCATCATCATCATCCTCAGCTCCCAGTCCTCACCACACACCGTGGAGTGGTAAGTGAGGTGTCATCTTCATCATCAGCACCCTCAGCTCCCAGTCCTCACCACACACCATGGAGTGGTAAGTGAGGTGCCATCTTCATCATCATCATCCTCAGCTCCCAGTCCTCACCACACACCATGGAGTGGTAAGTTAGGTGTCATCTTCATCATCAGCACCCTCAGCTCCCAGTCCTCACCACACACCATGGAGTGGTAAGTGAGGTGTCATCTTCATCATCATCACCCTCAGCTCCCAGTCCTCACCACACACCATGGAGTGGTAAGTGAGGTGTCATCTTCATCATCAGCACCCTCAGCTCCCAGTCCTCACCACACACCATGGAGTGGTAAGTGAGGTGCCATCTTCATCATCATCATCCTCAGCTCCCAGTCCTCACCACACACCGTGGAGTGGTAAGTGAGGTGTCATCTTCATCATCATCATCCTCAGCTCCCAGTCCTCACCACACACCGTGGAGTGGTAAGTGAGGTGTCATCTTCATCATCAGCACCCTCAGCTTCCAGTCCTCACCACACACCGTGGAGTGGTAAGTGAGGTGTCATCTTCATCATCAGCATCCTCAGCTCCCAGTCCTCACCACACACCATGGAGTGGTAAGTGAGGTGCCATCTTCATCAGCACCCTCAGCTCCCAGTCCTCACCACACACCATGGAGTGGTAAGTGAGGTGTCACCTTCATCATCATCACCCTCAGCTCCCAGTCCTCACCACACACCATGGAGTGGAAAGTGAGGTGTCATCTTCATCATCATCATCCTCAGCTCCCAGTCCTCACCACACACCATGGAGTGGTAAGTGAGGTGTCATCTTCATCATCATCATCCTCAGCTCCCAGTCCTCACCACACACCATGGAGTGGTAAGTGAGGTGTCATCTTCATCATCAGCACCCTCAGCTCCCAGTCCTCACCACACACCATGGAGTGGAAAGTGAGGTGTCATCTTCATCATCATCATCCTCAGCTCCCAGTCCTCACCACACACCGTGGAGTGGAAAGTGAGGTGTCATCTTCATCATCAGCACCCTCAGCTCCCAGTCCTCACCACACACCATGGAGTGGAAAGTGAGGTGTCATCTTCATCATCATCATCCTCAGCTCCCAGTCCTCACCACACACCATGGAGTGGTAAGTGAGGTGTCATCTTCATCATCAGCACCCTCAGCTCCCAGTCCTCACCACACACCATGGAGTGGAAAGTGAGGTGTCATCTTCATCGTCATCACCCTCAGCTCCCAGTCCTCACCACACACCATGGAGTGGAAAGTGAGGTGTCATCTTCATCATCATCATCCTCAGCTCCCAGTCCTCACCACACACCATGGAGTGGTAAGTGAGGTGCCATCTTCATCATCAGCACCCTCAGCTCCCAGTCCTCACCACACACCATGGAGTGGAAAGTGAGGTGCCATCTTCATCATCATTACCCTCAGCTCCCAGTCCTCACCACACACCATGGAGTGGTAAGTGAGGTGTCATCTTCATCATCATCATCCTCAGCTCCCAGTCCTCACCACACAACATGGAGTGGTAAGTGAGGTGTCATCTTCATCATCAGTATCCTCAGCTCCCAGTCCTCACCACACACCATGGAGTGGTAAGTGAGGTGTCATCTTCATCATCAGCACCCTCAGCTCCCAGTCCTCACCACACACCATGGAGTGGTAAGTGAGGTGCCATCTTCATCATCATCATCCTCAGCTCCCAGTCCTCACCACACAACATGGAGTGGTAAGTGAGGTGTCATCTTCATCATCATCATCCTCAGCTCCCAGTCCTCACCACACACCATGGAGTGGAAAGTGAGGTGTCATCTTCATCATCAGCACCCTCAGCTCCCAGTCCTCACCACACACCATGGAATGGTAAGTGAGGTGCCATCTTCATCATCAGCACCCTCAGCTCCCAGTCCTCACCACACAACATGGAGTGGAAAGTGAGGTGTCATCTTCATCGTCAGCATCCTCAGCTCCCAGTCCTCACCACACACCATGGAGTGGTAAGTGAGGTGTCATCTTCATCATCATCATCCTCAGCTCCCAGTCCTCACCACACACCATGGAGTGGTAAGTGAGGTGTCATCTTCATCGTCAGCACCCTCAGCTCCCAGTCCTCAGCACGCACCATGGAGTGGTAAGTGAGGTGTCATCTTCATCATCAGCATCCTCAGCTCCCATTCCTCACCACACACCATGGAGTGGTAAGCGAGGTGCCATATTCTTCATGGGCACCCTCACATCTTGACCATTCACAGTCAAGTGTTTCACTTGCTGTTTAATTTCCTGCTGAGTTGAGAACTTGACCTAAGGGAGAATGAGGTATACTTGGCACAACAACATTTCTGTGGAAAAGAAAAAGAAAATAAACAGACATAACATCATTAACTCTTCCACCATTAAAGAAACTAACAGTAATGATCATCAACATAAGTATATTCAGGGGCTGGAGAGATTGCTTAGTGGTTAAGTTATTGGCCTGAAAAACCTAACGACCTGGGTTCAATTCCCCAGTACCCACATAAAGCCAGAAGCACAAAGTAGCACATGTGCATGGACTTCATTTGCAGTGGCTGGAGGCCCTGGCCCACCCATACTCTCTCTGTTTCTGTTCTATCTCTCTCTGCTCACAGATAAGTAAACTTAAAAAATTAAAATATGTACATATATATTTGTGTAAGTGTGTATATGTATGCGTATGAGTGTATTTGTATGATGTATGTATGTATATATAACTTGGACAATTTGGTTAAAAATAAATTCCTGGGCTGGAGAGATGGGTTAGTGGTTAAGGCACTTGCCTGCGAAGACTAAGGACCCGTGTTCAATTCCCCAGTATTTACAAAAGCCAGATGCAGAAGATGGCACATGAGTCTGAAATTCATTTGCAGTGGTTGGAGGCCTGATGCTCCCATTCTTTCTCTGTCCATTTTTCTTCCCTCTCTCTCTTTCTGCTTGCAAATAAATAAACTTAAACATATATGTGTAAGTATGTATATATGTATGTATATATGTATGTATATATGAGTATATATATATATATATATATATATATATATATATATATATATATAATGTATGTATAATGTGGTTAATTTGGCTAAAAATAAATCCCTTGTTTTACTCATGATTTCACTGTATCAAGACTCTCCAAGAAAATGAAAAAGAAAAAAAATAAATAAAATCCTCAAACCCTCTGCTCTCTGAGAGTTCATAATGGTTCCTTTCTGAATTCTGTCAAGGTCCTTTCACAAGACTGCCCTGACTTTGGAAGGATACTACAGAGCCTCAAACCCAGTACCCAGAAGGCCCAGAGCTCACTAACAGCCTTCAGTGCCCGGGGCATTCCCTGTCATAAACAACATCCACATTCTGAAATAGATGCCTCATACATCCGGGCCTTGGAGCACCGCTATGTGATCAGGAAGACCTTTACAAAAGACGCAGATACAAATTCAGCATTAGAGGCAGGACATGGGAGTGAGCTCCTATAACCCCAGCGGCTCCAGAGATGGAGGCAGAAGGACTGTGAGTTTGGAGCCAGCCTGGGCTACCTAAGGAGTCTAGCGCATTGAGATCCTATCAAAAACGTCAAGCTGGAGAGATGGCTCAGAAGTTAAGGTGCTTGCCTACAAAACCTAACGACCTGGGTTTAATTGTCCAGTGCCCACGTAAGACAGATGCAGGAAGTGGCACATGTGTCTGGAGTTTACTTGCAATAGCTAGAGGTGCTGGCAAACCCATCCCTATTCTCTCTGTTGGCTTCTTTATTCTAGTCTAGTCTAGTCTAGTCTATTCTCTCTCTCTCTCTCTCATGAATAATGAATAAAATACACCAAAAAATATCAAGACTACATTCAAAACCATATAAGGAAGAAAAAGGAAAGATAACTGAGAACTAGAAAAATGTTACAGTGAAGAGAATATGCTGAAGAATCTTCCAGTTTTTCTTATCAACAAAGGGAAATCTATTAGAATTATTTTGCAGTAACAGCCTGGGACACAAGGTCCAACTACTACAGAATTACCCCTTTCCCAAATTGCTTCACACCTCGGCAGACCTGAAAACAGTGTGATGTCGAAAGTGGCCTAAGTGGCTTCTAGAAAGGTCAAGGCAAAAAAATGGCTCCCCGTGCCAGGAGACGTGCTGGCTCCTTACAAAGCCCCCTTTGACCTTGACCGTAGCGAGTTGACTTCACTCTGAACAGAACACCTCCAGGAAGAGGCTCTTGAACTCCAGGCAACTGCATTAAAGTGTATCCTGATGGGCAGCGCTGCCTTCCTCGCCTGTGACCAGCTGCTCATGAAGATGCTGTTTGGGAATCCTTGGGGCACCATCTAGTTTCTCGGTGGCTTTGGAAGAAAGGGTGACAGGAAGAAAGGAAGTCTCTGGCTTCCTTGTTCCTTTATAGCTCTAAATGGCTGAATGGCTACCCAGTATTAACGACTGCTTCAGACTGCCTTCCATAACAACAACACAATGTCACCTTTCATTTTATTTGAGCAACCTGGGAGTGCAAGATTCTTCTCGCAAACTGATTTCCACACTTGGTGTTGACCGTACGCAGGTGCTATTAAAGCCAAGGAGAAGTAGGCTTTTGTTACGTTTACTCTTTTTCGCCGCGATGAAGAATTTGTAGCAGTGAACGTGAGATTTTGAACAGATTCATGTCCCTGTCTCTGAATATAAATGTCACATCCAAAGCCTGATATGGTGGTATGAGCCTGTAATCCCCGCTCTCAGGAGGCGGAGCCTCAAAGTTCCCGAGTTTAAAGCCACCCTGTGCTACTTAGAGAGACCCTGTCTCAAAAACAAAGTAAAACAAGCAAGCAAAAAGAGAAGCTTAGGTTGCAGAGATTGCTCAGTGGTTAAGGCCTGCGGAGGCTAACGATGGGAGTTCGATTCCCTAGTGTCCCTGTAAATTCAAATGTACAAAGTGGCGCATGCATCTGGAGTTCCTTTGCAGTGGCTAGAAGCCCTGGAGCACCCGTTCTCCCCCCACCCCCTTCTCTCTCTGTCTCGCTTTCTGCTTGCAAATGGATAAAGTTTGTTTTTTAAGTTAAATGAAAAAAATATGTGCAGAACTTTAAAAAGAGGAGGAAGAGGAAGAACAAAGAAGTCCAAGCGCTAGGTAGAAAAGTACAAGAGAAACCAAAAAGGAGAAGAGTCTATTCGCAAACAAAGGCAGGCAAGCTGCCTTTTGGAAGGGAGTGATAGTCAGAAAAAATAGACATTTTCCCGGCAAGCCAGAACAAGAAGCTGGGAGAGGAGGTGCGAACTTATTCCCAGTGGCCCTGAACACTAGAAGGAGCCTTCCTCTGACCTCCTGCGGGCACAGGAGCTGCTGCAAACTAGCGGTTGGTGAAGAAAAAGAAAGATTTAAGAAATTCTCATCACACTGAGCCAGACCCAGTGGCTGACAGTCCGGTCAGGATGGTGACAGCCTAGCAAAGCCATTTTCTTAATAACCCCAAAACATCGCCACCACTCACTAAGTGTTGACGAACACCAATACCAGAGTCACTAAAACTATCTAGCTGCTTCTCTCCAAATTTGGGTTGAATTTCCTTTCGCAATATCAACGATGCTCCTGACAATTTTAAAGTTTGTAACTCCAGGGCTGGAGAGATTGCTTGGCGGTTAAGCACTTGCCTGTGAAGCCTAAGGACCCTGGTTCGAGGCTCGATTCCCCAGGACCCATGTTAGCCAGATGCACAAGGGGGCTCACGCTTCTGGAGTTCGTTTGCAGTGGCTGGAGGCCCTGGCGAGCCCATTCTCAATCTCTCTCTCTCTCTTTCTCTCTCTCTCTCTCTCTGCCTTTCTCTCTTTGTCTGTCGCTCTCAAGTAAATAAATAAATAAATGAACAAAAAAAATATTCAAAGTTTATAACTCCAGCTGTCAAGGGAGCAAAAGCGATCAAGGGCCGCAGAAGTGAAAAATGCATTCTCCCCCTTTCTTGCATAATTACCAGAATGGAATGACAATACAAAATGCCACCCAATATCATGTACTCGGGCCTCCTGCCCGCATACATCACAACTATATCCCCAAGTGGTACAGTGTCAGGGGGCGGGGGAGACTCACTTTGAAGAAAGAAAGCAGCAGGGGAGAAGCTGGTGGACTAAAAATTTAGTATGCAGAATTTTTTAAAAGGAATTTACAAGTAACTTAAACAGGTCAGAGCAGAAACCAAGTCCCCCTTAACTGCAAAGAAACCACACTTTCCCGAAACAGGGGAACTCGGTACATTAAACAAACCCAGTTCATGCTGGGCATGATGGTACATACCTTTAATCCCAGCACTCAGGAGGCTGAGGTAGGAAGACAGACATGAATTCATTGGAGGCTACCCTGAGTCTACATAGTGAATTCCAGGTCAGCCTGGACTAGAGCAAGACCCTACCTCAAAAAGAGAAAAACAAAAACAAACAAAAACACCCACTGTTTATTATATAAGCCAGTGGGGAACCAATCTTGCTGTCTTTTCCTCCCCAGTTTCTGATATAGAATATGATTCAAGGGCTGGAGGGATGGCTTAGTGGTTAAGGCATTTGCCTGCAAAGCCAAAGTTCCTCAGGACCCATGTTAGCCAGATGCACAAGGGCCATTATGTGTCTGGAATTCCTTTACAGTGGCCAGAAGCCCTGGCATGCCCATTCTCTTTCTCTCTCTCCCTCCCTCCCTCCTTCTTTCTCTGTCAAATAAATAAAGAAATAAAAATAAAAATATTTAGAATACGATTCAATATGCATCAAATATATGAACACGGTATAAAGAAACATAACGCTGGGCTGGAGAGATGGCTTAGCGGTTAAGCGCTTGCCTGTGAAGCCTAAGGACCCCGGTTCGAGGCTTGATTCACCAGGACCCACGTTAGCCAGATGCACAAGGGGGCGCGTGCATCTGGAGTTTGTTTGCAGTGGCTGGAAGCCCTGGAGCACCCATTCTTTCTCCCTCTCTCTCTCTCTCTCTCTCTCTCTCTCTCCCTCTGTCTATCTCTCTCTCACTGTTGCTCTCAAATAAAATAAACAACAAAAAAATTAAAAAAAAAAAGAAACATAACGCTGCCCACATCCATTGACCAACTCTACAGAAACAGAGAAACTACAGTGACAAATTTTGGAAGAAGAGGGAGAGGATTAGGAAAGGCCAGACAGGAGTTATCTTACCCAATTCCATCTTTTCTGCTATGGTTTCGAGAATGGACAACAGAGAAACCTGCCCAAATCCAGGTGACACGAGTAGGCAAAAGTAGAAATCCCTCTACGCCCTTTAGCAAGAACCCTAGAAGTAATTTGCCTTCTCAACTTCTGGAAAGGTCGAGTACTAGACTGCAGCAATCCCTACTCAGAGGCCAAACCAAGAGCCTGGACCAAGCCCACGCCACATCCTCTTAAGACGGGTCCATTTAGCAAATGGTCTTCCCAGATCCAAGGGTGTGCTGGGTCAGCGCATACGACAGTGCAGATGCATAACACCTGCTACCAGGAATGAGGGACCCCCACCCTCAACCAATTCATCCCAGTCACGTGGGAGGTATGAGAAGTGGAATGGATTCCAAAGAGCCAACGAAAGTATTCTGGAAGGTCGAAATGAGAAGCCCGGAGTCATACAGGATTGTCATTGTTAATTTTAAATATTTTGTTTTTATTTATTTATTAGAGAGAAAGAGAGATACAGAAATAGGCAGGTAGACAGAGGGAGAGAACAGGCACGCCAGGGCTTCCAGCCACTGTAAACGAACTCCAGATGTGTGCGCTCCCCCCCCCTTGTGCATCTGGCTTATGTGGGTCCTGGGGAATTGAACCTGGGTCCTTTGGCTTTGCAGGCAAGCGCCTCAACCGATAAGCCATCTCTCCAGCCCCTGCCATTGTTAATTTTGAAAGAGATTACTTAGTGGTTAAGGCACTTACCTGCAAAACTTAACGGCCCAGGAGTTCATGCCAACCTACTGCACCTAGCCCATCACGGCTGTGTGGTCTTGGTCAAAAGTGATTTCTAAGGGACTGGGAAAGCTCTAGTGGTTAGAGGCATTTGCCTGAGAAGCCTAAGGCACCAGGGTCACGTCCCCACAGAACCCATGTAAACCAGATGCACAAAGGGGCCCATGCATCTGCAGTTCCTATTCAGTGGCTAGAGGCCCTGGCATGTCCTTTCTTTCTCTCAATCTGTCTCTTTCTCTCTCATAAATAAATAAATAAATAAATAAATAAGATATTTTTTAAAAGTGATTTTTAAGCCAGATGTGGGAAGGGTGGATATGAACCTCAGAAACACACACCGTAAACCTGGGATTGCAAATTGTTTCAACCACATACTAAAAATTGAAATTTTTATAACTTTACTTTTTTATATTTTATTTTATTTATTTATTTACATGAGAGAGAGTGAAAGAGTCAGATAGAGAGAGAGAGAGAGAGAGAGAGAGAGAGAATGGGTATGCCAGGACCTCTAGCCATTGCAAACAAACTTCAGCCACATGAACCACTTTATGCATTTGGCTTACGTGGGTCCTGGGGAGTCAAACCTGGGTCCTTAGGCTTCATAGGCAAGCCATCTCTCCAGCCCCATGTAATTTTGTTTTAGAATACAGACCATCTTCCAGATGGAAATGAAAGAAAGGTTTGACTAAATCTTGGATACCAAGTGTCTTAAATTATTCTAATTATTGTTTCTTTTTAAAAAATATTTATTGATTTATGAGAGAAAGAAGCAGATAGAGAAAATGGGCACACCAGGGCCTTTATCTGCTACAAACAACTCCAGACACATGCACCACCTTGTATTTCTGGCTTACATGGGTACTGGGAATCAAACCTGAGTTCCTTAGGCTTCACACGCCTTAACCACTAAGCCATCTCTCCAGTCCAAAGTATTGTTTCTTCATTAGAGGTAAAAGTGTGCCTCCCTTAAGAGATAGGTAGATGAGGGTTACTGAAGGACACGAGATTTCTTACTGAAAAGTTAAAAAGATTAAGGAAAATGGACAATTCACCATATCTTAAATGGCTACACTTAAATGTAATACAGAGAAAATATCAAATCGTCCATGAAGGTTTTATAAAAATTAAAAGAGAAAAGGTCAACACAAGTCTGTGCCAACAGCAAAATAAAATTTAAATGTAACCTTTAAGTACATAAAAGGTCTCACCGTCTAAAGCTAATTAAGAGCAGCAAAAGCAGCTTACCTAAAACTCTATAGAAAATGGAGATCAAAGTGGACATAGGTAAGAGTATGGGGAAAATAAAAATGGGCTGGAACATGGCCTTGACAATTGAAATTGAAAAAATACCGAAGATAATATCTTTACCTTGAACTTAATATACACTATTATTGTGGATATCTGCCAATCACAGGACACTGACATGTTGGAAATTTTTGCGTAATTTACTAAGATCATATCAGAGCATGCCCCCACGCCGGACTTCTCCATACGTACACATGTGAATGCGAGAGGGAGTTCATCCGGTTTCCCTAAGTGTTGCATTCTCTTTATACACGCCACTGGATCGTCATCACCTTAACCAATTCATCATCTTCAGTCACTGAATGAATCTCCCGTGTCGATTCTGCTGACATTATACAACATTCGATAATTCCTAAATTCTCCTTTTTTATTCCCCCCTAATTTTTTCTTCAGCTAAGCGCAGTGTCAGTCAGCCTTTGAAAAACTGAGCCACACAAACATTTAGATTGCATGATGGGAAACTTTTCAGTTACACAAGGAGAAATGTTGGAGTTGGGTCAGGGGTTTTGTGAGGGGTTTTGGTTTGTTTTCTGAGGTAGGGTCTCCCTCTAGCCCAGGCTGACCTGGAATGCACTATGTAGTCTCAGGCTGGTTTTGAACTCATGGTAATCCTCCTACCTCTGCTGAAATTAAAGGCATGCGCCACCACACCCCACAGAGAGACAGAGAGAGCATAGGTATGCCAAGGCCTCCAGCTGCTGCAAACAAATTCCAGATGCACGCGCCACCTTGTGCATCTGGCTTTACATGGGTCCTGGGGAATCGAACTTGGGTCGTTAGACTTTGCAGTCAAGTGTCTTAACGGCTGAGCCATCAGTGCAGCACCGTTTGTGGTTTTGACAGGGACTCGTTCTGGAGCTCAGGCTGGCTGCAAACTTTCAAACGCCCTACCTTAACCTCCTGAGAGCTGGGTTTACAGCTCCGCGCTTAGCTGATCAATTTGTTTTCCAAATGGACAATTTATTCATTTTTGTGCAATGATGCCTTGATTTCTTCTGTAAACTTGCACATATAAAGCTGTGGGTGATTTATTCTTAGAGAATGAATGTAATCCTGTATTTTTTTAATTTCTAATAAAGCCTCCTACATTGTCTTATGAGATAGGTACTTGGTTGCTTTTGACTGAATAAGTGATGGTGAATGAATGCGAGAAAAAAATTGAGGAAATGAAGAATCGACAGCTCTGGGTTTCTCATTTAGAATTTAGTCTCCGTTCATTTGCCTGTGTACGTCATCATCTTTCCCTCCTGTTATGAGGGACTTGTGTAGGTAGTTCTAGGCACTGCGAGGCCATGATTATCAAGGCTGTTTTGTGTCTGAAAGACGGCATTGTAAGCTACCCTACTCTTCCTTTAGCTCTTACATTCTTTCTGCCACCCCTTCCACAGTGGATCCTGAGCCTTGGAATGTGCGATAGAAATGTCTTGGTGCTGAACACTCCTCTGTTGGCGCGACCGCCTCGACCAGCAAGGAAGACGCAACGCTCGGACTCTTCTTTAAGCAGTTTATTCAGGAACCTTGAACAATCTTCTGACCCCGGGGAAAGTCAGCCCATCGTATATAAGGCCCTTGGGTAGCCAACCCCAGTACGCCACGTGGTGAATGCAGATAGGTCCACATACCAGGAAGCAAGCCAGATTCTCAGCCTTAGCCATATATGGAGTTGTTTACGACAGAGAGCACTCACCATCGGGGAGGTGGAAGGCGGAAGCTTTAGCCATATATGGAGTTGTTTACGACAGAGAGCACTCACCATCCCGGAGGTGGAAGGCGGAAGCCCGCGCCATCTTTAAGGCGCGGCACTACGCAGCTCTCTACATTCTGTCACTTCTTCTCAGCACCACGGTGACTTGTGAGTCACCCCAGTGACCCCTGCCATCTGAAAAGAGAAGCTTCTCTAACTTCTGAATGCTTCTTCTTAGGGCCCTAGAATTAAAATTTTAGCAGGAGGCCAGGAGGGATGGTTTAGCACTTAAGGTGTTTGCCTGCAAAGCCAAAGGACCCAGGTTCAATTCCCCAGGCCCCACATTAGCCAGATGCACAAGGGGGTGCATGCATCTGGAGTTTGTCTGCAGTGACTGGAGGCCCTGGGGCGCCCATTCTCTCTCTCTATCTTTCCCTCTTTTTCTGTCAAATAAAAAAATATTTAAAAATTTTTTTAAACCTAGCAGGAAACCCACACACAGCCCTAATTAAACTCAGCCAAACAAAATAAACACAGCATCAAAGATGAAAATAGATTAAAACTTAATTTTCCAGGATCCTTTTTTTTTTAGATTTTTATTTATTTATTTGAGAGACACAGACAGAGAGGGAAAGAGGCAGAGAGAGAGAGAGAGAGAGAATGGGCTCCCCAGGGCCTCCAGTCACTGCAAAGGAATTCCAGATGCGTGCACCCCCTTGTGCATCTGGCTAACGTGGGTCCTGGGGAATCGAGCCTTGAACCGGGGGGTTCTTAGGCTTCACAGGCAAGTGCTTAACCGCGACGCCATCTCTCCAGTCCTTTCCAGGATTCTTGATGAAAATGTAGCCAACTGGGCCCATCCATAGTAAAGCTATAGGAAATCCTTACCAACAGCACAGTATTTGTAGCAGAACCTGCTACCCAATCTGCATTGGGCAGCTACTTGGTCCCAGATGCCTGGTGCATAGTTCGTTCAACATTTGTATGTCAAGAGGCCCCAGGAACCTGGAAATGTATAAGACAGACATAACTCATTGTCTCAGAGTGAAATTGTACTTGAAGATAAGAAAGAAAGATGATTGCTATCGCTTACATCATAAACACGATTTCAGGGAGAAGATAAACTAGCCATGTGTTTTCAGAATCACATTCCAATTTGCTAAGATTTTTATTTTTTAATATCTTATTTATCTATTTATTTGAGAGAAAGAGGCAGATAGAGTGACAACGAGAGAGAATGGACATGCCAGGGCCTCCAGCCACTGCAAATGAACTCCAGATGTGTGCGCCCCCTTGTGTGTCTGGCTTGCATGGGTCCTGGGGAATTGAACCGGGGTCCTTAGGCTTTGCAGGCAAACGCCTTAACCGCTAAGCCACTTCACTAGCCAAGATTTTTATTATTAACTATTATTATTATTATTATTATTATTGGTTTTTCACTCTAGCACAGGCTGACCTGGAATTCACTATGTAGTCTTAGGGTGGCCTCGAACTCATGGCAATCCACTTACCTTTGTCTCCCAAGTGCTGGGATTAAAGGCATGTGCCACCACATCTGGCTTTGCTAAGATGTTTGAAAACCTTTAGCAGAAGCTCTTGAGGCTTTGTCTTACTGAGCAGCCCACCTGTGACCCAGCCTTTTGGTCCTTCCCCCTTGAGAGTACACAGACCGATTCCTCTCAGCTCTGAGGAGCACTTTGGTGGGAAAAATGGGAAACACCGTCCACCATGTCCTATCTTCCTCTCTCTCCAGGACCTCGTGACACTGACATCACAATCCTTGCTTGTTTGCAGGTGAGGAAACAGGGTCCGGGAGAAGTTATCCAGAAAAGCCTATGAAATTGTGAGTCCCCTGCTTGTCCAGTTAGCAAGGATGCTCTTCATTGTGGTTTTTTTTTTTTAATGATTCATTGTTTTTAATTTTTTTATTTGAGAGAGAAAGAGACAGATATAAAATGAGCACACCAGAGCCTCTAGGCCACTGCAAACGAACTCCAGACACATGTTCCACCTTGTGTATCTGGCTTACATGGGTACTGGGGTATTGAACCTGAGTCCTTAGAGGCTTCACAGGCAAGTGCTATAACTGCTAAGCTGTCTCTCCAGCCTGGTTAATAATCCTTTTTTTGTTTGTTTAAGTAAGTAGAGACTTTGTATGGACACATCATGTGTTGGTACCGTCATTTCCCTCCTCCCTGTCCCCACTCCACTGAGGGCCTCCTGAGTGGGGCTGGTGTTCCCCATGGGGCTGTGGGTTATGGGTTGTGAGAGCAGCCATCAGTCATTGTGGGGGTCGGGGGGGGGGGACAACGTCTCTGGATATTCCCACCCACCCTGTGGCTCTTATAGTCTTTCCGCCCTTCTCCCGCACAGTTCCCTGAGCCGTGGTTGGTGTGTTTTCAGTCTGCTTCAGTGCTGAGCCCTCAGCAGCTTCCGGTTCTCTGCTTTGCTGAGTCCTTCTTGCCCAGCGTTCTCTCCTTCCTGAGCTTTCCCTGCTGGTCCTTTGCTGAAATCTCCCCCTCATGTTGTCTCACGATCTGAATTCCCGGAGAACGGCCATCTGACAGTCCGTCTTTAGACTGAAGAACTATGAAAGGTTTTGTGATTCAGCATAGCTGCTTTTTCTCGATTGCAAGTTTTTTATTTTATTTTTTTATTTTTTTTTTAAATTTATTTATTTGAGAGTGACAGACAGAGCGAGGAATGAGATAGAGAGAGACAGAATGTTTTTTTTCGAAGTAGGGTCTCACTCTAGCCCAGGCTGACCTGGAATTCACTATGAAGTCTCAGGGTGGCCTCGAACTCATGGCGATCCTCCTACCTCTGCCTCCCGAGTGCTGGGATTAAAGGTGTGCGCCACCATGCCCGGTCCTCAGTTGTAATTTTTGATTCATTGTTGTTACTATGCAGAATAATGGGTTTCATTATGATATTTTCACCTTTATCAATCATTGCACCTCGTTCATATTCACCCTTTCAGTACCACACCCCATCCTTCCTCCCCACCCTCTTCATCTTCCCAAGTAGTCCCCCTCTCAGTCATGTCATACAGACTCTCTCTCTCTCTCTCTCTCTCTCTCTCTCTCTCTCTCACACACACACACACACACACACACACACACATTTAAGCGCTGAGACAGGGCTGTGCTTGTTGAGTTTGCTGAACTTCCTTGAAGGAAATTTCCAGCACCTGTAAGTTCAGTTAGAACAATGCGGATAGTGTTAGCGCTTTTCTTATGTCCTTTGATATAGTGAGAATGATTTCAGTCACCAGCAATAATATTCCTGAAACTGCCCATCCCCAGCCCATCACCCCAGACGAGGGTGTGTGGGATAGAGACAGGTGAGACAGGTGAGAAGTCTGTTAGCAGCTGAGTGTGGAAGCTTCTGCCGCTTCATCCAATCAACTCCGCCAAAGCCTGCTTGACCTACAGACTCTCTTCTGACCACCACCACCACGCGAAAAGGTGAATATACAAAAGAGACAAGGGTTATCCTCGAATCAGCTAAAGGAAGGTTCTTTGCCCGGACTGGAACTGAGACCCATTTCAGGAACTGGTCATAGCTGGCCGTCACAGCCTCCTACAAAACAGAAAATAACCCTGCTCCAGCATCTGCCCGACACAGAAAGCAGTTATTACCTTAGGAAGTCAGTCTGTCTGTCAGTGGACTCTTCTAAAACACAGGAATTTTATGAGCTGAAAACAGCCTTAGACTTCCCTGAGTTGGCCCAGCACTCCAACTTGTGGATAAACCACAGTAGAACATAATATTCTTTCTTGCTAAGCTTCTGTATAATTCTGGTTTGACTATGTTCATATTTGTGGTTTCTATTTCTGCCCTAGTTTTGCTTCCTAAAGTTCAAGCGAGCTTGGTTATCTTTCTCTCACACAGATAACATTTTACTGGAACTTTCTTTGTTAGCATGAGAATTAGGGATTGTAGGCACTAGAGGCCAAAGGTTTTATCTGACATGTTAATCAGAGCTTTCTATGTAAAACCTGATAGGATTTTACATGAATAATTGTCAATATAATCAAACATACACGAGATTAAATGAGACAGACTTGAGGAAGTGAAGAAGGATTATAATGGAAATTGTGGGGCGCGAGAGAGGGCTCAATGGTGAAGCCATATATCTACAGAGCCTAATGACCCAGGGTCGTCTCCCCAGTACCGCGGTAAAGCCAGATGCACAAACTGGAGCCTGCATCTGGAGTTCATTAGAAGTGGCTAGAGTCCTTGTCTCGCCCATTCTTTCTCTCTTCTCTATCTCCCTCTGTGCTTGCAAATAAATAAAATATTTAAGAAAAAAAAAGAGATTGTGAAAAAGAAAGCAGCTGATAGGTAACAAGCACTAAGTGGTCTTCATTTCACATTGGGTACCCTCCTGTGTTTGGAATGATCCTCCTGGTGAGCCTACAGGGCTAGGGCATGTTATTATCCTCCGTTTACAGATGAGAAACTTGAAGCACACAGAAGTTATCTGCTGCCAGGCTTGGTGGGTGGAGGCCTGCAATCTGCCTACAGTGGAAGCTAAGGCAGGAGGATTGAAAGCTCAAAGTCTGCCTGGGCATGAGAGTAAGTTCAAGGCCAGCCTGAGTAATTAAGTGTGACCTTGTACCAAAATAAAAATTTAGAAAAACAAGGTAAATAGCTCAGTGGTAAGGTACATGTCTAGTGTGTGTGAAGTCACAGGTTCAATCTCCAGTACCACAAATACATTTAAACTGCGAGAGTTTGGTGACAGTACATAGGAATGGATTACATTGGTCTGGAGAGATGGCTTAACAAGTTAAAGCGCTCACCTGTGAAATCTAAGGACCCAGGTTCGATTCCTGAGTACCTTCATAAGCCAGATACACAAGGTGGTGCACACACGTGTCTGGCAGTTTGTTTGCAGTAGCTGGAGGCCCTGGCGTACCTATTCTTTCCATCTGCCATTCTCTGTCTCTCACAAATAAAGAAATAAAAATATTTTTTTAAAAAAGCAGTGGATTACATTATTTTCTAGATGTGTTGTGCATGTTTGGCAATTTTTATTATATATATATTATATACATATATATGTTATATTTCTCTATATATTTTGTATATATATATATATTTGGTTTTTCAAGGTAGGGTCTCAGTCTAGCCCAGGCTGACCTGGAATTCACTGTGTAATCAGTCTCAGGGTGGCCTCAAACTCATGGCAATCCTCCTACTTCTGCCTCCTAAGTGCTGGGATTAAAGGCATGTGCCACCATGACCGCCTCTATAATATATTTTTTCAAAAATCTACCTTCACAAATTGTGATAGTTTAATTAGAATAATAAATGATTTTAAAGGAGGCAGTGGCAGCAAGGGCCCTCCTCAAATGTTAATCATCTTCCATGTGTAAATGCAGTAGCATTGTTGTTCCCCACACGATGGGCTATTGATTCACAATCAATTTAGTTAGAACGCTTGTCAAAAGCATTTTAGTTTAAAGCTAGATAGACATGGCTGCCTTGGGAATCATATCTTACTGATCTTCCTTGTGCAATGCAGTGTCTGTCTTAACACATGGTGAACATGTTGTATGAATTTTGGGGCTCCTTGCCAATGCCAATGAGCCCATAAATTCGGGGTGCCCTTGGATCCTTTTCTTAGGAATTTAAAGAACTAAATCCATAGACCAGAGGGTAAGGTTTAGAGAAACTTAATTAACTTGAGAGAAGGAAAGAGAAGAAAATTACAGAGAGCTCCTTCCATGTGAAAGGCAGGGGGAGGTAGGGAGCCCATGTGGAAGTAGAGGTAAGAGTCAGGATCCCTCCCACTCATCTAAGGGGGAATAGGGGTGCTTACCAGAGCAAGGACTGGATGTTCAGGAGAGGTGAAAAAGCCGAAAAGAGGCCTTGCCCACCTGCTAAGCACCCATTTATAATCTTACTGTGGTGGGCCTTACCCTCAGGCTCAGGAGCAGGGGGTGAGAGCTGACCGGATGGGCTAGATCAGATGTTGAACTCCGGTTCTGCTGAAGCCAGCAGGCACGGCATTCCCTCTTTAGGCTCTCCCTCCTCCTAAGTGGCTACCTAATTCCTCCTCACCACCCCCTCTCTTCAGAAGAAACTCTAACTGCTATTAGAGGAAAGGGGATGACGACCATGTCTTTAACTACTTCCAATAGATGGGGTCGTAGAGTATGTCAGTTAGAGTCTCTCCAAGACAGGGTTATCTAAAGTCCTAAGACCCCCCCCCAAACTGTTTCAAGGCACTAAGGGATTCAAGATTACAATGCTGACATTTTCTAAGCACTGAAATATAAAGTGGCATGTTGGCAAAATAAGATTCGATCATGCAGGATGGCTGTGCATATGCACGTGCGTGGTGATATATACGTAGACAAAGATTTGCAGTAAGAGACAGATTCCACTTAAAGAAAGTCCAGAAATACCAAAAAGGAGTTTCTTATTTCTAACCCTGCCATTTGACTTTCCCACTATAGAATCCAGTTAATAAATAAATAAAACAGAATTAACATATTTTCTTTTAACCAGGGCTGGGGTGGGGAATAGCTCAGTAGGTGTAAACACTTGCCACGCAAGCATGAAGGTCTGAGAGGTTGGAGTTTGATCCTCAGCACCCACATAATAACGAGCAGGCATGGCCCCACACGCCTGCAACCCCAGTCCTGCCGAGGCCCAGAGACAGAAGCATCGCTGGGACTTGCAAATCAGCCAGTCTGACAGAAAAGAGCACTCGGGGTTCAAAGAGAGACTCCATCTCAAGGAAACAGTGTGGGAGAGCGATGGAGGAGAACACCGGGTCTTCTCCTCACGCACACACACACACGCACACACGCACACACGCACACACATGCACACACGTGTGCACACACTATACATATGCATGACACACACACGCACGCACCAAGAAAAAGATATCCTTATCCATGGCAGCATGTACATTACAAACACACAGATTTTATGGAAGTATCCATATACTACTGGATGTATTGGAATTTTTAATAAAGTAATATACATAAAGAAGGGGACTATGGGGCTCGAGAGATGTCTCAGCGCTTAAAGACACTTGTTTGCGAAGCCTGCTGGCCCAGGTTCATCTCCCCAGTACCCACGAAAAGCCACATGCTCCAAGTGGTGCATGCATCTGGATTTCATTTGCAGTGGAAAGATGCCCATAATCTCTCTGCCTCTGTCTCACTTTACCCTGGCAAATAAGTAATATGTATTATATGACTTATATATGATACTCATGTTATACATATATGTGGGTGTATGAAGGGAATTATTATTATTATTATTATTATTATCTGTAACTTGTATAGGAAGCTAAGGTGCAAGCTGAGCAGTTTAGACAAGGACCTGTGACTTCACTGTATACTGTTGCTCCTGCAGTCCACATTTCTGGCTCCTTAGTGTATCCGTTTCCCACTTGGTTTCATCTGCAGAGATCACTCTATTTAAAATCGAACTGCTTCTATTTAGAAATATAAAGATTCATGATTCCACCTGGTAGTTTTTCTCAACTGTACAATGTCTGAAGAACAGGACCAAACTCCTGAGGCAACGCCAGCAGACTTCTAGTGTTGCCAGCAGACTTCTAGTTGAAATTTGGTGCCTTATGTTTCGTTATAAAAACTGGTCTGTGCTTGACTGCTTGCTTAACAGAGATGCTTCTTTCATGGTTTGAAAGTTGAAGATGTGTCTGAAAGTCTGCAATAGCAAGGGCTGATACAAATGCAGACAGTGGCATCAAAATGAGAAGGCAAGCCGGGCGTGGTGGTGCACGCCTTTAATCCCAGCACTCGGGAGGCAGAGGTAGGAGGATCGCCGTGAGTTCGAGGCCACCCTGAAACTCCATAGTGAATTCCAGGTCAGCCTGAGTGAGACCCTATCTCGAAAAACCAAAAAAAAAAAAAAAAAAGAAAAAAAAAAAGAAAAAAAGAGAAGGCATTTGCAAATCAATAATGTCATGGCTGGTAATTTTGTCAATAAAATTAACTAACCCTGCATCCAAGATTCAGGTTCCTAATAGATGAACATAGGGTGGTCACCACCATCTTTTTTTTTAATTGACGACTTCCATAATTCTAAACATTATCCCATGGTAATTCCCTCTCTCCCTCCACTTTCCCCTTTGAAACTCCACTCTCCATCCTATCCCCTCCCCCTCTCAATCAGTCTCTCTTTTATTTTGATAACATGATCTTTTCCTCCTATGGTGATGGTCTTGTGTAGGTCGTGTCAGGCGCTGTGAGGCTGGGAAAAGGTCACAATTGTCTTAACAAAGAGCTAGGGTTGGGTAGTTTCTCTGTGCAAGCAAGAGAAAGTTAATTCCTATCTCTAGCACCAAGGACCCGAGGGCAATCAAACTGTACCAACAAGTCAAGAATAAACAGCTGACTCTGTGTTGGCACACGCAACCCCCTCACACAGCAGCCAGGGCCCAGATGAAACCCCAGAGGGGTGGGCAAGATGAGCGAGACTGCTGCTTCCACAGCGAGCCTGACAACTCGGGCCACG
This sequence comes from Dipus sagitta, assembly GCA_036346955.1. Classification (NCBI taxonomy): domain Eukaryota; kingdom Metazoa; phylum Chordata; class Mammalia; order Rodentia; family Dipodidae; genus Dipus; species Dipus sagitta. Next base: position 5,764,712 of record CM070792.1, read on the forward strand.
GCGATGGAGACACCGAGGATACACAAGAATGCACCACACGCGGAAATTCTGAGGGTACTGAGACCTCAACACTGAAGTAGACTTCAAGCACGACCCCCAAGGCTCAGGGAATTTTGCAGAGGAGGAGGCGGAAAGATTGTAAGAGCCACAGACTGGGAGGGAGTATCCAGGGGCATTACCCGCCCCCCCCCCCATGACTGACTGCTGCTCTCATAACTCACAACCCCTGACTGCATGGTCAATACCAGCAATCCCACTGAGGAGGGCCCTCGGTGGAGCAGGGAATGATGGTACCAACACATACAAGGTTTCTACTTAATAAAATAAAAACCAAAAACTATAGATCAGAAGTCTCCCAAGTAAGAAAGAACTCCACTTATAGATGCCAGCATCTGGCTATACCCACCAGTTTCAGTCTGCCCTTCCCCATATGCTTGCCTGTGGACTTAGGACATACCTAGGTAGCCCCCATAACCAGACAGGCCGATTCCTTTCAATAGATCTCTTCATGTATGTGAAAAGAGAAATCTGGGGGTGATAGCATGCATGTGTAATCCCAGCACTGGGGAAACAGAAACAGGAAGATCTCTAGTTCTTGGTGGCTAGCTAGTTCAGCTGAACTGGTGAGCTCCGGGTTCAGTGAGGAACCCTGCCTCAAAAAAATAAGGTGGAGAGTTATTGACAAAGGCGTCTGACGTCATCCTTGGCTTCTGCACACATATGCGCATGTGTAACTGCATACACATCTGCCTACATGCATGCAAACATGCATATACACCCATGCACACTATACATACATACATATGTACACGTGCAAAACCAAACGCATCTCAACGCTCTCCAGAATAGGAGGTTGCCATCGTTTTGGAGTAGACATTCAGTATATGTATAGATGTCATCTGACTTGAATTGATTCAGTAAAATATGCCCAGATGAAATTTTTTTAAAAAGTAAAAAGCATAGATATTAAGCTGATCTCTTGTGAAACGAAGCTCAATTAATTTTGCTCAGTATAATTCTAAAATGCTGCCAAATGGAACATTCTGGGTTTCACTGACCTACTTCAAATGGCAGGTCCTGAAAGTGAAGCCAGTACGTCAGCAGCTGGGCACTGTTAAGTTCGCGTGTTTTAATGTTCCTTTCGTACGGACTTCATGTTAAGCATATGCCCACCTGCATTTGGTCAACTGGCATGAAGTGAAGATAACTTAAAGTGCATCACTCAGCTGTTAGTCCCTGGAGGGACGCAATCTTTGATCACAAATCCCTTTTGCCTGTTCACTGTTACCAGATCAAAAATAGGAGTATTTATTTCATTTGGCGTGGACTGGAAAATTGAATCAACACATCACCAAACAGGCTCTCCAGAAGATGTGGCTCAGGCAAGGAACGGAGCGAAGTCCCAGAGAAACAATTCTTGTTTTTAATGGCACATAAAGTTTTTATTATGCATAAACCCTAAATTTATTTTTAATTTTTTTTTCAAGGCTGTCAGTGGGAGGATGGCTGGCCTATAGCAAATTGCAGATGGTAAAAAGCTTTCCACAATGTGGCGACTGCTTTTTCCACAGTGACTGCGGTCCGGGTTCTCAGAGCAGCGGGCTTACCACGCTGGGTCACGGCCAGGTGTCTTGGAGGTTAGACAAATACAGCCAGTTGAGGAAATCCTAAATGATAGTCTTGTCGCAGTGTCCTTTCCCATATCCCTCCCAGACACCAAGCCACTGGCTTCCCTGCCACAGGCCCTTTCCTCCCGCCCTACTTGGTCACACAGTGGCAAGCTCTTTGCTCTTGGCCCACCGTTTGGGCCCTGCTCCTGGAACCTTGGAACCCATCAAGAAATGAAGTTCTTCTGACCCCAACTTCCTGTGCAGACTTCAAGTGCTAGCACAGCCACAGGGACCAGGACCAACTCTCATGGAACGAGAAAACAGCACAAAGTACACAAACACAGCACACTAATCAATCATCCTTATTGCCCTGGGCGGAAGGAGCATTTCGGAATCACTTCGTCTCTACTGGGAGGATGTTGCAGATCCTAGATCCTTTGCAGACAGCCTAGTCCACAAGCTCCGGATCCTTCTGAAATAAAAAGGTCGCCTAGTGAAAAGCCCCAGGAAGGCTGTCTCTTCTCTCCAGCACGCGGGGTATTATTTCTCCCCCCCACGTATTGGTCTCTTGAACTCTTGAAGAGGAAATAGATACATACACATAATCATAACATTCGGTTTCTTTGCATTGAAAAATGACTATATAGAATTTTGGTCGCTTCTTCTAGCCGAGATTTTTAAATACAATTGAGTCTTCTGCTCATGGGACAGGAAAGCTCCTTTGAGAAAATGAGATAAGAAATCATCTCAAAAAGTAGGAGGAGGGCTGGAGAGATGGCTTAGCGGTTAAGCACTTGCCTGTGAAGCCTAAGGACTCCAGGTTCGAGGCTCGATTCCCCAGGACCCACGTTAGCCGGATGCAAAAGGGGGCACACGCCTCTGGAATTCGTTTGCAGTGACTGGAGGCCCTGGCACGCCCATTCTATCTCTCTCTCTGCCACTCTCGAATAAATAAAAAATAGAAAAAATATTTTTTTAAAAAGTAGGAGGAATTCAGTCAGTCATAATTGTTTCACCCTACCAAATCTGCCAAAGAGAAAAAAAAAAAAAATGTGAATGTTGCCAAAACTGTAGCCCTCTGTCTCAGAGTGCCAACCGCTTGCTGGAGAAGGAAGGGCGATGCAGCTCCCCACCCTGGGCAAGGCCGGAGTTTCTTTCTAGACTTGGCCCTGAGACCCACAGGTGGCCTGTTCTACGGAATAGCTCCACTCAAGAGCAATAAACAGCAATCTCCATCTGCGCGGGCCGTGTTCATGGTCTGTTCCGCTGACTGGAACAGCAAGTCAGTACCAGTGTTATTATTACTCATTCTCCCTTCGCCTAGAGCTGTTTGCATTTTGTCCCAGGAGGGAACCTTGAACAGCTGCAAGAAAACTCACAGATTCATCCGACGAACTCATCTTCTGACTGTCAGGACGCCCTTCCTCCTTCCCCTAGAATGGAGGCTTGGGCTATCTTTTTCAAAAAATATTTTATTTTTATTTATTTATTTGGGAGAGAGATACAGAAATAGGCAGGCAGAGAGAGAGAGAATGGGTGTGCCAGGGCCTCCAGCCACTGCAAACAAACTCCAGACGCGTGGGCCCCCTTGTGCATCGGGCTAACATGGGTCCTGGGGAATTGAACCAAGGCCCTTTGGCTTTGCAGGCAAGCGCCTTAACTTTTAAACCATCTCTCCAGCCCGCTTGTGTTATCTTTTAAGATAAAGCAACTCTGGCAAAGATGAGCACACTTCCTGCGTGCAGACTAGTAGCAGCGGAAGTGTTAGAGTCCAAACGCTTCCAAGCAGATGAATTCTCAGGCAGCGGGAATTCAGCACAACGTCGTGGGCAACAAAACCACACCCTGAGTCGAACTTCGCACCAATAAAAGTTCTTCAAAATTCTGCGGATGGTAACTGCACAAAGGACCAGATAGATTCAGACAATGAGAAGACTCCCAGGCTCTCAGGATAACTGAACTAAGAGGGGAGGACATTTGAGCCAGTTTCTTTGGAGCTTACTTACATACATGTAACACACACGCCTCTGTAAGATACGATGTGGAAACGTACAGAGGAAACGACAGATTGGTACCATTCATGGTGAAGAAAATGAGGCCAAGGCATCAGATTCAATGGAAAGTTCATTCTGTTGTTTCAGAAAGGAGTTCACATCAAGAGTTGAAAAACCAGGCTGGAGGGATGGCTTAGCGGTTAAGGCGTTTGCCTGCAAAGCCAAAGGACCCAGGTTCGATTCCCCAGGACCCACGATCGCCAAATGAACAAGGGGGCGCACGTGTCTGGAGTTCGTTTTCAGTGGCTGGAAGCCCTGCTGTGCCCATTCTCTCTCTCTTCCTCTTTCTCTGTCAAATAAATAAAAATAAAAATAAAGAGTTGAAAAACCAAAGGTGGGCTGGAGGGATGGCTTGGGGGTTAAAGGCTCTTGCTTGCAAAGCATGACCTCACGCGTTCAATTCACCGGTACCTACATAAAGCCAGTTGTACAAAGTGGTGCATGCATCTGGAGTTCTTTTGCAAGTGGCAAGAGACCCTGGTGTGCCCATTCTCTCTCTCTCTCTCTCTCTCTCTCCATGCAAATAAATAATAAATAAACTAGCTGGGCGTGGTGGTGCACGCCTTTAATCCCAGCACTCGGGAGGCAGAGGTAGGAGGAGGATTGCTGTGAGTTCAAGGCCACCCTGAGACTACAGAGTGAATTCCAGGTCAGCCTGGCCTAGAGTGAGACCCTACCTCGAAAAACCAAATAATAATCATAGTAATAATAAATAAACTATTATTTAAACTTTTTGTTTATTTTTATTTATTTATTTGAGAATGACAGACAGATAGAGAAAGAGGCAGAGAGAGAGGATGGGCATGCCAAGGCCTCCAGTCACTGCAAACGAACTCCAGATGCGTGCGCCACCTTGCGCATCTGGCTTACATGGGCCCTGGGGAATCCAGCCTCGAACCAGGGTCCTTATGCTTCACAGGCAAGCGCTTAACCACTAAGCCATCTATCCAGCCCCATAAGCTATTTTTTTTTTAATCTCTGCAGATTCAATAGAATTTGTACATATGGCTGCCAAGACAAACAACCAGGGCTACGGAGACGATGAGAAGCTCACAGACAACTCTGGGACACAGAACTTGGTGTCCAGTTCCTTGGCTCCAGCTGGAAGCCCTGGTGCATTCGCTCAGCCTTCCTTGACGGCTCCCCTGTCTACAGAGCACAAGTCGTGGCATTTGCTCTCTGGAGTTGTGCAAGGATCCCGGGCACAATGCTTCGCGAGCCAAGCCAGTGCAGTCAGTGTCTCAGTGCAACACATCAGTGCTGCTGACTTTGGGGTTCTTTGAGAGAGCTGTTACCTAATTGCCACTGAGTTTACCACGTGCCTTTATGGGGTAGCAGAAAGAAAATATTTCCATGAAAACCTCTAGACTCTTAACGCCCTCGTTTCTTTTCTTTTCTGATATTTTCTTATTGACAACTTCCATAATTGTGAACAATATCCTATGCTAATTCCCTCCCTCCCCCTACTTTGCCCTTTGGAACTCCACTCTCCATCATATCCCCTTCCCCTCTCAGTCAGTCTCTTTTATTTTGATGTCATCACTTTTTCCTCCTACTATGATAGTCTTGTGTAGGTAGTGTCAGGCACTGTGAGGTCATGGATATCCAGGCCATTTTGTGTCTGGAGGAGCACGTTGTAAGGAGTCCTACCCTTCCTTTGGCTCTTACATTCTTTCCGCCACCTCTTCCACATTAGACCCTGAGCCTTGGAAGGTGTGATAGAGATATTTCAGTGCTGAGCACTCCTCTGTCACTTCTTCTCAGCACCATGGTGTCTTTTGAGTCATCCCAGAGGTCGCTGCCATCTGAAAAGAGAAGCTTCTCTAACCAAAAGTGAGAGTAGCATTAATATATGGGTATGAACATTAAGAAAAGTACTTATTGGGCAGTTTGATAAGCATAGTATATACATTTAGCCAGACAGCAGCTGATGATACACCCCTAGGGCTCATGACTACTCCTGTTTTAGGTTTTCATTATCAGGGATGTATTCCCTCCCATGGAGCGGGCCTCCAGTCAAATTAGAGGGTGGTTGGTTTCCTCCATAACAGGTCAGTATTGCACCAGTTGGCTCATTTGGCCTGGCTGGCCAAATATAAGGGTTGCAGAGTCCACTGCTGGGTACCTTCACTGGTGATTTCTCTCTCTCCCATTGAACTGCATGCAGTGTTGCTCTTTCCAGCTTTCTGTCAGCTGGTCTACATGGTAGAGGTTTTCAGCTCAGCTCCAGCAGGTTTTCTCAGTAACCTTGCAGCCTAAGTATGTGGAGTCTTCAGCAATAGGGTCTTACCATCTATTCCTGGTGGGAAACCAAGAGCCTCAGCAATTGCCTGTAATGTTTGGGGACATCAGGGACCTCTCTGTCCAACAAATCACTGGAAGGTACCCCATCCCTGGCATGAAAATTTTCTAGTAACAGTCTGTGGCTCCTGTGTGTTCCATTGTCCAAAAATGTAGGTTTCCATATGACTTATTTATATCATCTTAGATTTTGATTAGCCCTCCCTCCACCTTTCCTTACTGAATCTCTTCCCCTGACCTCATGTAGGCCTTTTCATCCCCATTAATCTGTTCTTCTTCTTACATATATACAATACCATCCTATTAGGTATGAAGTCCTCTTTTCTGATCTCATCAATACCCAGTAGATATTTGAAATCAACATAACCCCACACTTCAAGGTCAACAGAGTGTACACTCCTAGACTCACCCTCATTCTTCAGTGATTTTATTGCTGGAGAAACCAAAGGGAATAAAATATATACTAATTGGAAAATACTATCTTCACCTAGGGTATTGAGTATTAAACTCTCTGTGTAGAAGACTAAAATAGATTTTTCTTTCAAGGCAGTTTTGAAAAAATGGCCACAGAGTGACTAGCCCCCCCCCCCCCCCCGAGGAACATGGGCTATTTGCCAACTTAGTGGGGCAGACATCTAGGAAATCTTGATACGTGCAAAATCAGAGTCCTGTGATATCCCACTCCGTGAAGATCAAAATTGAAAGAGCATCAGCATTGTATCCCACAAACTGACACGTGTGTGTTCATGGTCACTGGTCACCCCTGCTATTCTGTTTCACATGTGCTAACGTGAGGTCCTGATCCCTGGTTGGGTAATAAACCCAACAAGATAGGATTTGTTTTGTACACTCTGTGGCTCCATGACTTGTCACTGTAGAAGGAACTCCCTAAAATCTTTCTTTTTCCTCCAAAATGTATAAGGAACTCTTAAAACTCAAAAAAATAATAAATAGTCCAATAGACAAATATTGGACAAGCCAGTTAAAAATTCACTTAAAAAAAATCACCTGCTCTAGTTTGCATCTAGAATGTCCCCAAAAGGTAATTGCATAAACCAGCTTGGTACCCTATCTCTGCCAGTATTGGGTAGGAACTACTGGAATAAAATTGTCCTTTTGAAGGGAATATTGGGACAATGGTCTTTCCTTTGTCCTCTCTTTATCTGCCAGAGGATGGGAAATAAACAGACCCTCTCCACCAGACATGCCCATCATGATGCACACATCTGTCAATCATATCACACATATGACATTAATGCAAGACGTTAGTGATAGGAAAACCTGGAAGGTGAGAAGAAACTCAACTTTTCTGTAAGCTTAAAATTACTCCTTAAGAAGTGACTGGAGAACTGAGTAACATCTCGATCACACCTTCCAAGGCTCAGGGTCTAATGCAGAAGAGGTGGCAGAAAGAATGTAAGAGCCAAAGGAAGGGTAGGACTCCTTACAACGTCCTCCCTCCACACATTAACTGGCCTGGATATCCATGACCTCACAGTGCCTGACACTACCTACACAAGACCATCATAAGAGGAGGAAATGATCATGACATCAAAATGAAAGAGAGACTGATTGAGAGGGGGAGGGGATATGATGGAGAATGGAATTTCAAAGGGGAAAGTAGGGGGAGGGAGGGTAGCACCATGGGATATTTTTTATAATCATGGAAAATGTTAATAAAAATTAAGTAAAAAAAGAAAACAAACAAAAAAAATTACTCTTTAATTTATTCATTAACAATTTCAAAAAAAAAAAAAACCCTATTGATTGATAGGTTTCCTTGAGTCATGAGGAATGCACCACATCTCAGGATCTAGCTCCATTCTCTGGAGAAGAAATGCTCCTGAAACATTCTTTGATTAAAAATGCAAACTGTGACAGGACTTCTCGCGAACGCTGAGTGCAGAAGCAGTGTGCAATGGGAACTGACTCAAGAGAGCCTCCTGTTTCCGAGCCTTGATCTTTTCCTGAAGTCAAGTCGGCCGGAACTTCACACGCAGGGCAAGAGAATGGCTCCTCCCCGCAGACCCACGAGGGGAGCGACCTTGTGGCCTTGACCGTAAACACAGACAGGGGACAACAGCTTACACGCATCCCTGGCTCTTCTCCTGAGAGTTTCTTACTTGTGCGGAGCCATGAGTAACTTCCCAGGCAGCTGAAAAGCCTTTCCAGAGGAGATTTTAATTCATTTCCCTTTTTAAACTTTGAACATTCCCCAAATAGGGTACATAGTAAGTGGATCTGGGTGTGGGGACTGACAAAAGAATATTTTGGGCTACATGGGGTCACCCTAATAAAGGTGACCCCCCCCTCTCTCTCTCTTTATCTCTCTCTGTCCTTTGCAAATAAATAAATAATAATAACTTTTTAAAAAGAATAATTGAAGAAAGGAAGGAAGGAAATGACAAACAGAATGGGGGAGGGTGGGAAAAAGAATCTCTTTTCCAAAATCTTAATGCATAGACTGACCACAACTTGAACCCTGAGGTTATGGGTTGGGAGTAAAGTCTCACGCGTCTCGAGGAAAGATAGTATCATGGGAGGAAATGATGCTTTATTTTCTCCCACTATTTTCAGATGCATTTTTTTTATTTTTGCTCTCCTTCCCCCACCCCCACCTCAAAAATCCCTACAAGGCAAGCCGGGCGGGCATGGTGGCTCATGCCTTTGATCCTAGCCCTCAGGGGGCAGAGGTAGGATGACGGCCATGAGTTCAAAGCCACCCTGAGACTACGCAGTGAATTCCAGGTCAGCCTGAGCTACAGCAAAACCCTACCTCGGGGGAAAAAAAAAAGTCCCTACAAGCCAAGGGTAGCTTTCTAATATTTTTCCTGTGACAACTATAAAATTTTAATTAAGAATCACTTCTTCCTCGCAAGTCTTTCCTCAGAGCCCACGTCTTCCACAATCATTGTTCCTGCATAGAGGAAACTCGTTGGAAATTCCATGGGATATTTAACGTATCCAGATTGTGTGGGTGGTTAATGGATGCTAGACATCAAATAAGACAGGAAGTCAGAAACACGACCATCGAAGTTGAAAGGACATAAATACCCTATTTCTCGTATTTTTTTTTCAGCATATGTAGAAACCGGGGTTTGCTAGGGCTCAGTAGCTTCTTCAATGTCCCGTAGTAAGCATTAGGATTTCTTTTAAATATTTTGTTTTTATTTATTTATTTATTAGAGACAGAGAGGGGGAGGGAGAGAGAGAGAGTGAGAATGGGCATGCCAGGGCCTCGAGCCACTGCAAACGAACCCCAGACGAATGTGCCTCTTTGTGCATCTGCATAACGTGGGACCTGGAGAATTGAACCTGGTCCTTGGGCTTCGCAGGCATGTGCTTTAACCGCTAAGCCATCTCTCCAGCCCAAGCATTAAGATTTTGGAAAAGACATTCTTTTCCCCACCCTACCCCACCCTGTCTGTCATTTCCTTCCTTCCTTTCTTCGTTTATTCCTTAAAAAAAATAGTATATTTTACTTATTTGCAAAGGACAGAGAGAGAGAGAAAGAGAGAGAAGGAGAGAACTTCCACTAATTCTTTATTAGGGTGACCCCGTGCAGCCCATAATATTCTTTTGTCTAGGAGTAGAGCCCAGATGAAAGAACGGCATCTCCCTTATCCATACAACTATAGCCTTAAAACTGTATATAAATTTTGGTTTTATCCTTTAAAAAATAAAAATAAAAATAAAAACCTAATGCTTTGGGGTGGGAGATGACTCTCAGTAAAGAGCTGGCTATGCAGGCAGAGGGACCTACGTTCAGATCCCCGGAAACCATGTAAACGCCAAACGGCAGTGTGCGTGCCTAGGATCTGTGCGCGTGCCTAGAACCCTAGGACTTGGGGACAGAGACAAGCCCATGCCTAGGGCAAGCTAGCTAGGAAGGTTACTGGAATCGGTGAGCTATGGATTCAGCGAGAGACACTGTCTCACTAAACAAGGTGAAATGTGACTGAGGAAAACACCTCAGGCGAGATTCCAGCCTCCACAGGCAAATACATACAAACACAGGCAAACACATAAAAACACAGGCAAACACATATACCACATGCAGACTCATGCAAACACAAAAGCACCAGGTCTTTGTTACATAGCACCGGGCACCACTCAATTCATTCGTTCTTCAATATGTGTTTGAAGGCATTCTGTACTCCAGGGCTACTGGCCCACTGGACAGATGTGGGCCTACCCTGCACAGCACATGACCTCTCCAACATCTCCATTGTGCCAATGGCTTGGCAGTGGGCAGAAATATAAACTTCACTCAGAACCTGCTCTTGTGAAATGTAGGATCAGAGAGTATATAAAAGGAAACAGAGGAACTAGAACTCAAGATTGGAAAGAGGTAAAGAAATAAGACACTGGGGCTGGAGAGATGGCTTACTGGTTAAGGCACTTGCTGCAAAGCGAAAGGATCCAGGTTCGATTCCCCAGGACCCACTTAAAGCCAGATGCACAAGGTGGCGTGTATGTCTGGAGTTCATTTGCAGTGGTTGGAGACCCTGGATGTACAGCCTGTTTGTTCACAAATAAAAATAAAATGGTCAGTAAACTCTCAATTTGGTATTGTCATTTATTTCTATTTTATTTTGTATTTTCCTTTCCTTCCCTTTACTAGAATTAATTCAACCCCTCATCTGTCATTCATTAGCACTGAGCCCGACCCCAGCACTGGATGCATTCAAATGGATGGGATCACTTCTGGGCTTGAGTTAGATGGTCCCCAAGGTCCACATTCAATAAGGGCCCCAGATTTCCACTTCCTAAAATTGTCAGACTTTGTGTGAATTAGCACATTGAACCCGTAAGGAAAGACATATCTAAATGGGCAAAAAAAAAAGAAGAAGAAGAAATAAGAAATAATAGTTGAGCTGGAGAGATGGCTTAGCAGTTAAGGCACTTGTCTGCAAAGCTGAAGGACCCAGGTTCGATTCCCCAGGACCCATGTAAGGTGGCACATGCGACTGGTTTTCACTCGTAGCGGCCATGGGCCCTGGAGCGCTCATTCTCCGCCCCTCCCCCACTTTCTTTCTTAATAAGTAAGTTAATTAAATATTTAAAAAGAAAGAGTAGGTAAATGTGCATTGCCACAGTAGGACAGCGGGTCGTACCTGGAGTGACTTAATTGTTTCAACGAATGTGACAGACTGGTGACAAGGGAAGTCGCTGAGAACTGGACCAGAAGCAGCCTGTGGGAGGAAAGGGTTCGTTTTGGCTGAAGCTCCAGGAAGGCAGGGAAAACCCGAGGCAGGAGCAGAGGCTGGACATCACCTTCCGCCCCAGCATCGGGTGCACAAGAGCAGCAGGAGACTGTGCCCCAAACCAGCAAAGAACAGCTGGTGTTAATACCCATATGCCCCCCTCACCAAGACACCACCTCCAGGAGGCTCCAATTCCCAAACTGCCGCTAGCTGGGGAACCTGGCATTCAGAACACATAGGAAAAAAGAGAGGAAGGGAGGGAGGGAGGGAGGGAGGGAGGGAGGGAGGGAGGGAGGGAGGGTTGGAAAGGGAAGAGAAGGGAAGAGAAAGGAGGGGAGGGGAGAGAAGGGGAGGGGAGGAGAAGGGAAGGAAGGGTAAGGGAAGGGAAGGAAGGGTAAGGGAAGGGAAGGTAGGGGAGGGGAAGGGAGAGGAAAGGAGGAGAAGGAGGGGAAGGGAGGGAAGGTGGGGAAGGGGAAAAGTAGAGGAGGGGAAGGTAGGGGAGGGGAGTAGAAGGTAGGGGAGAGGAGGAGAGGGAAAGGAGGGGAAGGGAAGGGAAGGGAAAAGGAGGGAGAGAGGGAGGAAGAAAGGGAGAAAAGAAAAAAGGAAGGAAAAAAAAGAGAAGGAAAAGAAGAGAAAGGAAGGAATGAGGGAAGGAGGAAAGAGAAAAATTATTTTTTTATTTATTTATTTTTTTAATTTTTTTAAAGTTTTTTTTGTTTATTTTTTATTTATTTATTTGAGAGCGACAGACAGAGAGAGAAAGAGGCAGTTAGAGAGAGAGAGAGATAGAATGGGCGCGCCAGGGCCTCCAGCCACTGCAAACGAACTCCAGACGCGTGCACCCCCTTGTGCATCTGGCTAACGTGGGTCCTGGGGAATCGAGCCTCGAACCGGGGTCCTTAGGCTTCACAGGCAAGCGCTTAACCACTAAGCCTTCTCTCCAGCCCGAAAAATTATGTTTAAGTGCAAAATGTTAATACTTGTTAATTTGGTGTGATATGTATGTACAGCTGATTTACATAACTGTGTGCAATAGGTTTGGAAAATTTCAAAGTGAAATAAATACTTTAAAAATATATTGTGTTTATTTATTTGCAAGGAAAGAGAGGGAGGGAGGGAAGGAAAGGGATAGAGAATGGACACAACAGGGCCTCCAGCCACTGCAAACGAACTCCAAACACATAGTAGGGACTGGGGAATCAAACCTAGGTCACTTGGTTTTGCAGGCAAGCACCTTAACCACTGAGCAATCATTGCAGCCCCCAAATAAATACTTCTTAAAAATTGGATATATGTACTCCCATGTTCCTGTGTCACTGCACAGAGTCAAATCAGAGGAAGGAAAACATGCATTGCTTACAGTATCGGGAGATTTTTCTCTTCTCCTGTTATGGTGTTATAATGCAAAATGTAATATAGTTTAGTTATTACTTTGTAATATTGGTAGCAAAAAAAAAGAAAATTAAGAGGGGATTGAATTGAAATGAAACAATATTTCTGGAATCTCAGGGAAAAATAAAATCATATATATATATATATATATATATATATATATATATATATATATATATATATATATATGTTTGTGTGTATGTATGTATTTGAAGACTGACGAGATGGCTCAGCAGTTAAAGGCAATCACTAGCACAGCCCAATAGCCAACTGAGGTTCAATTCCCCAATACCCATGGAAAGCCCGATGCACAAATTGGCACATGCATCTGGAATCTGTTTGCAGTGGCAAGAGGCCTTGGCATACCCATTTCCTCCCCCCCTCTCTGACCTTGCAAATAAATAAATGAATAAAAAAAATATATATTTTAATTCCTGGACTTGGGCTGGAGAGATGGCTTAGTGGTTTAAGACATTTGCCTGTGAAGCCCAAGGACCCAGGTTCTCTTCCCCAGGGCCCACATAAGCCAGATGCTCATGATGTCACATGCGTGGAGTTCATTTGCAATGGCTAGAAGCCCTGGCACACCCACTCTTTATCTGCCTGTTTCTCCCTCTTTCTCTCTCTCATATAAATAAATAAATAAATTTTTTTTAATTCTTAGACAACTGGACTATATAACAAACCCCAAGTGGGCTAATCCTTTGTGTTTCTTCCTGACTTCAAGGACATGGAGGCTTGTTGAACTGAGGCCTGTTCTAGGTCTCCTCTAACAAGCTTCATTCCACACACAAAATTGAGAGCTGTTGGGGACTTAGTAGTTAAGGTACTTGCCTGCAAAGCCTAACAACCTGGGTTCACTTCCCCAGGACCCACGTAAAGCCAGATGCACAAAGTGGTGCAGGCATTTGAAGTTCATTTGTAGTGGCAAGAGACCCTGGCGTGCCATTTCATTCATTCTCTCTCTCTCTCTCTCTCTCTCTCTCTCTCTCTGTGTGTGTGTGTATGTGTGTGTGTCTTTCTACATGCAAACAAATAAATATTTTTTAAATATTTTATTTTTATTTACTTATTTGACAGAATAAGGCAGAGGGAGAGAGACAGTGGGTGCTCCAAGGCCTCCAGCCCCTGCAAACAAACTCGAGACCCCTGGCATCTGGCTTATGTGGGTCCTTGGGAATTAAACCTGGGTCCTTTGGCTTTGCAGGCAGGTGCTTTAATTGCTAAGCCATCCTCCCAGCCCAATAATTTTTTTTTGGGGGGGGGGATTTTCTGAGGTAGGGTCTCACTCTAGCCCAGGCTGACCTGGAATTCACTATGGAGCCTCAGGGTGGCCTCGAACTCACAGCGATCCTCCTACCTCTGCCTCCCGAGTGCTGGGATTAAAGGTGTGTGCCACCACACCCAGCCCAATAAAATTTTTTTAAGAGAGGGCTGTTGACACAGGACACCATTCACAGCTTCTTCCTGCTACCCACCTCGACAGGCTGTGGGATCACCCCAGGTGACAGACGGGCAAGAATCCACCTGTCTTCCTTCTCCCCTGCTCTGTTCTATGGCCTCCTCCACCAGTCTTCCATGGTTTTGCTTGGATTTCTTACATGGTGTCCAGTTATCCCGCATTCCTACTTCTCTTCCCATCTCTTAATCACCAACCACAAACTGGGATCCTCTCCCAACCTGTAAGTGGAATGGAGACGAACAAGACCAGCTGTTGGCTGGAGAGATACCTCAGCAATTAAAACGCCCTTGCCTTCAAAGACTAATGACCTGGGTCCAATTCCACAGTACCCATGCAGAGCCAGGTACAATAAGTGGCACGGGCATCTGAGTTCGTTTATAGTGACACACAAGGCCACACAAACACACACGAACACTCACAGACACGCACACACAACCAAACACTCACACACACTCACGCACACGCACACACAGGAACACTCACACACACTCACACACATGCACTCACACACACGCGCGCACTCACTCACACTCACACACACTCACACACACGCACACACACTCACGCACAAACACAAGCACACACAAGCACACTCACTCACACGCACACCCACGCACACTCACGCACACCCACGCACAACCTCTCATGCACATGCACGCACACTCGCGCACACCCACACACACTCACACACACTCACGCACACACCCACGCACACTCACACGCACACACACTCACATTCACTCACACGCACACACACTCACATTCACTCACACGCACACACACGCACACACGCACACTCACTCACACACACTCACTCACATGCACACACACGCGCGCACACGCACGCACACACACGCACATATACGCACGCTGGAGAGATGGCTTAGTGGTTAAGGCACTTGCCTGTGAAACCTAAGGACCCATGTTCGACTCCCCGGGACCCATGTAAGCCAGATGACAAGGTGGCACATGCATCTGAAGTTCATTTGCAGTTGCTAGAGGTCCGGAGCACCCACTCTCTCTCTCTCTTTCTGTCACAATTAAATAAATAAATAGATAAAAATCTTTACAATGTATTCTGAGAATGTGATGGACATGTGCAACAGGTAACAAGGGACAATGGATCTCTTATCGTGTACTATGCTACCCAAAGCCTAATCCAGGGTTTCTCAGCCTCGACACTCTTCATATTTGGGACCTGTCAGTTCTTTGTTGAAGGATCTCTTTTATAGTAACAGGATATGTAACAGTTTACCTGGAATTCATCTAGTAAGTGCCTGGTGCATCCCCTCCCCAGCTGTGAAAACTCAAATGTCCCTGAGGGAGAAGAGTAAAAATTGAACCATTGGCTAACCGCATTCCTGAGATTTCTTGAGCATGCTTTCTTTAGTCTATGTCACTAAATTCCTAATACGTCGTTGATCTTGTGACATCCAAATTAATATACATTCAATTTCATGAGGGACGCATTTTTTTCAAGACATTAAGAAGTGATTCAGAAGCCAGTTTTGCTAAAGGGGAAAGGAAGACATAGATCCAAAAGGGTAGAATTAGCTCCCAAATTTAATTTTGTGCTTTTAGGAAGTGCCCCCAACTATTCCAGCAGCTTAAAATCAGCAAGACCTTCAAGACAGTCTCCTGGGATGGTTGGGGACTGGAAGTCATGGTCAAGTTCCTGTTGTCCACATCCTTCCGGAAGTTCACAGCTCTTAGTTCCCATCCCACAGTGACTGAGTGGTGTGACCTATTCCACACTTGTGTTCAAGTAGACTGGGATTGAGACTTCCAAGGGGATGTCACATTTCCTGGTGTGTGAGTGACAAGGAGACCAAGTCCCCAATCATGCCGAGGTTGAGACTTGGTCCCTGACACTTAATACAAAGATTGCCTTCATTCTCTACTTTACAAAACAAAGACTCAAGTGACACCTAGGATCTAGACAATGTGCAGTTCTCATGCATATGTGAGGATTTCAAGTCCCCCATAAGTAAGGCTTGCTCAGTGAGGAGGCTGTGCGAAGAGTCGAGTCAGAAGGTGAAAAAGAACAGCCTTGGAGGAGATGGACAGAAGCGAGGGGTCGCTCTATCTGATCTATCTGACATTAGGAACCATCTGACATCTGCAACGGCCAACGAGGTACTTTCTAGGAATATCCATCCCCTGACATTGAACACGGTGAGTGTTTTTCTGTGGAAGGAGGCCACACTTCAACAGGCTCTCGAGATTTGTAAACAAATTCTCATATGTGATTTTATCTTAAATGTTAAGGCCCTGATAGTCATCATCCTAATGAGCCCTACTGCTGGTAGCCAGCGATTAAGACAGCTAATTGGGCTGGAGAGATGGATTAGAGGCTGAGGCACTTGCCTGTGAAGCCTAAGGACCCATGTTTGACTCTCCATATCCCACGTAAACCAGACACACAAAGGTAAGGCACGTGCAAGGCCACACATGCACACTTGGTGGCACAAGCAGGTGGCGTTCAACCGCAGTGGCTGAGGCCCTAGCCAGCCAATTTTCTATCTCTCTTTCACCCTCTCTCTTGCCCCCTCTCTGTCTCTCTCTTTAAAAAAAGTTTTTTTTAATTTAAAAAACTCAGCTAACTGAGAAGCTTGGTTTTTAATCTGTCCCAGAAAATAAATAACCTCTTTTGGAATACAGCAGAGCCTAATAACTGGGGATGAGGATGTTGAAGGGAATGCTGAACTGATAGCTCTGTGTGAGCTGGTGTCTCCCATGTGACTACTGGAATGCAACCTCTTCATACCAGAGGAAACCCAGTCTGGCCCTGGGTGCGACCAGCCTCACCTGGTTTGGTCAGGCACAAAGGAAACACCACTCAGTACTGATAATCTGTTCTCTTAATGTGAATGCTGAAGCAATCCAGCGTGTCGGCTGCACAGAGTTAGTGTGTGCCCAGGTCCGTTAGCTCTGGCACTGACGATGTCCATTGCAGAATGAAAGCAGAAGCGGCATGTTAAGACATCTGTAAAGAGAAGTCACCCACTAGAACAGTCCACTGACTCCGGTTTCCACGCTAAGGACATGCGTCGTTGTTTCAAGCTCTGCCTTCCCTGAAAGTGGTCTGTGTGCAGTTACACGGATCAATGCTAACTTTCGGACCACGTACCCAAATCTCCAGGGAGAGGCCTGGAGAACCAGGCCAGCCTGAAGTCTATGGCCCATCGACTTTGGAACAAGCACTCTGCCAGTTGAGTCAGAAGGGCAGAGGGGTGTTCATCTGCTGAATGAAGAGTGGGTCGCAGAGCAAACTGTGAGCCAACCCGGAACATCCGAGAAGTAGTTAGCACACTGCCTGATGCTGTTGCCTAGAAATGTGTGCCGCCTAAGGATGTATACTAGTTCCAAACACAGGAGGAGTGGACAGAAGAGATGGCTTAGCAGTTAAGGCACTTGCCTGCTAAGCCCAAGGACCCAGGTTCGATTCCTCAGTACCCAAGGTGGCGCATGCGTCTGATGTCTGTTTGCAGTGGCTGGAGGCCCTGGTGCACCCATTCTCTTTCTCTGTCTGCCTCTTCCTCTCTCTCTCTCTTTCTCTCAAATAAACAAATAAAGTATTTTTGTAAAGTTGTAAAGAATAAAAACAAGGGAAGAAAATAAAGATGGATGGAAAGATTTTTCCTATCCCTTGCACATGTATCTTATGGAGTCTGGCATGTCACAGGAAGGAACTATGAGCCAAAGGGTACAGGTTGTTATAACTGGTCACATCACGCCGTGTCACTGTTGGCAGGATGCACAAGCTTGTTTCAAAAGCAACTTTAGGCCACACACTCCGTTGCCCTGAATTACGCTGGGATCTGTCCTGCTCTGACTATTTATTGAAGGTATTTCACATGGCGTCCTCCGTGGACATGATCTGCAAAAATCATGGGTGGTTGCCATGCTCAATCGATGTTCATGCAAACAACTTACAAACCCCGCACGGGAGAGAGAAGTTTCGTAGGCAAATTTCATCTTATCGGAGAATCCTCTTTCCCCTCTGGGTCTCTACTTGCAGATTAGGAGTACTGCAAAAAAAAAAAAAAAAATATATATATATATATATATATATATATCCATTAATATAGTTCCCATACGAGTTGTTGTGATAAAACAGGACATTTATGAGAGACTGAGAATGTTGTATGGGAACTGCATGTGTGTACAGGAATGAACACCTCTCGACCACGCTGTCTAACACGCCAAGGGAATTACTAGAACCAAAGTTTTAATATGTTTAGGACCAAGATAGTACCTACAGGATACACATAGTCACATATATACCCAAAAACACACATATAATATGTGTGCATATGCAAGTGCACCTTGCACGCACTAGTTATTGTATGTATAAGCCATCAGCCCCCCCCCCCATTTAACAGCTGACCTGTTGCAATTCACCCCCATTTCTCACCACTTCCGTACCAGAACTGACTCCAAAAAAAAAAAAAAAAAAAATCTGATTCTCTGCTCCCCTGGGACTAAAGGCCTGCCTGAAACCAAATTACAAGCTTAGCTGTATTACATTTTCCACAGAGTAACGTGACTCGGTCATTTAAAAGTGTCAGCATGGATTTACAGACATCGTATTCACTCTCTGGAATTTGTATCCAGAGAAACTAAATACATATAGTAAGGGGTCTGCACAGTCATGAAAAAGGGATTCCATCAGAATTTGTGGTCATTGGGCTGAAATTTTTTTTTTTTTTTTTTTTTTTTTTTTTTGGTTTTTCGAGGTAGGGTCTCACTGTAGCTCAGGCTGATCTGGAATTCACTATGGAGTCTCAGGGTGGCCTTGAACTCATGGTGATCCTCCTATCTCTGTCTCCCGAGTGCTGGGATTAAAGGAGTGCACCACCACACTCTGCTTTCTTCTTTATTTTTTATTATTTATTTATTTAAGAGAGAGAGAGAAAAAAAATATGGGAGTGCCAGGGCCTCCAGCGACTACAAATGAACTCCAGACACATACGCCGCCTTGTGCATCTGCCTTACATGGGTACTGGGGAATTGAACCTGGGGTCCTTAGGCTTTGCAGACAAGTGCCTTAAACTTCTAAGCCAGTCTCTCCCGCCCCTACTTGGTGTATTTCTAGCAAAATGAGGACATGCGGGAACAAAGACCTTCCAATTGACATCCAAACATGTTTTTGAGGTGAGACAAGATGAAGAAAAGAAGAAATGACGCCTGCCTCTGAAATGAAGGCAGTGCAAAGGTGTGCCACCTCTCTAGTGTTCATGTGTCTTAGGCCCCAACCCACCAGGATGTAACCGTATTTGGAGATAGAACCTTCCCACAGGTAAGTGAGGGCTAGTGAAGGTTCCTGAGTTAATACCAACCCAATGCAACTGGTGTCCTTATAAAAGGAAGGGGTTAAGGGACTGGGGAGATGGCTTAGTGGTTAAGCACTTGCCTGTGAAGCCTAAGGACCCCGGTTCAAGGCTCAATTCCCTAGGACCCACTTAAGCCAGATGCACAAGGTAGCACATGCATATGGAGTTATTCTGCACTGACTTGGAGGCCCTGGCTCACCCATTCTCTATCTATCTGCCTCTTTCTCTATGTGTCTGTTGCTCTCAAATAAATAAATAAAAATTTAAAAAAGAAAGGAAGGGGTTAAGACATAGGTATACAAACAGAGATCACGAGATAGCAAAGGAACCACCAATAAGCCAGGTAGAGAAGCTTCCAGAAGAAACCAGCCTGCCAATGTCCTAATCTTGGGCTTCCCCCACTCCAGAATTATAAGAAAAGACACTGCTGTTATGTACGTCTGCTGATCTTTGGTACTTATTTTGGCTACAATAGCATACTGATGCATCCCAGCCTTGACCCTAGATTGTTCTTGAGTATTTTGTTCCTATACAAATGGGTATGTCTAAATACTCATTTACAAGTTATGCAACACTGTTCATCTAAAGAAAAAGTAGTCCTGACTTTATAGAAAATGATTCCTCCTCTTTCTGACCTCACAGTCATTAAATGTGATTTGTAAGTCACCTGTGTAATAGAAATTCATGTCATCTGATTCACGCAGTGGAGGGTGACATAGCCTGGATAGCCACTACCCTGCCCTGAAGGAGCCAAGACGGTATTGAGGAAATAGAGTCCCACAGGTCAGTTCATCCAGTGACATGTGACATCAAGTCACCTTTCGCCTTAGTGGAAACTGTGCCAGGCAGGAAGTCAGGAGACTCCGGCTTGGGGTTCACATAAATTCTCACATAGATTCAGCCAGTCCATATCTCTACTTCCTTCTTTTTAAAGTTCATGTGGTAGGAATAAGTGGTGTTAGTAAATGCCAAAAAAAATTAAAATTAAAATTAAAAATCTCTTAAAACCCTTTAGTTCCTTTTAAATTTCTAAGTAAACACAATTGTCAATTTAACAATTTTTATTTGCTTTCCCTCCCAATTTAACACATTTTAATTTTTTATTTTATTTATTTGCAAGCAGAGGGAGACAGAGAGAGAGAGAGAGAGAGAGAGAGAGAGAGAATGAGAATAGGGCCACCAGGGCCTTCAATCACTGCAAACGAACTCCAGATGCATGCATCACTTTGCATTTCTGGATTTACCTGAGTACTGGGGAATTGAACCCAGGACATTAGGCTTTTCAGGCAAGTGTCTTAACTGCTGAGCCATCTCTCCAGCACCCAATTTAATAATAATGTTTTTTTTTCTTTTCAATTTTTTTATTAACAACTTCCATGACTGTAAACAATATCCCATGGTAATGCCCTTCCTCCCCCACCTTCCCCTTTGAAACTCCATTCTCCACCATATCCCCTCCCCCTCTCAATCAGTGCCTGACACTACCTACATAAGACCATCATAATAGGAGAAAAAGATCATGACATCAAAATAAAAGAGACTGACTGACTAATTTTTTTTTTTTACAAACATCACTGACATTGTCTAGCACACAGTTATTTTTGTGTTTTGTTTTTCCATGGTGTAATAGCCAAAACTGGAGATGTGTTTTAATAAAGCTTTGACAAATGTTAGATGTAGCAAAAGAATTATTCCTGGCCTTGGATATCATTCTACTTTTATGATTTCTCAATGCTATGTCTCTCTTTTCCCACCATGGAAATCCGGCTAAGAATCTCATAGCCTAAAATAAAGAAAACATGATATGTCACAGACGCATGAAGATGACAGTGGAGAGCTCATGAGGTTTGCAACCAGCCCAAATAAAAAGATTTATTTTCACATGGAGAATATTCACAGAATGAGCTACAATAAATACCCCTTTCCTTTATTTTCTATATAGCAATGTTCCATTTAATAAAAGAATTAGCAGGCTGGAGGGATGGCTTAGCGGTTAAAGCATTTGCCTGTGAAGCCAAAGGACCCAGGTTCGATTCCCCAGGATCCACGTTAGCCAGATGCACAAGGGGGTGCACGTGTCTAGAGTTTCCCTGCAGTGGCTGGAGGCCCCGGCACTCCCATTCTCTTTCTCTCTCTCTCTCCCTCTCTTTCTCTCTCTCTCTCCCTCTTTCTCTGTCAAATAAATAAATAAAAATAAAATGTTAAAAAAAAGAATTAGCTACTTCGCTGTATTCGGGGAAGAAATGAGAAGATGGTATAAACTAAAATGCATGACAATGAGCTTAATCCTTCAATTGACTCTGAGTGTGAGGCCCTGCTCAAGGGGGAAGGTCTGGCACTTAGAGTGTAACCTTTCAACATTGACTGAGTACATTTCTGCATGTAGAAGGGCAAACCTGTTTGACATGGCATCTTACCCTGCAGTGTCTTGAAATCTGACCCCCAAAGTTGAGAATAGTAAGTAATAGTATGTTTTAACATTGGGATTGTCGTTGCTTAAAAATAGAGGTCTCCTGTTTGAAAGCTCTCCCGATGAGGTAATTGCCATATATTACACTACAATTTCAGATTTAAGTCTCAAATTCTCAGACACTGGGTGAGGAGACACTGAGAACATTACAGAAATGATAAACTTGGTCTCCAGGCAAGAGAATTTGAACATCTTACGTTCCAGTACCTTTTGGTGGTGGGTTTTACCTCTTAAGTATGAGAATCAAAAACTCTGCTTACTTCTCAAAGGCTGGGTATCATGAAGGAACCCCAAACTATGTGGAAGCGGCAGTCAGTCGAGACATAAATAGAATGAGTGAGTCACTGTGACGAGTCAGATGCGACCAGTGAAAGTTGGAGAATGAGTGAAATGAAGAGAGGATTCAAGGGAAGATGACTCAAAAGACTTGGTGAAATGTCCATTAGTCTTAAGCCTGGTTATTCCAGAATATAAATTAGGTTGAGAGCAACTTGACAGACAGGGCGAGAGACAAGGCTTTCAAGAATACTTCAGAAAGCTTGATGGGAGAAGCTACCAACGTCTTATTTTTGTCCTCGAGAGACAGAATTCCTCACAGAGTCTCAACATTCCTCGGGCTCAGACATGATTAAACACCATACCTTTTTAAAATGTTTTACTATTCCAAGCTGAGGAATATATAAATAACCTCTTTCCAACTACTTCTCCTCGGCCTGGAATTTCAGCCGAGTGCCTCCTGGTTTCAGTCTTGGTTGAACAGACTCCACGTGAGCAGAGAGAGGGAGGGAAGAGAGAGAAAGAGAGAGAGAGAGAGAGAGAGTTACCTTGCTAGATAGATAGCCTGAGAGTCTGCATGAAGAAGAGATAAGTAAACTTGAGCAACATGTCAAGGTGGAGAGGAAGGAAAGCCATCAACTCGGAGGGCATGTTTCTTCTCCTTCACTATGGCCTGTTGTAGGAAGCAGTGAGGCTATAGCCACATGGTGGACTGAAGGGAGTTGAGACCAGCTCAGTTCTGGTACAAAAGTGCTAAGGTCCCTCCCCACAAGTGGTTGTAATAATAAGAGCTACTGGGCTCTTTGGGACAAGGAGATATGAAGTCAGTGTGTGCTAGAGTTGGTGTGTCTCAGAATCAACATGCCATTCCACGATACATCAGCCTGGATGTGACCTGCATAAAGAGTTTCATGTACAAGGGGCCCTTATGGGGGAGGGAAGACTGAGGACTTGCCTGCTCTGTTTCTGACCTGCCTTCTGGTCTTGCCTCCTTCAACCATCACCTTGCATAGCAGCCACATCATCAAAGTCTTTTTGTCTTGTTTCTCACACCGTGGAGACATTTTTACCTCCTCTCTCCTGTCCCTCCTTCTTTTCTTCCCTCCTCACACTTCTATTTTTATACTGCTTTCTTTCCACCATATGCTGTTGGTATGGAACATGGAGTAACCTGGCTGGAATGGAAGAGACTCTGTCCCCAGACAGTTAGCTTGTCTAGTGCCAGAAGGCGCTACATGAGCCACTGGAGGAAAATGACCAACATCTGTCCAAGCAACTTGCGGTGTAAGCTACTCAACAGCAAACAACCTGACGTGATGCTCACTTAAGTGCACACAAGTGGCACACAGCCATGGTGGGAAATCAGCTGCTCTTGGCTTGGCTAACTGATCCACTCAGTGGAATGGAACCCATAGCTGGATCTGGGAAACAAGTCAGAACCATATCCAAAAAATGAGCTCTCTCTCTCCATTATTGAGCTCCCACCAATCATGGGCTACAAGAGGGTCTATACTTATTAAATTCTCTCTAAAATAATAATGGTTATCCCATGTATCTACTGCAGACTTTATCTAGTGCAGACTTCACTCTCCATTGGAGAACTTGCTTCTCTTTTTCAGATGAACACAGAACCTGAGGAGAGAATCAGCCCATCGCACCTCACCAGGGCCCCAGCTGAAACCATAGAGTAATTAGGGAAATAAGCAAGAGTGCTGCTTTCTTGGCGAACCTGGTACCAGCACAAGGGTAAAGGAGAGAGATACAGAGAACACTCAACTCCTACCAAACCAGAGATCCAGAGACACAGAGGCTCCCAAGACCTCATCACTGAAGCAGACCTAAAACAAACCCAACATGGCTCAGGGAAATTCGCAGAAGAGGGGGAGGAAATATTTTTAGAGCTACAAGTTGGGACATTATGCACAGAGACATTGCCTCCTCCCCGTAACTGATGGCTACCCTCACAATGCCCGGCCCATATTCCCCAACAAGGAAGGTCCCTGTGGAGGGGGAGGACAGGGAGGAGGCTAACGATGGTACCAGTATTGCTGCATACACACTGTGTACATAACTTATAAAAAAATACTGCTGGCTTTCGCCAGCCTGGAGTACAGAATAAGCTAGACTAAACTGAGACCCTGCTTTCAAAACAAAATCATAATTCAAGTGGCAGGAACTTTTGGCAATTCTGTGAAAATCATAGGGCAGGGCTGGGAGTGATGGCTTAGCAGTTAAAAGACTTACCTGCAAGGCCTAAGGACCCATGTTCAACTCTCCAGGTTCCACAAAAGCCAGACGCACAAGGTGGTGCAAACACACAAGGTTGCACATGCGCACAACATGGCACATGTATTTGGAGTTCGGCAGCAGTGGCTAGAGACCCTGGTACTCCAATTCTCTATCTCTCTCTCTGAAAAAAAGATCTTGCTAAAAATCATAGGGCATGGGGCTGGAGAGATGGCTTAGCGGTTAAGCGCTTGCCTGTGAAGCCTAAGGACCCTGGTTCGAGGCTCAATTCCCCAGGACCCACGTTAGCCAGCTGCACAAGGGGGCGCACGCATCTGGAGTTTGTTTGCAGTGGCTGGAGGACCGGGTGTGCCCATTCTCTCTCTCTCTCTCTTTCTCTCTGCCTCTTTCTCTCTCTGTCGCTCTCAAATCAATAAATAAAACAAAAAAATATTTTAAATCATAGGGCAATTATTTGTAAACTATGGCCCTTGTGTTAGTTTGAAAATATGGCAACCAGTATATCCAGTGTCTTATTAGCTTTGTAGTTTGCATCTGCAGCCACCTGGCTGGAGGCAGTGTCACTGGGCAGATCTTAAGGTGTGGTGGTGGCTTTGAGATTCCAATCTAAAGATAGGCAAAGTGTGCCTGGCTGGAGTTCCTGAAGTGTGCTGTGCAGTGTGGCTTTTGGCTTTTGGCTTGTGCTTCTCTCTGTGTGTTTGGTTCTGTAAAGGCAGGCCAGCTTCTCCTGCCATTATGGAACTTCCCCTGGATCTGTAAGCTTCAATAAATATCCCTTCCTCCATAACCATCCCCGGTCTGGACATTCATCTCAGCGATGTGAAACAGTCTGATACAGCCGTCCAACCCTCTACCTCTGAATGAAATATCAACTTTTAAGCCCCCAAACTGGAATCAGAGAATACAAGTCCCTGGAGGTGAGTCTGCTCTCGAAAGGAATCCAGTGCTCACTAAACTCAGAGACCTTCTTCTACTAACTCACTGGAACCCGGGTTGCATAGATTGCCCACCAACATCTTGAAAAAACATCAGGGTTTCTTTAGATATCAACATGCACTGAAACCTCATAGGAAGCTGGTGGGAAATGCTAAGGCTCTTGGAGCTTCACGATGGAATGTTTACCAAGTTCTCCGGCTGATTCTAACTCACAGTAAAACCAGAGGACCACAATCTAGCTTTGTTAACCTTCTGACTGTAGTTCGGGTCCATCCCCCTAGGACAGTGACACAAATTAAACCAGTGCATGCTCAATTCAAAATGCTCAACATGTAAACAGCTCTCAACTACAGGAATGTGTTGAAACTACTGTTGATGATGATGGTGGAGCTAGTGATGCAGTTCACTTGATTCTCTTTACATCCTCAATTTCCTGAGATGCTAAGTCTCCTCTGTACACTGCAAAACTCCCACTACTGGATGAGAAATAAGCAAGAGACTTGAACTAATGCTGTCCAATAGATTTCTTGTGCTTTTTGATGCATGGGAAGAAAACAAAAAGGTGTTCATCTTCACTGGTAAGCAAGAAATGCAGATTTAAACCACAAGAATACTATGCAACCATAGAATGGTGGGAAAGTAGTTAAGATAAAAATTTTTGGGTTTGAGGGATGGCTTAGTGGTTGAGGCATTTGCCTGCAAAGCCAAAGGACACAGGTTCAATTCCCCAGAACCCATGTTAACCAGATACACAAGGGACACATGCATCTGGAGTTTGCAGTGGCTGGAGGCCCTGGCGTGCCCATTCTCTCTCCTCCCCCCCATATTTCTCTGTCAAATAAATAAATAAAAATAAAATATTTTTTAAAAGCCAGATGCACAAGGTGGCACATGCTTCTGGAGTTCATTTGCAGTGGCTGGAAGCCCTGATGCGCCCATTCTCTCTCTCTCTCTCTCTCTCTCTCTATCTATCTATC
This sequence comes from Dipus sagitta, assembly GCA_036346955.1. NCBI lineage: Eukaryota > Metazoa > Chordata > Mammalia > Rodentia > Dipodidae > Dipus > Dipus sagitta. The sequence goes on from CM070792.1 coordinate 5,790,980, forward strand.
TATCTCAAATAAATAAAAATTAAAATTGTTAAAAAAGATAAAAATTTTCAAGTATTTCTGAGGATGTAAGCAAACTTGCTTTATATATACTTCTGACTAAAAAGTAAATTGGAAAAATTAGTTGAGAAAATATTGGGATTTTTTTCAGTACCTACTGAAGCTAAATGTATACATAAATTATGACCTAGTATTTCACTTTTTAATGAGAATGTGCATATAGGTGTTCAGTGGCAGACATATACTAAAATGCTCATATTGGTTCTAACTGTAATAATTCCAAGCTGAAAATTACCCAAATGCCTATCAAATGGTCAATAGATTGAATTGTAGCTACACAGTACAGCACTACACATCGATGCTATTTAATGTTATACCATAAAATCGCACAAAATCTACTTCTTTCATTTTATATACTTGTCACATTGACATTTTATTTTTTCCATGTATTTTATTCACAAAATTAAATTAAAATAAAATTCAGCATATAGGTAAGCTGTTATAAGACTTGCTAGGAGTTACCCACAGAGCATGAGGAATTTGTGAGATCTTCGGAAGGATTTGTGCTGATGAGTTTACAGATGTGCTCACCCTGTGCAAATTCAGTCTTCTGGATGTTATGTGTAACACTTTGAAAGAGCCCAAGCTGGGCTGGAGAGATGGCTTAGTGGCTCAGATGCTTGCCTGTGAAGCCTAAGGACCCAGGTTCAATTCCCCAGTACCCCAATATGCCACATGCACAAGGTGGCACATGCATCTGGAGTTCATTTGTCGTGGCTAGAGGCCCTGGTGTACTTAATCTCTCTCTCTCTTTCTCTCTCTCTCTCTCTCTCTCTCTCTCTCTCTCTCTGTGTGTGTGTGTGTGTTTCTCTCTGCCTGCAAATAAGTAAATAAAAATATTTTAAAAAAGAAAGAAAGACCCAAAGCTTTCATTAAAAGGAGGTAGCAGGGAAATGGCTCAGTAGATAAACTAGTTGCTGAAGCCAGACTGGGTGACCCGAGTTCAGATCCCCAGATGTCACATAAAAGCCAAAAGTCATGGCAGACCTCTGCATCCCAGCCCGTGGGGGGTGAGAAGGAAGGTGGAGATGGGGGAATTTTCTAGAAGTTTGACAACCAGCTAGCCTGGAGAAAGCAGAGTGAACAGTAACAAGAACGGGAGACTGTCTCAAAAGGAGGTGGAATAGCTGGAGAGAGGCTCAGTGGCTAAGGCGCTTACATGCAAAGCCTGATGACCCAGGTTCAATGCCCCAGTCCCCACATAAAGCCAGATGCACAGTGGCAAATGCATTTGGAGTTTACTGGCAGCAGCTGGAGGCCCTGGCGCATCCATTCTCTTTGCCACCTCTCCTCTCTCTCTCTTTTCTCTCTCTGCCTTGCTCTGCTTGCTAATATTATATATATATATATATATATATATATATATATATATATATATATATATATATAGATGGCAGTCTAGGACCAGCACTCAAAAGATGCCCTTGGACGACTAAACGTGAATCATGGCATGTGAGCCCCCTCACTCACACATATGAACATGCACACACACCTCATACACACATCTGACACGCACATACACACATCTCATATCTTACACACACATACACCAAACAATACAGACACATACATATATACAAAAGTATACCTAAGTGTGTACGTGTGTGTGTGTGTGTGTGTGTGCTCTTCTAGAGGGCTCAGTAAGCTTCACAAAAAAACATTCTTTTAAAACTGAGCTTTGGAATTTCTTGGGTCCCCTGTGCTGTGCTGATTTGCCCTTTCTCATAATTTTATTTGAAGTCACACCAAGTTTGGTATTTTGCTGTGTCAGCACATTTCTCTTCTCCCACTGGAGAAAAGAAAGGAAATGTCATGTGGAGATGTATATGCCTCCAGTATATCTCAGCAAATGGTTCCGAGTGACCCTGCTTGCATCTCTTCTGGACCCAGATTTTTTTTTTTAATAGCTGTGCATTTAAAGGTTAGAAGCCATCCAGGCCACCCACTTCCTCCTCTATTGGGGGCCAGACTCCGCTCAGCTGGGGATTTGCATTCTCAACAGTCCCGCAGGGATTATAATGAGGTCAGGAATGAGCAATTCTAGAACTAGATGAGAAGCTGGTGTCTACAAGGGAGCATTTCTGAATGAAAAATCATGGCCACTCCATTGAAAATCAGGGATTTAAGAATAAGAAATGAGTTGTAAAACTGTCACCTTCATGTCACTGGACCAAATCACACCTGTAAGCCATAAGAAATATTAACTCCAGGGCTGGAGAGATGGCTTATGGTTAAGGCATTTTCCTGAAAAGCCAAAGAACCCCGGTTTGATTCTCTAGGACCCACATAAACCAGATGCACAAGAAGGTGCACGTGTCTGGAGTTCCTTTGCAGTGGCTGGAGGCCTGTATGTGCCCATTCATTCTCTCTCTCTCTCTCTCTCTCTCTCTCTCTTTCTCTCAAATAAATAAAATATATTTTAAAAAGGAAATATTAACCCCAAATTAAATACCAGGGTTTTTGAAAAATATTTTTATTTATTTATTTATTAGAGAGAGAAGGCAGATGAGAGAGAGAGAGAGAATGGGCACACCAGGACCTCCAGCCACTGTAAACAAACTCCAGGTGCATGCACTACCTTGTTCATCTGGCTTTCGTGGGTCCTGGGGAATCGAACCCGAGTCCTTAGACTTCACAGGCCAGTGCCTTAACCTCTAAGCCACCTCTCCAGCCCCAAATTCCAGTGTTTAAAATATGAACCAACTAACCATACACAGGATTGTGAATTGCTGGCTCTCTAGGTGTGCATCCTTGAACTGGGAGCACCCATGTCCCCTAGGGATTTGCTAGACGTTCAAAATCTGAGACCTCCGCCATAGCTACTGAATCAGAAACGCTGGGAAGTGGGGTCCCACAGTCTGTGTGTGAACACAAAGCCCTGGAGATGGAGAAGATGCTCGTTAACTTTGAGCACCACAGCTATAAATAAATGTGCCACACGCATTACCACGCAACCCTTGTGCCACATCACAGGAATGTATCTTCCACATCTTTGAATCAGGATTATAGGAAATTCACTGTTTTCACAACCCCCCCCCAAACTCCTGATAGGTCAGAAATAGTAGTGGAATACTTGGGAATGAAAATTACCTTTACAGACAGAAACCCGGATAGGAGTGTGTATGTGTGAATGTGTGAGTGTGTGTATGTGTGAGTGTGTGTGTGTGAGTGTGTGTGTGTGTGTGTGACCTTCATTGGACTGACAAGACCACAGTGACCTTCTCCCACACATGTTGCTGTCCATAGTAACCTCTGTTTCATTTCTGCAACTCAAAACTTTCTTTCACTTTCAAAACTCTGCCCATCACTTAAAGGCTTGTGGAAACATAGACCAAAATAGATCTACAACCCACATAAATATCAATGCTCAGGTGAAGGGTTATTTTTTTTTCACCCACAGAGGAAATTATGAATGCTAGAAAAATCTCCCAGATAAGGTTTTGGAGTTCACTCAACAGAATGCCATGGAAGAGAAGAAAGCCAAGCAGATTTGAAGGGAGTGGGCCTCTGGATTCTGTTACCCCGCAGGAAAAGGCTCGGTCACTTAATGAAGTTTACGAGTCGCTGAGCATCCACAGTGTGCAGGGACCATTGTGTTCTGTGCAGCGGGACACTCGGCGTCTTCGGCCAGGGACAGACATCCCGACAAGCCCCTTGCAGCAGGAGGGCTGGGAGCCCAAGTGATGGAGAGGGAACTTGGGTTAGTTTCAGTAAGAAAATGAAACAAAAGAACAGGAGGCTTTGGGATTGTATTGACGTACTTAGTAAATAAAACTCTGGGAAGATGAAGGTTTGAGATTTGAATAACTAAAGTTTATAACTCAAACTCTCTTTTTAAATTTTATTTTTTTAAAAAAATTATTTTATTTATTTATTTGATAGAGAAAGAGGGAGAGAAAGAGAGAGGGAGAGAGGGAGAAAAGGAGAGAGAGGGAGAGAGACAGAGAGAGAGAGAGAGAATGGGTGCACCAAGGCCTCCAGCCACTGCAAACAAACTCCAGATGTGTATACCCCCTTGTGCATCTGGCTAACGTGGGTCCTGGGGAATCAAACCTGGGTTCTTTGGCTTTGTAGGCAAATGCGTTAACCACTAAGCCATCTCTCCAGCCCCAGACTCTTTCTCTGTCCCTCTCTCTCTCTCTGCTTTATAAAGATATAATTTTCACATGATACAATTGGTCTACTTAAAGTGTGTGATTGAGGGGCTGGAGAGATGGCTCAATGGTTAAGGTACTTGCCTGCTAAGCCTAAGGACCCAGGTTCAATTTGCCAGTATCCACATAAGCCAGACTCACAAGGTGACACACGCATCTGGAGTTTGTTTCTAGCCTCTGACATGCCCATTCTTTCTTTCTTTCTCTCTCTCTCTCTCAAAAGAATAAAATGTCTTTTAAATGTGTGATTGATTGTCCATCATGGAAATCAGGTTTGGAATATTTTAATTATTCCCATGAATAATTTTATAGCTCTTACCCATCAACCCTTTCCCATCTATCGCCTCCAGTACTAGGAGACCATGAATCTGCATTCTGTCTCAACAGATTCACATTCGGGATGTTTCATATTCATTATAAGCGTAGAGTGTGTGGTCCCTTAATAAAGGATTATTTGATTAATAATTTTATTAATACTGGCTTATTTTACTTAACCATATTTTATAAGATGTGTCAGCAGTCAGTTCCTTTTTCACATCTGAATAATTTCCCACTGTATAAAAGTGCCACATTTCATTTAGCCATTCTTCAATGGTCAAAAGTTTTGGGCTATTCCCACCATTTTTTTTTTTTTTTTTGGCTATTTTGAAAAGATATAACAGCATCTTTGGTAATATTTTTTTCATATTGGGGATTGAACCTAGGATGTGCTATGCTACACAGCAACATCCTAAGGCTAAAAGCAGAATTTTTCTGAGGTCACTTCTCTACATGGTGGGAATATGGTCTTCACCACCTCTGGGTTCTGGTGCTCCCTATGAGTGGTTAATAACTTCACATGCTTGCTTGCAAAATCTAACAGCCTAGGCTCAATTCCTTGGTATCCATGTAAATCCAGATAAACAAGGTGGTATATGTGTCTGGAGTTCTTTTGCAGTGGCAAGAGGCCCTGACATGCCAATTCTCATTCATTCATTCATTCATTCTCTCTCTCTCTCTCTCTCTCTCTCTCTTTCTCTCTCTTTCTATCTTTCTTCTCCTTTCTCCTTGCAAATAAATAAAAATAAGTAAATTAAATAAAATAAAAGAGTCCATCTCTAGTCTACTTATCATGGCATATCAAATGGCAGTCAACCATCAACTACTGTGTGTGCATTTATTTGTGTGTCTGCAGGTGTAGGTGTGTATGCAGATGTGCACACATGTGTATAGGGGCCAGAGGCCAACCCTGAGCATCCTTCCTTAGGAACCATCCACCTTTTCTGAACCAGGAGCTCTCACTCACCTGGAACTCACCAAGTAGGCTAGGCTGGCTAACCAATGAGCCCCAGTGACCCTTCTGTCTCCATCTTCCCAGATCTGAGACTAACAGCACATGCCACCATGGATGGCATTTCCATGTTGGTTCTTGGGATCGCACTCACCTGCTCATGCCTGCCTGGCAAGCACTTCACTCACTGACGCATATGCCCAGCCCTGTCGGCTGTGCCTCGCGTATCTACCTTGGGTTAAGCACCGTGCTGCTCAGCAGGGTTAATAACCCACAAGATGAGTTGAGAATACGGTGACGTTTCTTTCTGCCTCTCTCCTCTGTGTCTCTAACTCCCAGTGGTCTGTGAGTGTGTAGGCTTAATACCACACACCCACGGGCCACAAACCTGTGGGCTTGTTCCACTGGTAAGCTTCCAAGTCTGTTCTGTCCCATGACATCAAAATGCGGCAAGCTCTTCAAGCCCAGGCTTTGGACCAAGAACAGAGAACAAAGAACTCTCAGATCTGGAACAAATCCATTCTGGAAGACCATGAGAAGGCACTAGCATTTTTGTTTTGCTTTGCTTTGCTAGCAGCAAAGGTGAATGAAGGCAGAAGCTAGAAGGGATTCCATCCAGGACATGACCTGCTATTGTGTGGACCTCACTCCATTCTGTTCTATTTCACCTTGCCCTTGGGGTTCTATCATTACCCCCCCCCCCCACATACACACACCCATTGTCCTGAGAGATTGTCCTCTTAAGAGTCTCGTTAATGTCAAACAGAATCATTAGCAAAGCTGAGCAGACCAAATCTGGCAAAGGTCACTGGAGACCCACATAAAGTTAAATGTATTAGGAGAGTAATGACTCTGAAACTCACCAAAATTGTCCTGGTGCCTTGTATCTGTGGGATTTTCTGTGTATGTTTTTGTAGCCTTCCAATTTGTCTTCTGGAAAATGAGATTAGTAATATCTATTTCATAAACTTATGCTGAGTTAAGACTGATTCATGTTGATAAATATAGAGACTATCAGGCACGTTGGACATCATTTTAGAGACAAGAATGGTACAAGTTTACATGCTTTGGGGACCAACAATAAGGAATTCAGTAGGTAGAAGATAAGTGATATAGGGTTTTTTTTGTTTTTTTTTTTAAATTTTTTGTTTATTTTTATTTATTTAGTTGAGAGCAACAGACAGAGAGAGAGAGAGGCAGATACAGAGAGAGAGAATGGGTGCGCCAGGGCCTCCAGCCACTGCAAACGAACTCCAGACGCCTGCGCCCCCTTGTGCATCTGGCTAACGTGGGTCCTGGAGAATCGAGCCTCGAACTGGGGTCCTCAGGCTTCACAGGCAAGCACTTAACCGCTAAGCCATCTCTCCAGCCCGCAATATAGGTTTGAAAAGGAAATAATATGTGTGTGTCTCTCCATTTTTCTTCTATGACAAAATTCCTAAGATTAGGTGGTAAATGAAAAGGAGAAATACATGTTGTCACAGTTCTGAAAGCTGAGAAGTCTAGAAGCCAGGCTCCAGTGTCAGATCAAGTGTTTGCTCACCATATCCTCACACAGCAGAGGGTGGGGCGGCAGAGAGAGAACGGACGCTGGGCCCCTGCATCAACCTCACAAGCACTTTATACCACAGTGTGGGTCTGCTCGTGTGACCTTCTCCCCATCCTTTCGGCTCCACCTCCCCACCTTCTGCCCTCAGAGGCCACTTGTAGAGCACAGGTTCTAAGGGACATGCAGTACACAGCCATGTGTGTGTCCATGTCAAAAAAAAAAAAAAAGAAAAGAAAGAAAAAACCAACCATAAAGCCACCTGCAGTTTGCACCTATCGCTCAAGGATTTACTTTGGGGGCTGGAGAGATGGCTCAGTGGTCAAAGACACTTTCTTGCAAAGCCTGTTGGTCCAGGTTTGATAGCCCAGTACCCACATAAGCCAGATGCACAAAGTGGCACGTGCACTTGGAATTCATTTGCAGTGGCAGGAGGCCCTGGTGTGCCCATACTCTTTCTCTCTTCCTCCCTCTCTGTTTGCAAATAAATAAATAAAATATTTTAAAAGAATGTACTTTTGGTGAAAGTTATTCGTTATGCAATCAATATGTGTTCACATAAGAAGAATGTACTCTTGAAGAAAATTGGCTCTTGTGTCTGATAATAGCATTCTCAAGGTAATTTAGCTAGCCAAAACAAAGGCCCGATCTCCACTGTGTAGCAAAAAATGAAACAAAACAAAACAAAAAGGCATTCTGGAGAATAAAGTAGACTTGTGGAAAGTAACACAAAAGACTCATCTGGGACATTGAGACAGGTTGAGGAGACATGGCGGAAGTCAGTGAGCCCAGATGAAGGATGTGGCCTGGCCCCTGCCAAGGTGGCAGACCTACGCTGCCCACAGCTGGCTCCCAGGGAAGGACTGTGGGTAACGGTTTCAGGAGTGGGAATGTGTGATATGAGTCGGATTCTGACACCAGTCATTGCACTTGCCTGGTATTATTCACTGTTTGTAGCGTCTTATCAAATATAACATAGCTGGCCTTCAAGCCACTTGTTTTCTAGAAGAAGGAGGAGGGCCTTAATTCACGCGAGGAGTGAATCAAGGAGGGGAGAAGACAGCTGGGGTACATAGAAGGCCAGAAGTGTGGGAGAACTGGACTGTGGAGAAGTTCAGGGGTGACAGATGGTGAAGCTCAGGTCAGAGGGTTGTGCGAGCCTTGTCTGTTAAATTTTGAAAGGTCTCAGAATGAACCCCGAAGTATATAAACACATGCCACTGTTGTATCTAAAACAATGTCTGACACCTGTGTATGAATTCCTGGTCTCAAGCCACATTTGTTTACCAGCTTAGAAAAACCTCAAAGGGGGCTGGAGAGATGGCATAGCAGTTAAGGCGCTTGCCTGCAAAGTCTAAGGACCCAGGTTTAATTCCTCAGGACCCACGTAAGCCAGAACCACATGATGACACATACATGTGGAGTTCATTTGCAGTGGCTAGAGGCCTTGGTGCATCCATTCTCTCTTTCTCCTCTCTCTCTCTGTAAAAAAAATAAAATAAAATAAAAAGCTTCTAAGGCAAGAGATGTGGGAGCTTTTGATTCATATATAACATTCTGAACATTCAACTGAGTACGCCCTGAATAAATGCCTGTTTCTTTCTTCCTTGTCCTTTATTTCTAAAATAAAAACAATTTTTTTAAAAAATTAATTAAAACATTAAAGGCATGGGAACCTGCTGAACCCAGCAAAGAAACCGAGACCTACCATGGATAATTTGCCTGCAAATCCTGCCCAGGATGCTGGCCGCCCGGCTTCCGGCCTGTTGTCACCTGACCAATCCCATCTTCCTCTTTGCTCTAGGAGAGTCGTTGTCTGAATCACTTTGCCTTCATTCATATTGAGGTGTAAGGAAATTCTCATCAGGCACCACCCCAGCTCAGTCCGCTTTCCTCATTGTAACCTCCTCCCTGCCTCCCCTCCAAACACACACACACACACATTTCTGTGAGTCTCTGTGAGAAGCATTTTGTTTGATGATGTGTCTCATCTCCTTGCTAAGCCTAGCCCGGCTTGTTAACATGACCTTGTCATTTGACCTCTATGCGAAGAATATTTCAGTAGAAATGAACCCAAAATGTGCCCAAAACACCATTTTCAGAATCCTTTATCCTGAATATGTAGCACTAGCTATTTTTCTCCCCAGTATCTCTCTTCACAGTTTTTTCTTCATTTAAATGTTCCTCAGGCTGGGGAGATGGCTCATCAGTTAAAGGTGCCCATTTACAAAGCCTGACAGCCTGGGATTGATTCCACAGGACACACGTAAGCCAGATGCACAAAGTGGTGCATGCATCTGGAGTTTCTTTGCAGTAGCAAGAGTCCTTGGTGCACCTATTCTCCCTCTCTCTCTCTCTCTCTCTTTCTCTCTCCAAATAAATTTATAAGACTATTTTTAAAATTTTATTTATTTATTTATTTGAGAAACCGAGAGAGAATGAGGTAGAGAGAGAGAGAGAGAGAAATTGGGCACAGCAGGGCCTCCAGCCACTGCAAATGAACTCCAGACACATGCGCCGCCTTGTGCATCTGGTTTACGTGGGTCCTGGGGAATCAAACCGAGGTCCTTTGGCTTTGCAGGCAAACGCCTTAATCGCTAAGCCATCTCTCCAGCCCAATATAAAACTATTTATAAAGAAATGTTTTTCACTGAAGCAGGCTGTCATTTGCTCTTCCTTCCTCTCCAGCGTGTCTTTTGTCCATATATTTGGTGGTTGAGAATTATTATGTACCGGTAAACTAAGCCTTGAAAGTGCACATTTTATCAGCTAGAAAATATCTTGTGTGCACTTTAATTCACTTTATAGCTTTTTTTTTTTTTTTTTTTTTTTTTTTAACCAAGGCCTGTGTATGTGAGCAAGAGAAGAGTCAGCTTCCTTCAAGTGACCGGAAGGAAGCTGTCCTCCAGCAGAAGGAATGCATGTTTGAATTTATGAGAGCTGAAGTTGGCTGCAACGCCACATTCTTGCTCCACTTTGAGCTTGGCAGCCGCACGAATGCTTGTGCTGGGTCTGCAGATGACGGAGTCGTGTTTTCCCTTCTGAGCTCCTAAAGCTCAATCATATATTCCTTTTCTCTTGAGATTGTGATAAACTATACTGACCGTGTGAACAGACAAGCTTTGTCCTGACAGACCAACCATGGGCAGATGCGCAGTGCATGACGCTGCAGTGCCTGGGCAAGTCCCCTCTCCATTCTGAGGTAGGATGGCAGTCAAACTTTGAGAGCCAGCTTTTGTATTCGAAGCAAACTGTTCTGTCAGCTCTGCGTGGAAGTCTGGTTTAAGCAGAAATATATATATATATTTTTTGGTTCTTCGAGGTAGGGCCTCACTCTAGCTCAGGCTGACCTGGAATTCACTATGGAGTCTCAGGGTAGCCTTGAACTCATGGCGATCCTCCCAGCTCTGCCTCCCGAGTGCTGGGATTAAAGACGTGTGCCACCACGCCAGGCTAGAAATATTTTTTAAACATACAGACTTATAATAATTGGTACAAAATATGAATACTGCCTTGTATTTTGGGGTCAGCCCACATCCTGAGGCAGGGAGTTAGGGGCTGACATCCATATTTCCTTCACCCATTTCCAAACAGAAAAACAAAATCACAAGTATGTTGTTGCAACATGGCAAAAGGAATTTTATTATAAGAAATGTACAACTCACGGATATTTGGAAGCTGCTCAAGAAAGCAATGTTTTGTCCAACCTTGCTTCATTGAAGAAATGAGCATTGAAGCCGGGAGTGGTGGCGCACGCCTTTAATCCCAGCACTCGGGAGGCAGAGGTGGGAGGATCACCATGAGTTTGAGGCCACCTTGAGACAACATAGTGAATTCCAGGTCAGCCTGGGCTAGAGTGAGACCCTACCTTGAAAAACCAAAAAATAAAAAATAAAAAAAAAAGAAATGATCATTGAAAATCTGGTATATGCATATGCCAGTGTCCAGGGTTATAGGTTGTGGCAATCAACCCAAAGGAAAATGTTTCTATAGTCATAATGGTGGATGTAGGAGAGTAACAGTGATCAGACAACTACATAATATAAGGCCAGCCAGTGGTATGAGCTAAGAGGGAAAGTTAGAATCTGAAGACAGATGCCCAAGCTCACTGACCCTTACCTAAAACAACCCTTTGAAGCCTTGCACTATAGCCAGCGGAGGGTCTTTGGTGCTGACTCCAGACAATGGGGGACCCTGCTTCTTTGAGAGGTCAAGTGTTCTCCATCACGGTCTGCTCTCTGCATGGCTACCCGTGCCCGGTGGATGTCCTGCAAGACCAGCGAGCTGCAGCTTCAACTGGGGCAGCAAAGACTTCTAAGTTGGCCGGACACTGATGGTCTCTTCTCATAGTAGACCGCAAGAGGCATGGGTCACCTTAAAGGGAAGAAAGCAGAAGGCACTGGAGAGAAGCATTTATCATTGAGAAGATGGAGAAGTCAGCTAGAACCTCTTTCTAATGACACGTGACCCTAATGTTCCCTGTGTGACATCTTTGACTCCAATGACAAGGGCTTCTCGACAGATTAAATGGCTCATTCCATTGTATTAGCTCAAGTGTGTGTGTGTGTGTGTGTGTTTGTGTGTGTGTGTGTGTGTGTGTGTGTGTGTGTGTGTGTGTGTGTGTGTGAGAAAGCAGAGTCAGGAAGCTTATAAAAGGACAGAACCTCTTTAAGAGGGGATGGCTGCTCTCCCCAGCAGGACCACTGACATCAGAAAGAGAACAGGGCTGGAGAGATGACTCAGTGGTTAAGACAGCTGCCTGCAAAGCCAAAAGACTCAGGTTCGATTCCCCAGAACCCACATAAGCTGGACACCCAAGGTGCCGCATGCATCTGGAGTTTCGTTTGCAGTGGCTGGAGGTCCTGGCGCACCCATTCTCTCTCTCTCTCATTCTCTCTCAAATAAATAGTTTTTTTTTTTTCAGTTTTGGTTTTTCAAGGTAGGGCCTCACTCTAGCTCAGGCTGATCTGGAATTCACTCTGTAGTCTCAGAGTAGCCTCGAACTCACGGCGACCCTCCTACCTCTGCCTCCTGAGTGCTGGGACTAAAGGCGTGCGCCACCATGCCTGGCTCAAAGAAATATTTTTAAGTAAGAAAGAGAACAGGTTCATAGTATCACAGGCTTTCCTAACTTACAAGTGGAGCAAACAATCATAACGAATTCCACAGATAATTAGTTCTGGGGAAACTTTAACTGACATCCCTCCAGTTTGCAGGTAAGGAAAGCAAAGACCGGCGTGCTGAGTAGCATCCTCAAGGTCTCCAGGCAAATTGGAGAAAATGTCCCCGGAGCATGTGGCCTGCGGGTCATTAGTCCATTGCTCCGTGGTGAGGGTGATTGCCATAGCTTGTCGTACACAGGCTTACCTGATGCAACCTCCCTCCCCGGAGACTCCAAGGTGTTTCTTTATCGGTGACAGCTAACCGACAGATGAGCTCTACCAGCCAGCTGCGGTGTAACTCACGAACACAGTGAAGTGTATCTCCTGACGCAGGACGCCGTTCTCAGGACTCGGGCTCTGCCTTCCCACCATTTGCTGAGAGAACAAGTGAATGGCCAGATGTGCGGGTCCTGAGCCTGCGTCGACACAATCAGAACCTCAGCAAAGCATGGCTAGGCTCGTGCACCCCCTCTCTGAAGGCAGCTCAGCCACTCCAGAAACAAGCAAGGAGAGAGCACCACACCCAAGACCCCCCAAGACCCCCCAGGCCGCCCAGAGGCCCTGGCTTAGAACGACCATCCCGAGGTACCTGAAATGCCTTTCATCAACGGCTACTTTGATAAAAAGGAAACAAATATCATTGAAAAATGCTTCAGAGACATGAGGCCTTATTTCAAAGATAAACAATAAAATAAAATGAAATAAAAGAGTCTCAGCTGGGAAAATAAATATCTGAAATAAGGAAACCACAGTTCCCCCCAGAAACACAGAGCCATGCTGTGACAATTTAATGAGTCATCTGTAAAGTGTCTCACAAAAGTCCTGGCGCGACAATAAACATTAGTTCTTGTTTCCATTATCAATAAGTAATAAGTATATCCCAAGTTGTTAGACATTCCATTAGAAAATACCTTAGATTTATTTAATTTAAAACCTTGAGACAGATGTGGTGGCACACACCTTCAGTCCCAGCACTTGGGAGGCAGAGGTAGGAGGATCGCCATGAGTTCAAGGCCACCCTGAGACTACATAGTGAATTCCAGGTCAGCCTGGGCTAGAGTGAGACCTTACCTAGAAAAATCAAAAAACAAATCTTGACATTAATTCTCTCCTGAAACACACACATAAGATATGTGCATATAATTTCAAGATATCAGGCCAGGCGTGGTGGCGCACGCCTTCAATCCCAGCACTCAGGAGGCAGAGGTAGGAGGGTCCCTGAGAGTTCAAGGTCACCCTGAGACTACATAGTGAATTCCAGGTCAGCCTGAGCTAGAGTGAAACCCTACCTCAGAAAACCAAAAAAGAAAGAAATTTCAAGATATCCGTGGACACCCTCAGAGCACCCTATTACCTCAGTTCAGATGTCCCTGGAGAGCAGGTGCACCCATCTCCACCCACAGGACATGATTGTTGAGGGTTGGGATCATGTCTTCAGTTCTCTGCTTCCCATGGCATCTAAAAAATCTTTTCCTGAGCTGGAGACATGGCTTAGCAACTGTGGCGTTTGCCTGCAACACCTAACAACTAGGGTTTGATTTCCTAGTACCCATGTAAAACCAGATGCACAATGGGGGCATGCATTTAGAATGCATCTGTAGTGGCTGGAGGCCCTTGCATAACCATATTCTCTCTTTCTCTCTCTCTCTGTCTCTCTCTCTCTCTCTCTCTCTCTCTCTCTCTCATTTCTCTCTTCTCTCTATGTACCTCTGCTTACAAATAAAATTTCTAAAAGAAAAACAAACCTTATAAATGCCAGATTTAATTTTATATTAAATTTTGAAATTGAGCTCTTGAAATTTGGAATTACTTCTCTTTATTAACGGAGGAAAAATGAAATTTGCTTTTATATAAAATGAATTTTGCTTTCATATCCTTCTGAGGACTTAGTGCTAGAATGACTTTTTTTTTTTTTTCTTTTTGCCCAGAACTGAGTTTCCAATTCCAAATGGGACTGTTAGTTTCTGTAATTTCATGGCCAGTTCCCAGGAAGGACATTCAAGCCTTTAGGCCAAGTCATAGTAGCTGGGAATAGGACTTGTTCTCAGACCAGACCTGAACCAAAAGTTCCCCATGACCCTGCTGACAGCTAGATGTCATGGTGGCCTGTGGCAAGTGGTCACATTAGGTCCATTTAGAGTATGTCAAGCCTGATTTTTTTTTTTTTTTTTTTGATAAACAGGCTGAACCTTAGTCTGAAAATTCAATAAGAACTTCTGACAAAAAAATTCACGTTACTGAACAACTTTGTTAATGTAAATATACCATAAATGGATGTGTCTTTTTAAATTTTTATTTATTTTTATTAAGGACATACTTTGTATGGACACACCATATGTTGACACCATCGTTTTCTTAATCCACAAGAATTGGTAAAAGGGATGTTTGCAGAAGTGTGAACACAGTTCTCTGACGCGACCCACACTTTCTGTTTCTCCTTCAGTTTTCCCCTTTCTTTAAAGAAGACTGTTTTTCTTTCCCTTCTGTTAATTTTCTATCTATAGTTTTAACTTTAACGTATGGGGGAGATGACTAGAAATAGCATAGGTCTTTTCGTACTATTAATAAAATTGGCTTCCACTGTTTATGAAGTAATTTATTATTGTGCCTATAACATGTAATAATGGATTTGAGTTGGGAATGTAAGGATAGCTAGAGAAAAGAAAAATTAAAGTCTCTTTTTATAGATCCTATCAGTAGGAAACTGCAGGCTTTAACATTTTTTTCTTTTTTTGGTTTGTTTGTTCTCATTTCTTTTCCCTGCTACAGACACGACAGATTCTAAGATTCCCCCCCTCAGTCTTCTTCTTGTTCAAACTACATAATATTGCTGAGCCCACACATGAACCCTGAGCCCACACATGAACAGGCCGCTAGTGAGCAAGTGTTGATTTGTCTAAAACACTGCTCAAGGCTAGAGAAATGGTTCTGCAGTTAAGGTGCTTGCCTGCAAAGCTTAAGGACCCAGGTTCAATTCCCCAATACCCACGTAAAGCCAGAAGCACAAGGTGGTGCATGCGTGTGGAGTTCGTTGGCGGTGGCTGGTGGCCCTGGTGTGCCCATTCTCTGTGTGTCTGTCTCTCTCTCTCTCTCTCTCAAGTAAATAAATAAATAAAATATTTAAAAAGAAACACTGTTCAGAGCATTAGGGGAGGATATGGAAGCAACTGGCAGCTGATTGTGCCGTATCTGCTTCCGGCATGGGGGGAAATCGCCCAAGTCCTGTCTGTGTGCTTGTATTGCAAGGATGAGTTGAATGACTGACTTCCAGCACAGAGTTCCTACACCCATCGTCTCCCACAAGATGAAATGGGTACAAGACAAGCCTCCAATCACTACGAGGCTTACACACACACACACACACACACACACACACACACACACACAATACTTCATCACTTGAAATAGTATTTCTACACATAAGTGTATATGAGCAAACCCTTAGGAAATTTCTCAGCACCCCACAATTTGGTCTCTCAGAGTAGGCTCCCGGGATAAGACGTCTGACTTCTTATGGGAATTCCTACTTTTCTACAAAAACCAACAAGACGCCCAGTGCTCTATCTACGCGTCTCTTCCCTCCCGCCTCTGAGTGACTCCAGAGGCCCTCCGGTCACCCGAGATTGGGACTTTCTGCCTTCACTGAACACCACCCATGACTAATCTCACTAAGGTACACCTTATCTCTGGGGACAGAGATAAGAAGCCCCAGTCAGTAACAGCCTGTATGTAGAACAAAGCTTTGCTCTAGAAAGTGGGGCTAGGACAAAGTTGGATGAAATTGGGATTTGAGCTCAGGCCAAAGTCTGGAGCTGCTATTGGGGCACAGAGGGTGGTTTGCATGGTGGGTCCACAGTGTATGAGTGAAACCGGCGGGGATTACCTTAAAATAGTCACACACACACACACCCAGTCCCCACACGGGCTTTCAATAAGCCCCCTGTGACTGTTGGCTCGAGCCAACAAGAACTGGAGCATCGCAAGTCAAGATACCATTTTCTTTTTGCCTGGCTCACAGTGTGGCCATGTTTCTAAATATGAACTGGCTTTCTTGCAAACCAAGAGAATTTGATTTTCTAAGCCACAGGGTTTTGACAGGGAGCAGGTTTAGCACAGCCCCCCTCCAGCCTGCTTCTGTCCATCAGAGCTCGGGGTCCCCTTTTCCAATACGCTGTCCTAACGGAGAACAGTGACTCTGTGCTGAGCCCGTCTGAGTGAAGACCGGGCAGTGCCCAGAGCCCGGCTGCCCGGGCCCGGAGCCAGAGCCAGGCACATCCTCCGCTGTTCTGCTCAGTTCAAGGCCCCTAGTGTCTGGGAGCTTCAGCACACAAATCATTTCATTTCCCTTTGGAAAACAGCATAGTTTCAATTTGCTAATCACTAGCATGTAAAAAAAAAAAAAAATCCACGCGAAAACAAAAATAGAGTGTGAACGGAACAGTTGAGGGTCACCGTCATAGTTTGAGCTCACGTTTTGCCCCATGTGACAAGTGTCTTCCACAGCTCAGAAGTTTAATACTTTAAGGGACCATGCCACTTCAGATTTTTTTTTTAATTTATTTGAGAGAGATAGAAAGAGGCAGAAAGAGAGAGAGAGAGAAAATGGGCGCACCAGGGCCTTCAATCACTGCAAACGAACTCCAACCTCATGCGCCACCTTGTGCATCTGGCTTACGTGGATCCTGGGGAATCGAACCTGGGTCCTTCAGCTGCGTAGACAAACGCCTTCACCGCTAAGCCATTTCTCCAGCCCGACACCTTGGACTTCTAACGTTCACAATGGTGCTTCATCTTTATCCATTGAAACAGGCTTAGTGTGTTTGCTTGTTTGTTTTCCTGGTGGGGGAGGGGTGGAGGTAGGGTTTCACTCTAGGCCAGGCTGACCTGGCATTCACTGTGTAGTCTCAGGGTCCAAAGAGGAGGGCTGAAACTGATGATCAAGTTGGCAGCATCAGTCTTTCTGCTTTCTTCTCCGTTTGACCATAAGTTTGGGAAAGGGAGCGATATATCAAAGCTTATAGGAGAAGAAGTTATCTAGCAAGGGACTCATAGAATGCCTCGTGGACCTTAGATTCTTGTCCTCCTATCTTTCTTAAAGCCCCGTTTGCCTGCCATGGTTAGGGTAAGGAAACAGAGCTTAAATATACCGTCAGGTGAAGCAGAAGTAGCCCGTCATGACGACAAGCAGAACGGTTGTGAGTGATGGACAATGGAGGTCTAGGGATGGTGAGGACCTGTGGCCCAGCGCCTGCCTCCACTGCGCCCAATATTTCTTTTTTAAATAGTTAATTTATTTATTTGAAAGACAAGGGGGGTAGCTGATAAAAAGGGAGAGAAGGGTAGCCGCCGAGCGTGGCGGCCAGCACTTGGGAGGCAGAGGTAGGAGGATCACTGTGAGTTCGAGGCCACCCTGAGATTACATAATAAATTTCAGGTCAGCCTGAGCTAGAGTGAGAACCTACCTCAGGAAAAAAAATAGAGAGAGAGAGAGAGAGAGAATGGGTGCACAAGGATCTCCAAGCCACTGCAAATAAACTCCCAATGCATGTGCCACCTGGTACATGTGGCATTACTTGGATCCTGGAGAATCAAACTCAGGTCTTTAGGCTTTACACACAAGCACCTTAACGGCTGAGCCATCTCTCCAGCCCCACACCCACCTATTTAAAGCAACACCACTGCTCACCCACGGTGCAATCAAGCTTTCACCATCTCTACTGCGGACAACCAACCTTTTCCAGGCATAGTCATCTCTAGAACAAAACCAAAGAGAACCATCGCTCTAACTGTTCAGCAGGGAGCCCTTGGCATTTTGGCTCAGTGGGAACCTCTGGAACCCTGCCCCCGTCTCTTGGGAAAACTTCAGAAGGTACAAAGCATCACCTGATGGTTACAGGGAGACAGACTATGAATAGAGAGATGGAAGAAGAAAATGGAAAGCGGAGGAGGGAACAAGGGAAATGAAGAGATGAAACAAACAAGACTGGTTGGGCTGGAGAGATGGCTTAGCCGTTAAGGCGCTTGCCTGCAAAGCCAAAGGACCTTGGTTCGATTCCCCAAGACCCACGTAAGCCAGATGCGCAAGGTGGCGCATGCGGCTGGAGTTCATTTGTAGTGGCTGGAGGCCTTGGCGCTCCCATTCTCTCTCTCTCTGTCTTGCTCTCTCTCTCTCAAAAAAAAAAAAAAAAAAAAAAAAAAAAAAAAGACTAGAGCCTCCCAGCCCTTGGATAGCATGGCTTCTCAAGGAAAGCCACGTCACGTCCTAACCAGAGGCTGGTGGATGTGCGTATGGCTAACCTGGCCCTTCACGTGCTATTTATTTCCTATTGTGTCACTCAGTACAACAACCACAAACTGCTCAGAAAGCGGCCACAGTGCCCCCCGCCCCCCCCCCACCACCACCATGGGTTCAGCATCTGTGAATTCAACCAACTGCAGATGGGGGGAAATTGCCTTGTGGTAGAAAAGAAGCTAAAAGCTGAACTGATTCACTGAGTCACTGTGAGAGTTCATTGCTGAGGAGCTTAACTTAAACTTTTCAGCAGATGGAAAAAAATCCCAAAGAGGGAACTGTCCAGAAACGGCCCAGAGGGACGCTAAGAAGGCAAGACAGTTTGGGCTAAAACAAAGTAAAATGGAGCTCACTGTTAGGGGGCCTGACTACAGGAATGACTGATGTGCAGATGGTCACGTCTTGTTTGTTTACTGCCCCCTCCCCTCCGCTACGAAAACTATAAAATGGAAATAAAATCTCAGCTCGGGGCCAGAACTTCTTTGGAGGGCGACCTCAAGCTCTTTGGACCCCGGGGTAATAGACTCCTCTACTTTCACTCGTACTGGCCTTTGGAGTGCTGATTCCAGAGAATTCCTGCAGCAGCCTCTGTACTGAACACGCCCACCTTTCCGTTATCATCATCCTCAGAACAGCATGTCAGCAACGCGCACAGGAAGAAAGCGATGAGTTAAGGGGTACGGGAGGGCGCGTACCGGTTGTGTGCCGTGCTTCCTGAATTCTATAAAAGCGTCTTGCACGTCCAGATTGGTTCCAGGAACCATGGATACGGAGGGCACCTACATATCCCCACTTCTACTTTGTCAACAAGCTTCTCCATAAAAGAGTGGCCTACTTTTAAGTGTCTGCTTTTCTCTGAGTGAGGAAAAAAAGAAGAGTAAATAATCCAGGACCACTGTTCTATCAATTAAAAAAAATAACTTTAAAAACAACACAGTGGCACACACCTTTAATCCCAGGTAGGAGGTTCACCATGAGTTTGAGGCCTCCCTGAGACTACATAGTGAATTCCAGGTCAGACTGGACTAAAGTGAAACTCTACCTCAAAAAAAAAAAAGAAATTATAATTACCATGGCAACCCTCTGACCTAGTGGCCAATTATAACTCATCTTAGGTGGCAAGTTGTTTTAAATATTTTATTTATTTACTTACTTATTTGCAAGCAGAGAGATAGGGAGAAGAGAGACAGACAGAGAGGGTATGGGCATGCCAGGGCCTCCTGCTGCTGCAAACAAACTCCAGATGTGTGTGCCACTTTGTGCATCTGGCTTCCCATGGGTACTGGTCAGACCCGGGTCATTAGGCTTTGCAAGCAAGTGCTGTAACCACTGAGCAATCTCTCTAGCCCTATTGCTCATCTGTTAATGATACCATATAGGTGACTTTCGGACTGGAAAGCTTATGGAAATTGGTTGCATTTTATATCCTTTTAATGGACCCTATAGAAAAAGGCATCAAAACCTTTTCATGTAGATTTTTATTTTCTTAACTTGAAGGCTGTTTCCTCTTCTTGATTCCAGTTTTCACCTCCCTCTGAACCTACCAACATACCTCTTACCCAGAATCCTCCTTTTACATACTGGCATTGAGAGACTGACGTGCTTTTGGTAGGCTACCATAACATCTGGGACAGCCAATCAGCAGTCCTTCCTGGACCAGGACAGTGGGAGATGGTTCTCAAGAGCCTCAGAACTCCAAGTGCAAACCCCAAAGCAGAGGGTTTTCCAGGGGCCAGGAACTGCATCAACCTCTCTGATGGACAAAGGAAAGCGATGTCTCTTATTTCCCTTGTTACCCCCCCCCCAACACCACAGTGAGTGAGTGAAGGCCGTTTTCTGAATGTGCCCTTCTTTTTCTTCACCATCCTTCTGAATTGTCAACCCAATGTCAAGATCCAGAAATCATCCCATCAACATTTACTTGGGAGGCTGGAGAGATGACTCAGAGGTTAAGGTGCTTACCTGCAAAGGCTAAGGACCCTGGTTCGATTCCCCAATATGCACATAAAGCTAGATGCACAAAATAGCATATGCATCTGGACTTCATTTGCAGTGGCAAGAGGCCCTGGTATTCCCATCTCCTCTCTCTCTTTTCTCTCTTTCCCCCCACCCTTCCATCCATCTGCAAATATATCTTTTCAGAAGCTGAGCAGTAAAGGAAAAGAGTCCAGTAGCTTAGAGTGGAGGCCCAACTCTTTCAGCATGTTGAGAGCAACTGTGGTGGTTTCTCGTAAAAGTACTGAACATTCTGGACTCTGTGCAAAGAGATCTGTCACAGCCCCATGCCGTTCCCACCCCAGCTTCTCAGGCCTCAAGCTCAGACCTCACATGTGGGGCTCAGCTGCCTTAAGATAGTGGTTGGGTGGGGAGGGCCAGATTGTTTAAGACGAACCAAAGAGGCCTGTCTGAGCACACCCTATACGGTCTCCTTCCTCCCCTCCCACCATAGACCCACCATACACAAAGTGAATTTAGCATGCACAGTGAAGTGCTATCAGGAACAAGTATCATCTGTTGCATTCAGTTTTATCGTTCCTTTTTCAGGGTAGAAATACTTAGACGTTCCAAGCAATAATTCTGAGAGTAGATGGTCCCGGGTCCTCTATTCACTGGTCCTGAAATTTCCTTCAAGATCTCTAGGCCTCAATTTCTTCACTAGTGCATTAGTCAGGTTTCTTTTGAAGCACCCAGGCAATAGTATACTTACTGACTTACTTATTGGATTGATCTACACAACAAAAATCTAGGTGGCCTTATAAAAGCTTGCTGCATGGTGGAGGGGCAAAACCCCAGTAACTATTCAGTCCAAGAAGCTGGGGGCTGCGGCAGTCCCAGTCCAAGGCTGAAGGCCCGGAGGCTTCCTGGAGAATCGCTGCTGTTGGTTGACTCCATAGTGAACGGCTGAGGAAGCTGGAGCCTGGTGTGCATCGGCAGAGGCAACAGCCCCGGATGGATGCCCTCCCTCAGGAAGAAGGAAGCATGCATGGTAGAGATGACTGTCTTCCCTTCCCTATAATGTTTTTCTATTCCACTCCCCAACATACCAGACAGTACAACCCACCTTCAGGGTGGACCTTGCCCCCTGAATTACTAACCCACATATCAATGCCAGTCATCTGGGGAAGCACCCCCAAAGACATACAAGGTGGTAACACTTCACCTAGACATTTCTCAATCCAGTCGTCAACCAGAACCTATCAGTTGCAATCATTAAAACAAAGATAGGGCTGGAGAGATGGCTTAGCGGTTAAGGCGCTTGCCTGCGAAGCCTAAGGACCTATGTTCAACTCTCCAGATCCCATGTAAACCAGATGCACAAAGGTGAGGCAAGTGTAAGGTCACACATGACCACTAGGTGGCGAAAGCGTCTGGAGTTCGATTTCAGTGGCTGAGGCCCTGGCGTGGCAATTCCCTCTCTCTCTCTCTCTCAAATAAAATAATTTTTTAAAAAAAAGACAAAAAGAAACCCACCCACACACATAAGTGTTCTGAGAATTAGAAGACCTCTCTATGTGATGCATTCATAACTGTGGCTGATATATTCCATCACTCTTAAAATGTTTCTTGTTGTTCTTATTATACAATTTTAATCTCTTTCATAGTCTTAATGCCTATCATTTTTTCCTATTGAGATGAGTTGCATGAGAGTGTCATTTGATTTTTTCTTTTTAATGAAAAACAAATGTGTGTTTTTATTGTTGTTTTTTAATTTGGGAGAGAAAGAGAGAAAGGCAGACAGAGAGTGAAATAGAATAGGCACAACAAGGCCTCCAGCCACTGCAAACGAACTCCAGACGCATGCGCCACTAGCTGCATCTGTCTTATGTGGGTCCTGCAGAATTGAACCTGGATTCTTAGGCTTTGCAGGCAAGCACCTTGTAGTGGTTTGAATAGAATAGATGGCCCCCAATATATTCAGTTGTTTATTTGTTTGTAGTTTGCATCTTTAGCCACCTGGCTGGAGGCGGTGTCACTGGGTGGATCTTAAGGTGTGGTGGTGGGTTTCAGATTTCAATCTAAAGATATGCAAAGTGTGCCTAGCTGGAGTTCCTGAAGTGTGCTGTGCTGTGTGGCTTTTGACTTTTAGGCTTGTACTTCTCTCTCTCTGCTTGGTCCTGTGAAGGCAGGCCAGTTTCTTCTACCATTATGGAACTTCCCCTGGATCTGTGAGCTTCAATAAATATCCCTTCCTCCATAACTGTGCCTGGTCTGGAAGTTCATCTCAGCGAACCTGAAGCTGTCTGCTACAGAACTTAATCGCAAGCCATCTCTCCAGCCCTAAATGTGTGTGTGTGTGTGTTTTAAAATATTTTATTTGTTTTATTTATCTGATAGAAAGAGGCAGAGAGGGAGAGAGAGATATATTGGGGGTGCCAGGGCCTCCAGCTGCTGCAAACAAAGTCCAGACGCATGTGTCACCTTGTGCATCTGGCTTACCTGGGTCCTGGGGAATTGAACTGAGGTCCTTAGGCTTCGCAGGCAAACACCTTAACCGCTAAGCCATGTCCCCAGCCCTAAACGTGTGTTTTTAATGTAACAAAAGGATTTCCCTTCACATAGACTCCCCAGGTAGAACATACTACTTCTGGAAGCGGGGCAGAGAATTACAAATCAACTTTATCAGAACAGGAAGCAAGTCCTTTATTTTCATGGGCTCGTTGGGCATTTCTGGTGGCCCATGGCTGCCTCTTTGCTCCAAGTACAGTTTAATATGCCATTTGGGAGCCCTTGTTATTCAGACAGACATGTTTGGTGGCAGTGGGGGAGAGATTTTTGTGAAATTTGGTACAAGCAAAGAAGTTTCAGGAATATGTGATATCTAGAACTTTCTGTTCAAGCTGGGCAAACCTCTTGACCACTGTGAGAAGTGACTTAAAAAAAAATCCGATTTTATTCTAGAAAGAACAGTTGACTTTCACCATCTGAGCAGTCCCCTATCACATGATGAGGTCACCAGTCTTCACGTCACAGTTCTGCTATGGTCAGGGAAAAACGTGTGGCCCTGTATGTTCGTGAAGAACACACACGGGTTCCCTGGCAGATTTCCCCTGGGAAAAAAAGCAGAAACAGACCAAGGGGAACAGGGAAGTTAGATTCATGACCCTCGAAGGGGAAGACTAAACTGAGACGGGCCTGTGAACACAGTGATGCAGTTGGGTGGCAAGAAAGAAATGCCCGGTACTGGGGGTGGGGGGCCAGAAGGACTCATGGCGTGGAAGGAATTAGAATCATAATGCTACCAGAACTTGGGGCTTGATCCTGGCGTCCGCACTGCGCCTAGGCACTGTGGTTCAAGCAAGTTATTTGAAAAATCAGCATATCTAGAAAGAAACAACGGAAAGCATAGTGTCTATCTTATTAGGCAATTGTGTAGATAAAATTAGCCCATGCAGGGAAGAAATCAAAATGTCTAGCATACCATATCACTATTTTATTAGCCAGGATTATCAGGGCTTGCTATCATAAACGTACTGAAACGATAATGCAATGTTTAAAGCAATGTGTGAACAATAAGACATTGTGGTAAACTGACCACGGATCAGTTTGCCAGGGTGGCATAACAGACTAGCACAGACTGGGTGGCTTAACCACTGAAACTTATTAATTCATTAATTTATTTATGTATTTATTTTGCAATTCCAGAGACTGGAAGTCACAGATCAAGACATTGGCGAGGTGGATTTCTTTGAAGGCCTCTCTTCTCATTTTCTACCTAGCTGTCTTCTGTCCACCTTCCTTCTGTGGCTGTTTGTGACCCCACGAAAGCTTAATGACCTCTTCCCAGGCCTTGCCTCCAAATGCAGCACATTCTGAGTTCCTGGGGGTTCTGACTCTTATGTGTGAATGTCATAGAGGTCTGACCCCGGCCATTCCCCATTTCGTTAAGCCGCAATTGGATTCTACTAATCTAAATGGTCCCTGAAGAGAGTTGTCCAAACGAGGCATTGGTTTGGAATATGGAGGCAGAAGATCAGTGGCCACTGCTCTCTGGAGGTCATGGTGGATAGAGGAAGCGACAGACAGACTCAGAGACATCAGAGAATCCCCCCCCCCCCATGGGGAACTGGTCAGCTTGTTCCAGCTCTCCTCTGTCCCCTGCTCTTCCTTTCAAATCACTGCCCCTACTGACCAGCAGCTCCCCTACGCCCGTCACCAGACAGGAGACTGCAAGCCTTCTCCCATCCTCCTCACCCCCTCACTTGGGGCTGAGCGTGCCTGGCTTCTTACACAGACTAGCTGATGAGCCCTGTGACCATCCCCACGTCCAACTTCCCCTTGCTTCCCACAACTGCAGAGTCTAGTTAGGAAGTAAATCTGTTGTTCTGGAACTGTCGGAGTCACCGCTCATCTGACTGAACCCTGACTAACAAAGAAAGGAGAAGAAGGAGGAGGAGGGGGAGGGAGGCGATCATACTGCTGCTGAGTCCTAAGTATCCATTGGCAGATCTGCTAATTACGGTAAGCCTGAGAGCATCCAGAATCCCACTAAATTATCCTTCTGCTGCCGTCTCTCCTGGTTCCAATATATCCAACAAGCCACTGCCAGATACGGTTTCCTGAATCATGTTTGTGTCACTAAGGGATGGCCAAAGGAATTGTCCAGGTGACAGCCTGCACTGACAGGACAAGAATCAAGAGAGAGGTCTCTGAGGGAGGGAAAAAGAAAAAAGTAGAACCAAAGCACTCAAAGTGTGGGAAGTTGTAAGAGTGGGTCACAGTGACATTGGGTCACAGCGGAAAAAGAAGTAGTGATGGGGCATGAAAATTCATCAGTTGTGAAAGTGGCTGTTAGGGCTGGAGGGATGGCTCTGTGATTAAGACACTGCTTGCCTGCAAAGCCTAACAGCCCGGGTTCGATTCCCCATTACCCATGTAGAGCCAGATGCACAAAGTGATGCACGTGTCTGGAGTTCCTTTGCAGTGGCTGGAGGCCCTGGCATGCCCATTCTCTCTCTCTCTCTTTCTCTCTCTCTCTCAGTCTCTCTCTTTCTCAATCTCTCTCTCTCTCTGTGCTTGCAAATAAATAAATAAAAATGTGTTATTTATTTATTTGAGAGAGGCAGATAGGGAGAAAGAGAGAGAGAGAGAGACAGAGAGAGAGAGAATGGGCACACCAAGGCCTCCAGCCACTGTAAAGGAACTCCAGATGTTTGTGCCACCTTGTGCATCTGGCTTATATGGGAATTGGGGAATTGTACCTGAGTCCTTAGGCTTCGCAGGCAAGCACCTTAACCACCAAGCCATCTCTCCAGCCTTAAACAAAATATATTTATTTATTTATGAGCTAGAGTGTGTGTTTGGGCACAGAAGCACCTCTTACTGCTGTGCACTGCTTTATGTACCTGGCTTCACCTGGATCCGGGGGAATTGAACCCAAGCCAGCAGGCTTTGTAAGCAAGCACCTTTAACCACCAAGCCATCTCCTCTAAATAAGATATTTTTTTTAAGTAATGATTGATTCTAGTGCATGCAATAAAAGCATACCAAAGATGTAACCAGATGGTAATGCTATACTCAAAAGCAAAGGTTATTTAGACTGGGTACAGCGTAATGTTTGTTCACATGACGTGAAGTCGTAGAGGGAGGCACCCAAGGGAGTGAGGAGGGAAGAGGAGGGTGTCCTGGAAGGCAGGGGCCACTGGAGAGAGTGTACGGACACATTAAAGCAGCCAGACAGTATGGTAGCTATGAAATGGAGTGGTAACTAGCAAGGCATATAGACAAGAGGTTTCTGAGTGACGCGAGAGCATGTGTCTAGGCTTTGGGACCAACTGGGGGAGGAGGAAAGCTCATGACAGACAAGAGATGCGTGAGAAGGGAAGAGGGTGAATTCAGAGCCCAGGTGGAGGGTCGGGACCCCTCCATTATTCCGTGTGGGAGAAAGAATACAGGTCCCAAAACAAGAAGGATGTACGCCTGGGTTGAGTTGAGCTCAGGCCACTTTCTTTCCTATCCTCTCCTGTCCACCTCCATTTTCCTTGGGCACAAAGGCTCCGAGCAGCCTCCTCCTGCTTCCAGCTGGGGAAGTGGGAACCAAGCGAGGAGAGCTAAATCAGAGAGGAGGAGACGGCAAGCCGGGAGGGAGACAACCATCATGTCGGAGTCACACAGCTAATTAGGGACTAAAATCAAACTGGCTCCCAGCCTAGTACTCTTTCACTACCAAATTACCATGTAATATTGAACAGATGGGAGTGATTAAGGCTTAGGGCCATTATAATGGCTAGCATAACCAGAGTTAGGATCCAATAAGGAACCAAGTCGAACTCCAGCCGAGAGATCTGAGCCTCACTTCGGCAGGAAGGGGTAATTTTGCTCATCGGGAGCCACGATGAAGCCAGGGTGGGTTGAAGTGAACTGTAAACGCTTTAAAGTCATTGCTTGATTCTGACCAGCCCAGCTGCACCGGAGTAGTCCCGGCTGCCTTGGGTGGCACTCGAGGGAGATGATGACATAAATGCCAACCAGTGATAACCAGAACTTGAACTTAAAATTCACTCCAAATCTCATAGATTCTCTCGAAATCTTTACTTCTTTTCAGAGGTATATAATTAAATACGTTGAAAATGTAGAAGCTTCAAAATAACTTAATCATTTCACCTCTGCCCATTATGGGAACCTTAGCATTTCTGACCTTACCCCGAAATAGTCTCCCCTTGGATTTTTCCCTCAGGAAAAAAATTCATTCATGGACCTCTTGCTCCATTTGTAGCAGCCCCCCCCCACACACACACACACACAAAAAAAAAAACCCAAACTTTTCTTTTTCTGCAATTGAATTTCTAAGTATCATAGAATCTGGTGTTGATTTTATTTATTTATTTATTTATTTGAGAGTGACAGACAGAGAGAGAAAGAGGCAGAGAGAGAGAGAGAGAGAGAGAATGGGCGCGCCAGGGCCTCCAGCCACTGCAAATGAACTCCAGACGCGTGCACCACCTTGTGCATCTGGCTAACGTGGGTCCTGGGGAATCGAGCCTCGCACTGGAGTCCTTAGGCTTCACACGCAAGCGCTTAACCGCTACGCCATCTCTCCAGCCCTGATTTTTTTTTAATGTTTATTAATTTTTATTTTTTGAGAACTTCAATATATGACCAATGGCAGATTAGTCTTATTCCCATCAGGTTATCCCCTTTGTGCCATCTGTACCACTTTTCCACTGAAGGCCTCCTGAGTGGGATTACTGGTATTCGCTGCTTGGCGTCCCATATGTAACATCAGTCTGTGTGTCGGCGGAGGGACAATACCTCAGGATACCTCCTTCTACTGTTACAGGCGACTGAATCGTACAGAGCTGGCACTTGGGATAGAATGGAGAATCAGAGAAATTATCCATGTCAACATGCACTCAGGGGAATAACTTCCAAAGCCTGAGTCCTGAGCTCTGATAGCTCAGAGGTTTTATAGACAGTGTGGCGGGCAGTTTGACATTATCTTGAATTGCTGTTGATTTTTTAATGATTGATTTTATTTACTTATTTACTTCAAAGAGAGAGAGAGAGGCAGAGAGAAAGAGGGAGAGGGAGGAAGGGAGGGAGAATGGGTGTGCCAGGGGCTCTAGCCACTGCAAACTCCAGCCACTTTGTGCATCTGGCTTTACGTGGGTACTGGGGGATCAAACCTGGGTCCTTTGACTTTGCAGGCATGCGCCTTGACTGCATCTCTCCAGCCCTGGCGTTGATTTTGATTGACTTTTCTTTTGAATCTGTCATGCGTGTTTGATTTCCCTGCCCACTTCCTGTGAAAGATAGTGAATAGCGAATGCTGGCCTTGATCAAGCAAATACGCTTTCTTCTCATATAAATTTGGAGTGGGAAGAATTTCTTAATGCCCGCAACTGACATGTCATCAAGTTATGCTAACTCACAGTCCCCTTTGTGATGGCTTCTAGCCACTGCAAACAAACTCCAGATGCATGTGCCACCTCGTACATTTGGCTTACATGAGTGCTGGGGAATCGAACCCGCGTCATTGGGCTTCGCAGACAAGCGCCTTTACCACTAAGTCATCTCCCCAGCCCTGAACAATATTCTCAAATCATAATTCTCAGAAGTTAACACAATGAGACTATTCTTTTTGAGGAAGATCTAGCAGTGGGGTCAGCAGAGAAATGTTGGCTAGGAGATCCACTTCTCCGCTATTCCCCAACCCGCCTGCCAACGTTCCGGTGGTCTGTGCTGACGTCCACTAATGCACCTTTCCTTCCCATTGCAGCGCTTCTGCTCTGTGGTGTAATTCAAGAAGTGAGCTCTGCTTCCTCCCACTGAAGCTGCTTGTCCTGGATCTTATCCATTCAAAACCCTGACGACAGTTACCTGAAAAGCCCTTACTCCAGAGTCATGTCAATCAGAGAAAAATATTCATCTTCAAAATGACAATTTAGGGCAAGAGAGATGGCTACCAGCTAAAGGTGGTTGCTTGCAAAGTCTGCCAGCCTGGGTTTAAGTCCCCAGGACTCATGTAAAGCCAGAAGCACAAAGTGGTGCATGCATCTGGAGTTCATTTGCAGTGGCAAGAAGCCCTGGTTAGCCCATTCCCTCTCTCCTTACAAATAAGTAAAAAAGATTTCAATGGTAATAGTAATTTGTTGACCTCACCCTTTCCTCTAACTGTAACTCCATCTGCCCCTGATTTGTGTGTTCTTATTTTTTTAATATATATATATATTATTGACAACCTCTATACTTACAGACACCAAACCATGGTATTTCCCTCCCCTCCCCCACTTTCCCCTTCATAACTCTGCTCTCCATCATATCCCCTCCCTCTCTCCACTAGTCCCTCTTTTAATTTGATGTCGTCATTTTTTTCTCCTATTATGAGGGTCTTGTGTAGGTATTGCTAGGCACTGCGAGGTCTTGGATATCGAGGCCAAATTCTGTCCAAACAGTTGTATGTAAGGAGTGGTACCCTTCCTTTGGCTCTTGCATTCTTTCCGCCACCTCTTCCCCAATAGACCCTGAGCCTTGGAGGGTGTGAGATGTTTCAGTGCTGGACACTCCTGCATTCCTTCTTCTCAGCATTGAGTTGCCTTTTGAGTCATCCCATCTGTGAAGAGAAGCTTCTCTAACCAGAAGTGAGAGTAGCATTAACATATGAGTATGAACATTAAATGTAGTGCTTTCAGGGCAATTTACTGAGAGTAATATATGCATTTATCCAGACAAGAGCAGGCTTTATACCCCCAAGGCTCATGACCTCCCCTGCCATAGGCTTTTGATTAGGTTTACATTGTGTGTTCCTCTTTATAGAAAGATTCACTAGAGGTTATGTGTAGGGCTAAGGATTGTGGCTTGGTGGTGGGCTGCTTTGCCTAGTATGTGTGCTGTATGGTCCTAACATCACAAAAATGAAAGAAGAAAAGGAAAGGAAGGACGGAAGGAGAGAAGAGAAGGGAAGGGAAGGGGAGGGAAGGGGAGGGGAGGGGAGAAGAGAAGAGAAGAGAAAGAAGAAAGAGAAGAGAAGTGAAGAAAAGAAAAGAGGAGGGGAGGGGAGGGGAGGGGAGGGGAGGGAAGGGAAGGGAAGGGAAGGGAAGGGAAGGGAAGGGAAGGGAAGAGAAGAGAAGAGAAGAGAAGAGAAGAGAAGAGAAGAGAAGAGAAGAGAAGAGAAGAGAAGAGAAGAGAAGAGAAAGAAGAAAGAGAAAAGAAGAGAAGAGAACGGGAGGGGAGGAGAGGAGAGCAGAGGAGAGGAGAGGAGAGGAGAGGAGAGGAGAGGAGAGGAGTGGAGAGGAGAGGAGAGGAGAGGAGAGCAGAGGAGAGCAAGAGAAGAAGGGACAGTCTATACCTGCCACTTGAGATTTTCTATACGTCTCCTTATGGTTCCTCTGGAATCTACTCCAAGCGGGACTGTGTCTCAAGCATTCCACTGAAACAGTTCCTATTAGCTCTGCAATAGCCTGTGAGTGATAACAGTGCTCACAGCTCCTTCGGTTTGGCCGCATTAGGTACCTGGTCCTCTCTCATTGTTTCTCTCCTCACCCGCTCTCTTCCCATCTTCTCGTTTATTCTCCCCCAGCTGTGTCAAGCCTCGGTCTCCGACGGCCACTGCCTGGTGCTCCTGCCTCCGTTTTCCCCAGGCAGCTGGCTTCCTCCCTTCAAAACTTCCCTTGAGTTTCATCTACCAGTGAGATGCCCTCTACCGTTCTATTTCAAACGCTTCTTCTGTCGCTTCCCATCCTTCCCCTTGGCTATAATTTTTCTCCATGGCACTTACCCCACCTCCTTTATGAGTGCTGTGGTATCGCCTGTCATTAGAACCTGTGGAAAGGAAGTCCATTGCTTTTGTCCGCTGTCCAATCCCCGCTGCTCAGAGCGCACTAGCACATGGTCAGCAATCAGTGCGCATTTGCTGAGACAGTGGGAAATGCCATTCTGAAATCAACCACAGTGTTGTTAATTTCTAACATCCTGGTGGGAACAACGAAATCCAATCCAATGCCCAAGACCCCAGTAGTCTAACCCCAGGGAAAAACTCCAATGGAGGGATATCAGACCACATAGATTGAGACAAGAGTAATAGACAGCCCAGTTGGGAGGTATTTTGGAGATGGCTGGGGCCCTGTGCCCCCCCACCTCAAATCAGACTACTTTAACAACTGCTATATGAAAATAGCTTAGGCCACATCTTCATTATGTTCCGTGAGAGAACGATGGCTGCTGAGAAGCTAACGCAATTGCTGCCTCCATTGGTGATAATATATTTTAATGGAAATCACCCGCCTATTGTTCTCTGCCCTACTCTGGCCACATTGGAAATATTGTGTTTGCCTTAGGGAATTGTCTATTCCTCAAGAAGAATATTACTCAGAGGAAATCAACCAGGAAGTTAAATATCTAACCATCCCTTTGAAAAAGAGCAGAGGTGAGCTGAAGAGATGGCTCAGTGGTTAAGGCGCTTGCCTCCAAAGCCTAGTGACCAGGTTCGATTCTCCAGGACCCACATAAGCCAGATGCACAAGGTGGCACATGCATCTGGAGTTCGTTTGCAGTGGCAAGAGGTCCTTGTGTGCCCATTCTCTTTCTCTCTCTCTCCTTACAGATAAATTAAATTTTTTAAAATTAAAATAAAATTTTAAAAATAAGAAGAGCAAAGGTACTCAGTAATTGCATTACAACTAAGGATAAAAACTGAAAATGTTTACTACTTATGCCACTGTTCTCTGTTCCTCTGCCCATGGCAGACATTATTAATCAACTACGAGTCTCTCCTCTAGCATCTGCATCTGCTACCGTAGACTCAGAAGTAGTTGATCTCTAAATTGCAGCCATCTCAGAGTTCTAGGGCTGCCCTGCTATTCGACCGTGCTACGCCTGGTCAGCGATAATGGACTAGAGGATAAATTCTGCAAAGCAAAACCCACTAACCTTCAAATTGCGTTTATCTTACTGAAGGAGATACCCCAGAGAATACAAAAAGACAATGACTCGAGCCCAAAGAGATAAGGTGATTATTCCTTCACGATTTTAAGGATAGCAACAAAATCTTTTTTTTTTTTTTTCAACTTTCGGAAAGTCTTGTGGGCCGGTTATCTCGGTTCTTCCTCAGCCTCACGTGCACTGACCTCACGTCCTAATCGTTCTGGTTAGGAGCCAATTAACTGTTAAAAACATAGCAGAGATGACTGATGCCAGAAGCTGGGCTCACTGTGTTCCAAGACATGCTAATGCCTTCCCTTAATGACATAGTAGAGGTTCTGTCGCCACAGTTAAGAGCAGGCTTGAGACAATTACTATGTTTAAGTCCTGTTCTGCAGGTTATCATAGCCACATCTGCAAACTATTCTCTGTCTCTCTCTCTCTCTCTCTCTCTCTCTCCTTTTTAAAGCATTTGGAGTTATTTGCCACAGAAAACTCATTTGAAGGGACCAGCAACTGTTTAAAGATGTTTAACAGAGACATTCCAAATGGCTAGCCCAAGACGGACAGACAGACAAGGTGCTTTGCTGTGACTCCGATCCCACCCTGGCTTCGTGGAGCAAGGCTCCTCTTATCGAAACAGGACATCTACCCTTGAGCTTGCACGAAGGGGTGAGAAAGGACAGATCCCTCAGAAACCACCCACTGGCCTAAGAACGAGAGACTGTGAATCCCAAGAGCTGGTCAGTCGGCTGCCCTAAAACTCTTCCTGACATTTATAAAAGGGCCTTTTCTAAAACCGATGAGAGAGCGGGCTAGATCCCCTTGAGTACTGAGCTGTTGGCATTCATGCCCTGGTTTGGCCTCGGTTGCCTTATCCATAAAATGGGGACAGTCCATGATTAATTTTTCTGCTCTGGAACAAATAGAAAAATTAAAATGAATAGTGGATGTGAAAGCATTCTGGATAGAGATTTAAGCACTGTTCTGATTATGGCAACAGGTATTATTATCATTATTAATTATTATTATTACTAGCCCTTGATGATAATTACCTATAAAATTTCATATGGCAATGATTATCCTAAAGCAACTATAAAATCCAGGCCATTGATTCTTCTGGTTTATCCTTTCTGAATTTATCTATAATTTGAAGCCATTGGCTTGGTTAGATGTTTTTTCTTTAAATCTATTTTTATTGATTTGTTAAATAGAGAGAGGCAGACAGAATGGCCATACCGGGCCCTCAAGCCACTGTGATAGAACTCCAGACACATGCGCCACTTTGTGCATCTGGCTTTACTTGGTTCTAGGGAAACCAACACTGGTCGTTAGCTTTTGCAGACAACCACCTTAACTGCTGAGCCGTCTCTCCAGCCCAGGTTTGGCTAGATCTTGATGACTCATCACCTAAAATATTTTATTGCTTTAAAGAGTATCAGTCACATAGGACACACATAAGCCTCTCTCCAATGAAAAAAGAAAAAGGGGAGGTTGGAGAGATGGCTTAGTGGTTAAGGCATTTGCCTGCAAAGCCAGAGGACCCAGGTTCAATTCCCCAGGACCCACGTTAGCCAGATGCACAAGGGGGCGCATGCATCTGGAGTTCGTTTGCGGTGGCTGGGGGCCCTGGCGTGCCCATTCACGCGTGCTCTCTCTCTCTCTCTGTCAAATAAATAAATAAAAATAATTTTAAAAAAAGAAAAAATAACACTTCTAACTACTGACCAGTGGGGTACCCACTTCGAGTCCACTCCACCATGTCCCTGTCTCCCCAGTCCCCACCCTCTCTCCCCAGTGAGTGTAGCTGGACTTGCCCAGAGTCTTCAAGATGCACAAGATGACTCTTTTTGTTAGGGACTGGTTTTCTGATAGAGTTTGCTTTTTTTTCCCCTTCCTTTTCTTTCTTCTTTATTCCTTTAAGTCCTTTGTATCTGCATTTGCTTTCAACTATGCGACTAAATTTTACCCCAGAAGCAGGAAATCTGATTTTAGAAAACCTATCTAACAGGTACCTTAGGGGAAAAATAAAAACCATAGAAAGAGGAAAAAGGTTGACAACTGGGGTGGAACAGGAGCCACAGAATGGGCAGAAGTACCCGGAGGCACGGGTGCCCCTCCTCACCCCTCAGGGACTGACTGAAGCCTTCATGACCCCACAGTGAAAATCATAACCCCATTGAGGAGGGCCCCAGGGTAACAGGAGCAGGGGCGGGGGCATAAAAGAGTATAACCTGTTATATATAAAATAAAATGAAATTTTAAAATGAGGTTCGTAGATAAAATTAATGTGATGTGCGTTCATCCATAACCATCCACGCGTTGTATAAATTTGTGAATTTGTGGCAAGGCAACGGTCCTCAAAAGATTTTCCAGGACTTCCTAATAAGATAAATTAGCTCTTCTGGAACATGGTTAGTTTAATGCCCTTTAGAATCCTGCAGTATTTATTTGGTAAGCATTAAGCTCCTTAAATTTCTTATTTATTATAGTCACAAAATACTGAGAAATGGCGAATAAAATTGAACACCAGGCCATTTCCTAGACTAGTTTGATAACTACACGTAACAGAACAGCACTGCCGTCAACCACCTAAGCTAACTGCATTTTCACAAGCCAAACAGAATATACAAATCTAGCCTTTTGCATAGACTATATACGCTAATGTATTTTATTACAATAAATTGGAAGAGGAAAAAATTGAATCAGACCTAGCCAGTAGACAAATCCACCACATCCAACATTAGTGTCACTCAGTATTCATTTAGTTTGCTTCATATTGTAGGTCTAGCTAATGCGTAATTTAATATGATCATGCGAGTTTGTGAGAAAGGTATCTTTCCTCTCACGATGACTACTTAAGGTAGCAAAGAAATCACAGGGTATTAACTCAGGAAAGATACAAGTTTAGAAGTTACAGAACGAGACTCACCCATAAGTAATGAAACTGACTCCAGCAGCTACTCAGCGAAGCCATGGAAGCTTCGTCCATTCCAATCTCCCGTCAGAATGTCCACACTTGCAGGTATCATAGAAGCGGCTGGTCCTCAGATCCACAGAACTTCAGAAAACATTTCAAAATCCTAATAACACGTCATTCATTTATTGTGACATGCAAAATGACAGTTTGCTTTCTTTGCACCAGGATGAGTTTAGCTCAGTTCCCTTACATTAATGAGACCGGAGTGGCGCGTGTACACGTCTTCTATGGATGTTAACGGGTGAGCAATGATTTCCACGTAAATGCACCCAGGGAGGCATAAGGAAGGATGGGTGTATGTATACTAGCATGAGGCGCTTCTGGTAATGTCCTGGATTAGTGGAGAAATTTTACGAAGCTTCTCATGTAGCAATATTTCCTAAGTTACAGAACAGATGAGAAACAAGAATTATTTCAGGCTGATAAAAAATTTTGGTGCAAGGCTTTCTTTTCTTTTTTTTCTTCTTCTTTATAAAAATATTTTATTTATTTGTTTGAGAGAGAGAGATAGGCGAGTTGCTTTGAAGTAAAATAGTCTAGGCCCAGAAATCATCGTCTAGGATTGTTATCTCAACATATACTTTTAATCAGCCCATCAACTATGACCTTTTCATAAATATTTCATTAATTCTCAGCAAGCTCAACTTCCTGAAAGACTGGGGTATCCTTGGATATCTGGCTAAGTCTCTGTTTCTCATAAATAAAGGTCATTGGAAAGGCAATAGCTGTTAATCTTTTTTAAAGCTATTTATTTATTTTTGTGCAAACAGAAACCCCAAGGACTCTAGCCACTGCAAACAAACTCCAGACACATGTGCCACCTTGTGCATCTGGCTTTACATGGATACTGAGGAATCAAATCTATGTCCCTAGGCTTTGTAGCCAAATGCCTTAACCACTAAGCAATCTCTCCAGCCTGCTCTTTTCTTAATAGAACTATGCATGCACATCCTTGATTCTTTCCTATTCTCACCCAGAGCAAATTCACTTGCTAACTTGCCCATGGGCATGTATGCACCTGTATGTGTGTACATTACAGACATGTACAGTCAATATTTAAAAGAAATTTTAAAACATGTGGAAATTGAAATGATCACATCATGCACAGTCCATATGAGCCTTTGACACGTTGTGGACAGGAAAGGCTGAATACTGTAGAAATAAACTAGGACCAGACTTATGGCTAATTTTTTTCTGAAGCCAAAGATCAAACCCAGGGCCTTGCTAGACAAGCACTCGCTCTGACATTCATTCTCAGTTCTAAAATGAACTTCTCTTTTAAGCGTGTCTCTTTAAAGTTACTCATCCCTTCTTATATTTGAAGGAATAGGGGTTTTCTTGGCAAAGGAAAAAATAACAGGCCAAGGTATCTGAGTGTTAAGTTAGAGTCAGGCCCTAAAACAAACCAGAGAAGCTCAGTTCAGACTTCTAATTGAGCCACGTTAAGTTTTCTTGATTAACTGTGATGCCCATAGTTGGTGCTAGGGGACTATTCATATTTTTATGCTTTTATTGATTTATTATTTTTTAAGTAATTTGTCTTGCTGATTTGCAAGAAGAGAAAGGTAGAGAGGAGACACACACACACACACACACAGAGAAGAGAATGGGTGTGCCAGGGCCTCCAGCTGCAGCAAACAAACTCCAAGTACGTGCACCACTTTGTGCATCTGGCTTTATGTGGGTACTGGGGAATTAAATCTGGGTCACTAAGCTTTGCAGGCAAGTGCCTAAACCTCTGAGCCATCTCTCCAGCCCTAAATTTCTTATTTATTCACTTTGTTTTTCTTTTTGATATAATTAATATTCGGCAACTATCTTTGAGCACCAATCATATTCTTTTCTGCATGTGTGTGGTGTGATGCATGTGTGCTGCATGTGCACATGCGTGTGCAACTGTATGTGGCCCATGC
The DNA here is from genome assembly GCA_036346955.1 of Dipus sagitta. Taxonomy (NCBI): domain Eukaryota; kingdom Metazoa; phylum Chordata; class Mammalia; order Rodentia; family Dipodidae; genus Dipus; species Dipus sagitta. The sequence continues at coordinate 5,827,710 of CM070792.1, forward strand.
TCAGACCTGCAGAGGCCAGAGAACATCGGGGTCCTCCCCTGTTGCTCTTCTACGTGTTTCCTTGAGATGGAGGATACAGAACCTGGAGCCATCTCAGAGTTCAGTCAGTCTGGCTCACCAGCAGACCCCAGAGTCTCGACTCTGCTTCTTGCAGGGCTGGGGAAACAGGCGTGTGTAGCTATGCACAGCTTTGTTTCATGGGTGTTGGGGATTGAACTCAGGCAACCTCAGGCCATCTCAAGCCCCTGTGTTTGTAGAGCAAGCACTCTTCCCCAATGAGCCACCTCCCAAGCCCCCCGGGTCACATTCTTAACACCAGTTGTAAAACTATAAAGATGAGCCCGGTGGTGCATGCCTTAATCCCAGCATGCGGGAGGCAGAGGGAGGAGGATCGCCATGAGTTCGAGGCCACCCTGAGACTGCATAGTGAATTCCAGGTCAGCCTGGGCTAGAGTGAAACCCTACTTTGAAAAACAAAACAAACCAAAACAACAAGAACAACAGAAAACTATAGTGATGAATATGTTTTGGTCCATACAACTGCAGGTATAACAGAGGACACAGTATAGGGCTTCCTAACCATCAGCAATGCACCAGCACTGGATGGTTCTGGAATACAGCAGATCAAAGCAGATGTGACCCCGTAGTGAATTTTACAGCGCAAAGATTGTTCTGATGAGCTATATCCAGGGTGCTGTGGGAGTAAGAGATGGAGTTGATGAATTGTAGGCAGGATGGAGTCTATTAGAATTTACGAGATCAGTGTTCCTAAAGGACGAAAGCTGCCCCTTGTACTCCATTGCCAGTCGAGATGCTAGAGACTTATGGAAATGTAAGTTTGGGTGAATAAAAATCTTGTGTCATAAATTTTACAACCTGCTTTGAAGTAAAATTGTTTAGGTCCAGAAATCATCGTCTGTGATTCCTATCTCAGCCTGTGCTTTTGAGCGGCCAATCATCTATGACCTTCTCATAAGGCATTAGAGACCAGGATATGGAGATTCATTAATTCTCAACCAGCTCAACTGCCTCGAAGAGTGAGGCATCTTTGAAAGCCTCACGAAGTCTCTGTGTCTCATAAAACAAGGGTCACTGGAGAGACAATGGATGTTACTCTTCTAACGACATGATATTAAGCTTTGAAAGGCTTATACATTAGCTAACACGATTCTGTTTGTGTCCAAAAAAATGAATGTGTACATTTTTAAGCATGCGTGCATTAATTAAGCATGGCCGAGAGCTATCCATGCAATATTATTACAAGTGGTTGGCCTCGGAGTATGGAAAATAAGATTGGGAGATGGAGGGGAGAGAAATTCTATAATCTAAGAATTTTTAAACGATTACATTGTTCTGTGATGCATGTAATCACATGGTACATGTCTAGTTTTGAAACCACAGTATTGAGGTATGATTGGAGTCGGCTAGGTCCCTTCACCCACACAGCACGTTAGATCTAGATAGAGTTAAATAACTTCCCCTGGGGGTTGGTGAGACCAAAATAAAACCCCAGCTGAGATGAATGTGGTTAAACAGTCTCTCCTGAGGGCATACCTGGTTAATTACAGATTGCTCTGGCATATTTTCAAACAGTTTCCTCCCCTACTTCCTTGCAGAAGCAGGAGGGACTTTTGCAGTAGCTTGTGCCAGGAGAACCAAGCCAGCCTCCTGGGCCTCCTGACGAATGAGTCCCCCGGGGTTGGTAACATTCAGTCTGGTCCCCACCTGCCTCCAGCAATTGGTCAGCTACAGTTTAGTTTCTCCTGCCCTGGCATTGGCTTCCGACAGCCTTCTGCTGGGGAACATTGCGACTCTCTTTATCTACCCATTGTTCTAATTTTGAAGGTGGCATTTGTCCTTTGACCTCCCTTCTTTTACATATCTAAGAGTTACTAATTTTTCAAGTTATCTTTCTGTTCTTGCTGCTGTTGTTAGCAAGAATGGAGTGGTGAGCTCTAAGCTGCCTGTGGATGTAACTGGAAAGCATAAATCTTTGGTACTATATATATATATATATATATATATATATATATATATGCATATATATATATATATATATGCATATATATATATATGACATATGTGTCTGTGTGTGTGTGCATTGTGCGTGTAGATCCATTACTTTCTCATTGCTAGGACAATATACACAATCAGAAGCAGTTTGTGAAAGGAAAGGGGATTAATCTGGCTCGTAGTTCCACAGGGTAAAATCCCTCATGGTGGGGAAAACATGGCAGGATCACGAAGCAAGCGTCACATCGTCACACCAACGGGGAAGAAGACTGAGACCAGCAAGCAGAGGCAGGCTGTAACACCTAAAGCTCACCGCCAGAGACACATTTCCTCCATCAAGGCTCAACCTCCTAGAGGTGATGCAAAACGCATCCAGTCCTTGGGCTGGAGGGATGGCTTAGCAGTTAAGGCATTTGCCTGCAAAGCCAAAGGACCCAGGTTCGATTCCCCAGGACCCACATAAGCCAGATACACAAGGGGGCGCACATTCGTTTGCAGTGGCTGGAGGCCCCGGTCTCTCTCTCTCTCTCTCTCTCTCTGTGTGTGTGTGTGTGTGTGTGCCATGGGATATAGCAAGGAAAACTTGGGTGAAAACCCAGCAGGGGAAACTCTTAAGTCCTACAGTTCCATGTCAAACATCTGGGTAGCTCCTCCTCTACAGTGGTCTGCCTATAACCTCCTTTATGTGCAAGATCTGCCCTGAGCCCACAGGGGTTATATTTTTTGGGGGGCTGTCCATACTCCTTGTTTCTCCAGTGCCTTGGGGTCTCCATTGCAACTTGCAGGTCTTCTTGATGGCTTCATGCAACGTTTTCCTTTGGTCTGTCGACAGGAAACTCAATGCCGCCTCACCCTGTTCAGCCTAAGTGGCTCTCGGAAACCGTGGTGACACACATTACGGCCCTCTGTTGTTGGCAGCTCCACACTGCTGGGATGAACACTCAAACCAGACACAGTTTATGGGAGGAAGGGATGTATTTCCATAATGACAAAAGAAGCCACCTGCTCCCCCTTTTCACAGGCTCAAGGACAAATTCAAGAAAGACGAACCACACAGCCACAGAGCAAACTTGCTGCGGCCAAACCCCCCCAGGGCTCCCTCTGTATAGCTTAGGCTACAAATTAGATCTGCCCCCCACCCCAGGGACACCTCCCCCAGCCAGGTGGCTAGACATCCAAGTTTTATTAACAACACCTGACTCTACTAAGGGACATTCCGACTACCACATACTCTATGTATTATATTTTTTTTATTCCTCTCAAACCGGTACCACATGAGCTATGAGGCCAATCCACAGCTGTGAGGTTAGGATGAAGCCTGGAGCTCCCAGAACACAGCTGTAGCAGTCTCTGTCCCCTACCTTGACCTTGAGGATCAAGGACCTCTTTCAGCACTTTCCCTGCAAGCCCTTTTCTTTCAAAAGTATTCGCATTCTATCTTGAACCTTCTCTGGCTTTAGTCTTACTCTTATGGTATCTCTCCTGTTGGCCCAGTATAGAACATCTGGTTTATCCTTAATGATGGTAGTCTCTTTAACAATTATAGTGAGAGTGACTAGAGTTTCTATTGCCTGAGACTTTCAACTTGCTCTTGTTTCTTTCTGCGTCAGGCCTTTTATTTTTCATCTTTCTGTCCTGAGTGTTGCTCTCTTTCGTTGTACATCTGAATCAGAGCACACAAGAGAAGCCGCGTCATAGATTCATTGTCATTCTACCTTGAAACTTCCTCCACCAAGCACACAGGTTCATTACCTTGAAATTCAATGTCATTCAAAGTTCTCAGGGTATGTGCAGAATTCAGCCAGTTTCTTTGCCAAGATACCGCATGAATTGCTTCTAGCCCCACTCCTGAGAGAGAACCTTTTTGTCCTCTGAGGTCTCCTGAGTCTGCACTCTACCATCTACATTCGACATTTCTCTTGGCCCTCTGTGGCCTTTCAAACTCCTAACACAATGGCCATTCATCTCTGCTTCTCTAAGGGTTCTCTAAATCCAAAGTTTCAAATCTTTCCAGATTCTTCCCACAAACCAATTCCATTGCAGTAATGACCCACTCCTGGTAGAAATATTCTAAATATTCTACTATTAAATATTAAATATGTATTAAAAATATTAAATATTAAAATTAAAAAATATTGGGCTAGAGAGATGGCTTAGTGGTTAAGCGCTTGCCTGTGAAGCCTAAGGACCCCAGTTTGAGGCTCAAGTCCCCAGGACCCACGTTAGCCAGATGCACAAGGGGGCGCACGCGTCTGGAGTTCGTTTGCAGTGGCTGGAAGCCCTGGCGCGCCCATTCTCTCTCGCTCTCTATCTGCCTCTTTCTCTCTGTATGTCGTTCTCAAATAAATAAATAAAAATGAACAAAAAAATTTTTTTAAAAAATTAAAAAATATTAAATATTCAATTACTTTCTTATTGCTGCAACAAAATATCCCACTAGTAGCAGCTAATGGAAAGAAAGGGGTTTAATCTGACTTGCAGTTCCAGAAGGTAGAACCCATCATGGTGGGAAAAATATGGCAGGAGCAGGGGGCCTGCATCACCAAGTTAGCACAGAGGAAGAACAGCAAGAACGTCAGAGCTGGCCTTGAGATCTACCCCCAGTGACACACGACCTCCATCAAAGTTCTACCTCTTAAATGTTCTACAACCTTCCAGAACAGTGGCACCATCCAAGGATTAAGTATTCAAACCCGTAAGTGTTTGGGGAGAAGGCACATTTTATATTCAAACCACCATAATACCCGAGAGGGCCAAGAAGACCACCTGGCAGATCAAGCATGTGCTGTGTGAGAAGAGTACCTGAGTTCTTATCCCCGGATCCCGGATGCTGAAACTGATTTCTGTAATCCCAATGTACCCATGCCAGGATGGGGGGTGTAGACGGGAGAATTTCCCCCATAAAGTCATAGAACAGCCACGAATAAGGAGAGACCTTGCCCAAGCAAGGTGGACAATGAGAACCAAATTCTGAATTTCTCCTTTGACCTCCACAAATGGACTGTGGCATGCTTGTATGTACATATACACACACACATGAAAAAATTAAACTTTGTACATATGTATGTGTACACAGAGACGCACAGGACTATGTGCACTAAAGATTTGTAATAAAGGGCGTGGGTTCTGTGAAAACCAAACAAAGGGCTGGGGAGATGGCTTAGAGGTTAAGGCGCATGCCTGCAAAGCCTAATGACCCAGGTTCGATTCTCCAGGTCCCATGTAAGCCAGATGCACATGGTGGTGCATGCATCTGGAGTTTGTTTGCAGTGGCTAGAGGCCCTGGCAGACCCATTCTCTCTCTCTCTCCCTCTCTGTCTCTCTCTCTCTCATAAATAAATAAAAATAAAATCTTTAAAAAATCTACCTAGTAATTTAAGCCTCTAAGGTTTATAGAAACTTTTTATTTTTCAGTGAGGGAAATTTGTTCACCTATCATTATCCACCTGGATATTTTACCTGATGTAGCAGATAGTTTCAGGTTCACTGAGATGAACTTCCAGAACAGACTCAGTTATGGAGGAAGGGATATTTATTGAAGCTTTCAGATCCAGGGGAAGTTCCATAATGGCAGAAGAAGCTGGCCTGCCTTCACAGGTCCAAGCAGAGAGAGAAGCCTAAGCCAAAAGCCACACAGCACAGCACACTTCAGGAACTCCAGCTAGGCACACTTTGCACATCTTTAGATTGAAATCTGAAACCCACCACCACACCTTAAGATCCACCCAGTGACACTGCGTCCAGCCAGGTGGCTGCAGATGCCAACTACAAACTAATAAAATACTGAATATATTGGGGGTCATCTATTCAAACTACCACACCTGATGAGACAACAGAGTCTGAGCAGGAGCTTTGGGGAGGGTGAGATCTCAAAGAAAACGAACACAGTGGGAAAAGTATAAGCCTCTTTATTTCCCCCACTCCAATCTGTTCTATATGTTCTCCCTTCAATAACAGTGAGCAAAGAAAGTCAAGAAAATCTCCCCCCACAAAGCCCCCTAAAATTTAGGGTCAGAAAAGGCATCAGAAGCAACACTTTAATCTTCAAAGAAAATATAGCCCCCCCCCAAAAAAAAATGGTTAAATGAGGGCTGGAGAGATGTCTCAGTGGTTAAGGCACTTGTCTGCAAAGCCTAAGGACTCAGGTGTGATTCCCCAGAATCCAGGTAAAGCCAGATACACAAAGTGGCACGTGCATCTGGAGGTCATAAAAGGCTAGAGGCCCTGGTGTGCCCATTCTCTCTCTCTCTCTCTCTCCTTCCAAATAAATAATTCTTTTTTAAAAAATAAAAGGTTAGCCGGGCGTGGTGGCGCACGCCTTTAATCCCAGCACTCGGGAGGCAGAGGTAGGAGGATCGCCTTGAGTTCGAGGCCACCCTGAAACTCCATAGTGAATTCCAGGTCAGCCTGGGCTAGAGTGAGACCCCACCTCTAAAAACCAAAAACAAAAAAATAAGATAAAATAAAATAAAAGGTTAAATAACTTACCCAAAGTTATACACTAAGTTTGATAATGAGACATTACAATCCAGGCTTCTTCTGTTATTTTTTTTCTACTTAACCTTTGTAATTTCAAAAGTTTTTAAATACAACTTTTATCACATACAACTGATTTTCTCACTGTTTTGTTTACAATTTAAACAGCAGGTCATGACATACCTTCTTCTATGGACCCCAACCTCTCACCTCAGTTTCATCCCAAAAGTAGTTTTATGGGCTGCAGGGATGACTGAGTGGTTAAGGCGCATGCCTGCGAAGCCTAAGGATCCCGGTTCGATTCTCCAGGTCCCACATAAGCCAGATGCACATAGTGACACAGGCTTACGGAATTCATTTGCAGTGGCTAGAGGCCCTGGAGTGCCCATTCTCACTGTCACTCTTTCTCTCTGTGTCTCTAATAAATAAATAAAAATTTAAACATCTTTTTTAAAAAAGAGAGAAAGCCAGGTATGGTGGTGTACACCTTTAGCCCCAGCACTTAGGAGGCAGAGGGAAGAGGAGTTCGAGGCCACCCTGAGACTAGATAGTGAACTCCAAGTCAGCCTAAGCTAGAGTGAGACCCTACTTCAGAACCCTCTCCCCCTAAAATACAGTAATTTTATACTTTGTAGTGGTATTTTTAATTTAGCTCACCATGCGATTAGTTTCTATAAAGGGTTTTCATACGTATCTTCTGTTTTACAGCTTCTGTAGAAGGGTATGCTATAATTCGCCATTAAAAGCAGCTATCTTTGAATGGTGAACATATTCAGCTGACGGAGTTTCCAGAAAAAAATAGTTTAAGTACCCTTCAATTTCTCTTCTAGGTCCAATGAGCCACATCCAGGTCGCACTGTGGTGGGTATCACCGGAAAAGTCCCATTTTCCTTCTCTCTCCTCTCCAAAACGCAGATTTGCAAACACAAAACTCTCACCCCAGGACATTAAGGGTCATCTCGGAGAATTTTTACTCCAAGCCCACGAGTTAAATTATGCAACTGTATTCCAAAAGTGAGATCGAGAGGCAAAAATTCATAGCAAATTAAATTCAGAAATGTCAGCAGAAAGTGCCCCAAATATTTTTATAGAAAAGCCTTGTCAGTTTGGGGAGCGGTTGTAAGAAAAAGGATCGCAATTCTTTCAACAGGTCCTATGTGGGACACAGAAATTTCCTAACGAATGGGTGTTGCGAGGGACATTAAAGACGCAGCACATTGTTTCAATCAGGCCTCCCGGCTGTAGCCCTGCATGTGATTTCTAATGTCATTTCGTTTTCAGAGCCTTTAACGCCAGTCCTCTTAGCAAGAGGGGGGCCCGTGAGTCACCAGGCCAGCCTGAAGCAGAATGTCATGTACAAGTTACAGTTGACCTAATTAAGCTGAATTTCAGAAGCTGCACATTGATCGCTAAGCAAATACAAAATTGCGTGCCCTCCAGGAGTCAACGTTCAGTTAACAAAGATACGCGTTTGGAGTTAAGTCCCAAGCCTTCGTTTCTTTGCGGCCACTCAAGCGATGTCATTGTTAAAGATGGCTGATAACGATGCCCATTGAGTCTCGTCCTGAGATCAGCTGTGTGACCCGAGGGCTCACTGCTGAAGCCATCTTCTGTGTCACTCATTCTTTCTCTCCAGTCGACCAAATAATGGCAGGACAACCTCTCTCTTCCCTGCACTCACCCACCCCCAGGCATCTTTGGGTTGATATTAGTATACTTGGCAATAACTACAACCTGCAGGTGGCAGCCATACGGAAGGTGGAAATACAATACATCCTTCTTAAAATGTAATTTATTTTAATATTGGGGGGAAAGTGTTTGAAAACTGAAAGAGTCTGAACAAATGGACCGCTACAGGCGATGTTTTATACTTAAGAGTTTCTAACCACCTATAACGAGATGGGCGTGGTCCTTGGGAAGAAAGCTAAAACGTGTCAATGTCCTGAATATGAACTTAGAACAAAGACGGTTAAACACATGAGGAATTCTATTATGCTCAGTTGTCACAATCGGGCATCTAATTTTCAGGTGGATTTTGTTTTCACTCTCTAACAACTTTTAGAAATCGCATAAATTGGGCTGGAGAGATGGCTTAGCGGTTAAGCGCTTGCCTGCGAAGCCTAAGGACCCCGGTTCGAGGCTTGATTCCCCAGGACCCACGTTAGCCAGATGCACAAGGGGGAGCACGCGTCTGGAGTTCGTTTGCAGTGGCTGGAAGCCCTGGCGCACCCATTCTCTCTCTCTGCCTCTCTCTCTGTGTCACTCTCAAATAAATAAAAACGAACAAAAAAATTAAAAAAAAAAAGAAATCACATAAATAGCAACGCTCGCCAAATTTCAAGTCAAGATCTATTGATGCATAAAATGCCCTTTTTTTCAAATAACATTATGTTCACAATAAATGCTATGAAAATAACCTGCAATGCAATTTTCTTAGGTGTCTAAGGGAGTTGGGGCAGTGGCTCAGTGGTTAAAGGCACTTGTTTGCAAAGCTTGGTGGCTGGGTTCGATTCCCCAGTACCCACATACAACCAGATGCACAAAGTGGTGCATGCATCTGGAGTCTGTTTGCAGTGGCAGGAGCCCTGGTGTGCCCATTCCCATGCCCTCTCTCCTTGTAAATAAAGAAACAAATAATAAAATTTCCATAGGTGTTTAAAACTTAAGAGGATTTAAAATAATCTTGAAATGTGGATTACCTTGATTAATCTGGGGCTTTAATAGAACCAACTCAGACTAAAAATCCAGATACAGTCATTTCTTTTGACTAGGAAATGTCTGGGTCCACGTGGTCAGTGAGCCTACGTCCTGCAATTTATTTGGGATGCTGGGAACCAGCCACTTGCCAATCCTTAAAGTACAGAAATCTACTTGAAATGAGGAAAAATCTCATTGAGCCCATCATACGCACAGAAATGGAAATATCTGCCCATAGGATATAAATTTAGTCTGACCTCTAATATTTCCTCCCCATGAGGACATTGAAATAAATTAAATTTTGGAGGACACTGAAATAAATTAGCATTTTGAGTACTCAAGTGGACAGTGTCTGTTGTCTCCAATGACTCTGAGGTCTTCTCTGGTACTCATTAACCTACATACTCTAGCTCCCTATTTATTTTACTTTTCTACAGTGCTCAGGTACTAATTAGTTTCAACTTATGGTCACCATTCGCTGAGATCCAAGTTCCATCTTTGTTTCCTTTCCAATCATGTTCTAAGCAGTGAATGAGCTGATCACGACGGTGCACACCAATTATCCTGGAACTCAGGAGGCTCTTGAGTTTAAAGCCTGCCTGGGCAACGTAGCGAGACTTGACTCAGAGAAACAAAAACCTAGAAGAACCAAATGAGTTTTTTTTTAATCCTAAAATTCTGACTTTTTTATTTTTTTACTTGATGTAGTTATACGCCGTATGCACGCCTTTGAACAACCAAGACGGCTGTGTTAAAGTCTTGAGGCTTTCTGAGGATGTGTCCTTCAGCTGCACCGTGAACAGCTCACATTGCTGGTGTCGTGAGGGTCCTGCGATGCGTCTTCACCTAAGCAACGAAAACAAGAGGGAAGGAAGGACTGGACTGTGGTCATAGATGTGACCAAACAGTTGCTCTGTATGCATAAGGCCCTGGGTTCTATCTCAAGGACAGAATAGTAGATAGATGATAATAGATAGATGAAAGATAGATAGATGATAGAAGATAGATAGATAGATAGATAGATGATAGATAGATAGATAGATAGATAGATAGATAGATAGATAGATAGATAGATAGATGATAGATAGATGGATGATAGATGGATAGACAGATAGATAGGTGATAGATATATGGATGATAGATAGATAGATAGATGATAGATATATGGATGATAGATAGATAGATAGATAGATAGATAGATAGATGATAGATGGATAGATGATAGATGAGAGATTAAAGTGGTTTAGACTGTGGATGATCATGTGTTTCTGTACACACTTCCTCTCTGGAGATCTTCCTTCAAAAGGCAGTTGAACCCAGAAGTTTCCAAATATGATTTAACAGAACCAAATATTTGGGACTTTAAGAAAATGAATACCAAACTCCTGACTCAATCTGGTGTCACCAGCCAGGATGACAGAAGGTGACTAGTATGATCATAAATCATGACACCGACCAGCAAATAATGTTTCTGTCCACGAAAGGACACTCACAACGTGGGCTGCGTGGACTATGTAGGAAACGCCTCTCTAAAAAGTGAAACTGCATTTCTTTCCAATGTCACTGTAGATTCATGTAGTCATTTACTTGCCAAACATTTAAGTGCACAGATGGGGCTGTAACAACCTCTAATGGGTGTAACTTAAGACAGAACAGATGACTGGCCAAGCGTATTAATCAAACTCTTCCAAGCTGCAAATTAGAAAAGAAACCAATCAAATAGTGCCTTTTCCTTGCAGATGTTAAGCAAAACATATTCAGCCTTACTCCTATAATTACAGCATTAGGGGACCAACATCAAAGTAAATAAAAACTGTACCAAAGAAAAGCCGATGAAAACTTACAAGAAAGTTAATCATCATTTTCAGAGAATATGACATAGCTATAGAATATTATCGATTTCAATTATGAACTCATTCATTGCCTTCAAGTAAGGGGACCTGGTGTTAGAAGAGAAAATACAGTTCTGGTGGGGACTCGAGTTGTGTTCTAACCACATAGTATCTTACATTTATCACCAGCAGCTGCAGTTGATTTAAAAAAAAAAAAAAAAACTTTTTTTAAAGTTTTTTTCTTTTTTCTTTTTTTCTTTTTTGGCCAGGCTTCATTTAAGCCTTTTAAGTACCAAGAAAAAAAAGTAAGAATCTCCCAGATTTGGGAGGATTCAAAGCAAATGTTATCAACTGGACTTCACATTAAATGCTACGGTGAGTACGAACAGTGTTTCTTCACAGCCCACCTGCAGGATGCTCAGGAAATAAATGAGGGTCCGGGAGGATGAGTCTCCTCACAGATTTATCAGCATACACTTTGTCCCTTTGCTCCTTCCCATCCCTTAACGCCCCCGTGACTGAACCCCACTAAGTCATCGCCCACACAGTGACCGAGGCCAGGGGGGTCCCTTGCTGGGCCTCAGTGTCAGTGCGGAGTCCATCACACATACCACACTAGCAGCCCTCGCTTGAAGACGGAGCTGCGGTCAATCAAAAGCTATAACTACCCCTGCTCCCGTCAGTCTGTCTCCTCTCGAAGCATCCATTTAGCCCAGAAGTGCAACAAAATTTATAGCCTGGACTTTTATTGTGCGGAGTCTGAGCACAGCGCGGAACCCTATACTCATGCCTTAAAAGCCTGTAAGAAATTCAGGCCCTGAGTTCGTTTCAGCCAATAGGAGAGGTCGGCAATAAGACGGCACCAGGCCTGAAATTTATCTGTTTGATTCTCCACTCTCGTCAGCTATTACTGGACTTCTGACGATGGGACAGCTAAAGAAAATGACTGGGTGGCAGCAATTTTGCTGTTTTAAATTGTTTTTTTTTTTTGTTTTGTTTTGTACAATATATTTGTTGAAAATTTCAGATGGCAAATGTTGTCTGAGAAGCACTTTCTTAAAAGTAAATTGTAGGGACTATATTTGAGGTTTATGGCATGATTCCGTGGCACATGTATGGAGAAGAAAATAACAATTATTTGTGACACAGGTTGGCTATCCATCATCCCACCTCTTCTTGGGGGGAAAACAGCTAATATCTACTAATTTAGCAAAGCTTTCTAAAATAAAATGATTTTCTTGACTTTGATTCTGCAGTTGTACATTAGATGTTTGAACTAACCATCCTATATATCTGTTCTATTATTATTATTATTATTATTATTATTATTTTGGTTTTGCAAGGTAAGGTCTCGATGTAGCACAGATTGACCTGGAATTCAGGGTGGACTTGAACTCATGGCAATCCTCCTACCTCTGCCTCCCAAGTACTGGGATTAAAGGCGTGCGCCACCACGCCCAGCTCATATCTGTTATTAATGTCCTTTGACATACATCTCTTCATTCCCAAAAGCGTTCTTTGGTACCTACTTTCATTCTCACCAGATATATGAGGGTTTTTAATTTTTTTTTAAAAAAGTTCATTTATTATTATTTTCAAGGAGAGAGAAAGACAGAATGGGTGTGCCAGGACCTCTTGCCACTGCAAACAAACTCCAGACACATACACCACTTTGTGTATCTGGCTTTACATGCGTAACTAGGGACTTGAAGTTGGGTCATCAGGCTTACAAGCAAGCGCCTTAACTGCTAAGCCATCTCTCAAGCCTCAGATGGTGTTTATTTTATGTTCCATATATAGTTAACATAATTCAATAGTTGTCTTTTTTATTATTTCTGTGCATGGCTTACTTCTTGGACTAGTAACCTCCAAGTCTATCCATGTCTTTGGGAAATGGCAAGATCTCTGTCTTGTGAATAATATTGCATTTACACAAGCAAAAATACACCGTTTTCTTCATCTGTCAGCCCAGTGGTGGGCATTTTAGGTTATTTTCTCATATTGGATGTGGTGAATATGTGCAAATATGTGAACTCGAGAGTGTGAACATCTGTGTGAGATGTCATTTCATCGCCTTTGGGATCATACCAGAATAGGGCTTCTGGGTTCTATTCTTTTGCTATTGTTGTTTGATTGGTTGCTTCTGAGGTAGGGTCTGACCTGGAACTCACTCTGTCATCCCAGGCTGCCCTCGAACTCACAGAGACCCTCCTACCTCTGTCTTCTGAGTACTAGGATTAAAGGCGTGCCCCACCATGCCCGGCTGTTTCTACTCTTCATTTAGTGAGCTGCATGCTGTTTTCCAAATAGTTTGTATACCTATCCATGTCTGACGGCTCCCTTGTTTCCATAACCAGCCACACTTGTTAGCTCTTTTCAGAAATAGCCATTCAAAGCCAGGGCGTGGTGGTGCACGCCTTTAGTTCCAGCACTCGGGAGGCAGATGTAGGAGGATCGCCGTGAGTTCAAGGCCTCCCTGAGATTGCATAGTGATTAGATAGGTCAGCCTTGGCTAGAGTGAGACCCTACCTCAAAAAAAAGAAAAAGAAATAGCCATTCTTATGAGAAGGATGCAAATGAAATGTAATGATAAAAGCAGTTGAGTGTCTGTTGGTAATTTTGATGCCTTCGTTGGAAAAAAAAAAAATGTCTGTTCACATCCTTTGTCTACTTTAGTGGGCTTTCTGCTATTGAGTTGTAAGAATTCCTTTGTTTTTAATTCTGTGTGTGCTGGAGAGAGATGCACACGGCAGTTAAGGCACCTGACTGCAAAGCCTAATGACCAGGGTTCGATTCCCCAGTGCCCATGGAAAACCAGATACACAAAGTGGTGCATGGATCTGGAGTTCGATTTCAGTGGCTGAAGGCCCTGGGCATGCCCACTTCTCTCTCTTTCCTCATGCAAATAAGTAAACAAAATACTAATTCTGGGGGCTGGAGAGATGGCTTAGTGGTTAAGCGCTTGCCTGTGAAGGCTAAGGACTCCGGTTCGAGGCTCGATTCCCCAGGACCCACGTTAGCCAGATGCACAAGGGGGCGCACGCGTCTGGAGTTCGTTTGCAGTGGCTGGAAGCCCTGGCGCGCCCATTCTTTCTCTATCTATCTGCCTCTTTCTCTCTCTCTCTCTCTCTGTCACTCTCAAATAAACAAATTTAAAAAAATGAACCAAAAAAAATATTTAAAAAAAATACTAATTCTGTGTGTGTGAGTGTGCGTGTGTAATACGAGGTATGTGCCTTCACGTGTGTGGCACTGGTAGTGTCCAGGCCGATGCCTGCCTGTGACCCCAGCAGGGTCACCTGTGGTGGCCAGACGGAAAGGTTGGTTTTCCCCTCCGTCACATTTCTGCTCATGTTTACTTGAGTTTGACACTTGCTCATCCCAGAACTTGCTGTTTTTCATTTTATTTTATTTTTATTATTTTTTTTTTTTTGAGAAAGAAAAGGGTAGGAAGACAGAGGTGGAGGGAGAGAATGGGCAAACCACATCCCCCAGCCACTATAAACGAACTCCAGACGCATGCGCCACTTGTGCATCTGGCTTCTGTGGGACCTGGAGAATCGAACCTGGGTCCTTAGGCTTTGCAAGCAAGCACATTAACCTTTAAGCCATCTCTCCAGGCCATGCTGTTCTACTTTTGTGGTTGTGTTTTCTTTCCCACAAGCTCGTGATTCTCGAGTCTCCACCACCCCCCCCCCCTACGGAATGGGCGGAGGAAAGGTTATAGGTGTGTGTGGCGTCTCCCAGCTCTTGTCATGGGTCCTGAGGCTCAAACTCGGGAGAATTCTCCTGTCTCCCTGGGCCCTTGTGCTGGCACAGGAAGTGTTCGTAACCGCTAAGCCATCCCTCCAGCCTGGGTTGTAAGACCTCTTTAATTTTTTTTAAATTTATTTATTTGAGAGCGACAGACAGAGAGATAAAGAGGCAGATAGAGAGAGAGAATGGGTGTGCCAGGGCCTCCAGCCACTGCAAACGAACTCCAGACACATGCGCCCGCTTGTGCATCTGGCTAACGTGGGTCCTGGGGAAGCGAGCCTCGAACCGGGGTCCTTAGGCTGCACAGGCAAGCACTTAACCGCTAAGCCATCTCTCCAGCCCGTAAGACCTCTTTATAAAGGTTAGATATTAAACCTTCATCTGAGGTGCAGTTTGCATTTTTACTTTTTGGAAACAGTTTTAGAATGGCAATACTTGGTAACTTCCTCTCTCATGCATTTGGTTAATGATGCTGATGAGGAAAGCCAAGGGAAAAAGAAACAAGGTATTTCTCTTTATTCAGACTGCTTTCATACTATGCAATATACAGGGTATCTGCTTCCTCAACCCAGACCCACACTTCATATCACAGCTCCCAGCTTTATTGTGCTTTTTTTTCTCCTAGCGGTCATCACTCTCAGACACACTATGTGTGCAATAATACACACAGATTTGTGCATTTTGCTTGTGGCCTGTTTGAATGAATTCCAGCCCCGTGAAGGATTACCCATCATAGGACCTGCAGTTGCCTATGCTGATAAATTGTGATGGAGGCATTGTGTCCATTCACAAAGTACCCATTGTGCACCCACTGTATGTATGCCATGCGCTGCTGCAATGGGTGGCAATACAGCAATGAACCCAATGGGCAAAACAAAAGTTCTCTGGGCTGGAGAGACAGCTTAGCTGATGAGGTGCTTGCCTGCAAAGCCAAAGGACCCAGGCTTGATTCCCCAGGACCCACATAAGCCAGATGCATAAGGGGGAACACACATCTGGAGTTTGTAAGCAGTGGCTGGAGGTCCTTGCATGCCCATTCTCTCCCTCTCCCCCTCTCTCTCTCTCTTTCTCTATCTCTCTATCTCTCTCCCTCTCTCTCTATCTCTCTCCCTCTCTCCCTCCCTCCCTCCCTGTCTATCACTCTCTTTCTCTCTCTCTCAAATAAATAAATAAAAATAAATACATTCTCTTGCCTCACTATGAAATTATGTGCAAAGATAGCCATCTGGTAAAATGCTATTTATTTTAAAAAATTTTCTGAAATATTTTAATTTATTTATTTTCAAGCAAAGAAAGATAGGAGAGAGAGAGAGACAAAGAGAATAGACGCAGCAGGGCCTTTAGCCAGTGCAAACCAACTCAAGCTGCATGCGGCGCTCTGTCCATCTGGCTTGATGTGGGTATTGGGGAATCATGGGCTCTGCTCGACAACCCCAGAAGGCTACAGCAAAGCTAATGGTACTAGCCATGACCTGACAGGCTATGCCAGGGGGCAAACTGTTAGTGTATGTTTTGTTGTGACTTCTGACTTGCCTTCTTTGTGTTCCTTTAATTTTTTATATTTTATTTATTTATTAGAGAGAGAGAAAGAGAGAGGGGGGGCATGCTAGAGCCTCCAGCTGCTGCAAACAAATTCCAGACGCATGTACCACCTTGGGCATCTAGCTTATGCGGCTCCTGGGGAATCAAACCTGGGTCCTTTGGCTTTGCAGGTAAGTGCCTTAACAACAAAACCATCTCTCCAGCCTTAACTCTCCTTCTTGCTGACCAAAGGGAAACATGTGGAAACAGAAAGAGAGAAAGGAAGAGGGAAAACATGGATAGTACAAAACCAATTAGGAGGTGAGGTCATTGCTTAGTGCACCTGTCATTAATTAATCATTAAGATTGGCCATTAACTTTTGTCTGTTCTTTCTGGTGGCCTGAAGCTTGGAAGAAAGTTGAACAACTCTTCTGAGAGACAAACCCTTCGTGGGCTCCAGCTCTGGGAATCCATTCATAAGTACAGCCAACTCATTCAAACTCCCTGGACCTCAGTCTCCTTAGCTCAAAAGCAGGACTTACAGGCAAAAACACTGGTGCCTATACAGCCATCACACTGTGATTACTTCTCTGCTTGCAAATAAATGACTAGAAACATTAATAATGGCAATGATAAATATTGAAAAAATACAATCTAGTGTTAGAAATAATCACAAAGTAAAGACTTTGTAACTCAATATTTGTTAGTAAAGAATCACTGCAAGTATAAAAATAATTAAATTTAGGGATGGAGGGATGGCTTAGCCATTAAGGCAGTTGCTTGCAAAGCCAAAGGACCCAGGTTCAATTCCCCAGAACCCACCTAAGCTGGATGCACAAGGGGGCACATGCATCTGGAGTTTGTTTGCAGTGGCTGGAGGCCCTGGCATGCCCATTCTCTCTCTCTCTCTCTCTTTCTCTCTCCCTCTTTCTCTGACAAATATATAAATTAAAAAAAGAAATATTTAAAAAACTAAATTTAATCTAAAAAAGGAATGCTTTTTTTAAAACCTTCATTACTGCTTCACTAAACTGCACAAGTCACTTCTTCCTTTTCTTTCCTTCATCCATCCTTCCTTTCCTTTCCTCTCTTCTCTTCCCCTCTCTCTTTCTTCCTCTTACTTGAAGCCATTGACCTTACATTAGAGCACCAGTGTGCGTCTGGGGCTGTTTCAGCTCAAAGTCATCTGTTGGTACAATGTGCCCTGAAGGTTGAGGTGGCATAGAAGCTGGGGGCCCAGGGATCAGCCCAGCTGATGCTGAGTGAGCTTGAGGGGCACACAGCAGAGAAGGCTCAGAAACTCCGATGATCCCAGAGCTGCATCTTAACACTGAATGGAATTGCTCAGGTACACAGGGGAGGAGACGCGTCTTCTCAGGGGTGGAGAATATGAGGGAGCCCAGAAGGAGAGTGGGAAGATTTTGAGATGGGGTTAGAGCCTCAAAGCAATTCTAGGTTAAGAATTTTTAACTTGAGTCAGAAGGTGATGGGCTCTAAAGAGATCAGTCCACAGCGAGAGTAGTGGGACAGAGAAAGACATCAGTCTGCCTTGGGCCTAACTTAAGGCAGGGAACATACAGAACAGAGTCAAGAGATAAGAGGCCAGGCAAGGCTGGAGGGATGGCTTAGCTGTTAAGGCGCTTGCCTGCAAAGCCAAAGGACCCAGGTTTGATTCCCCAGAACCCACCTAAGCCAGATGCACAAAGTGGTACATGCATCTGGAGTTTGTTTGCAGCAGCTAGAGGCCCTGGTGAGTCCATTCTCTCCCTCCCTCCCTTCCTCCCTATCTCTCTCTCTCTCTCCCCCTATTTCTCTGTCAAATAAATAAATAATAAAATATATTTTTAAAATAGGCAACAGTGGCCAGATTTAACGAACAAATGAATGAGAAATGGGTTGTAGAAAGAAAACAGGAATGAAGGAGAGACTGAAGGAAGGCTGGGTCTAAGGGCGTGGTTCTTATACACCAGGAAGACAATGACTCCCTTCACAGTGACAGAGGAGTCGTGAAGAAGAGTAAGTTGCAGAGACGAAGTGACAAGGTCAGGCTGGAGGGATGGCTTAGTGGTTAAGGCATTTGCCTGCAAAGCCAAAGGACCCTGGTTCGATTCCCCAGGACCCACGTTAGCCAGATGCACAAGGGGGCACACACGTCTGGAGTTCGTTTGCAGTGGCTGGAGGCCCTGGTGCACCTATTCTCTCTCTCTCCCTCTCCCCCTCCCCTGGTCTCCTCTCTGACTATAATAAATAAATAAAAATAAAAAAATTTAAAAAGTGACCAGGTCCATCCTGGAGCTGACCAGAAGTAGGATGCATAGGCAGAGAGGGTGGGTAAGTTTGTGTAGGGGGTGTTTCTCCAAACAGGGAAACTTAGGCCCAACGAGGCTGTATGAATTCGTCAAGAGCACACAGCCCATAGAGATAGAGGCAGAGTCAAGGCCCAAGTGTGCCCAGGTATTTCTGTGCCCTGCCATGATGCCATCTGTCTTCAGTCCTTAGCAGCAATGACACAAGATAAGTTCGCCGGTCATAGAACTGCTAGTAAGTCACTCACAGTTTCTGTTGTGTTAACTGTTTCTTCCTACAAGGAGGATGAAGGTTTGTAAGACTCAGAAGACCCAGGAAGATCACGAAACTTACCAGAACCTGGAAACTCAACAAGTTTTAGGACTGGGCTGGAGAGCTGCCTTAGTTGTTGAGGTACTTGCCTTTGAAGCCTAAGGACCCAGGTTCAATTCCCCAGTATCCACATAAGCCAGATGCACGTGGTGGCACGTGTGTCTGGAGTTCGTCTGCAGTGGCTAGAGGACCTGGTGCGCCTTTTCATTCTCTCTCTCTCTAATAAATAAGTAAAGTAAAAGCTTCTAAGACTCACCAGGCCCCTTTCTGAATGTGTAGTGAACAGTACGCAATTGCTAGAGGAAGTGATCCCAGCGGAGCTATTTTAAGTCGAGCAAAGAACATCCGCGCTGTCTGTTCATGAGTCACCAACACTGGAGGACACTGTTGGTTGGTGTGGCTCTTTGGAACCCCCCCCCCCGCCCACCCCGTGCTCCTCTAAATATCCCCAGGAAACTCACTGGTTCGCTAAGCCAGTCTTGGGTGCAATCATTTCACTAGATATTGGTGTCCTATCTCGGGGTCACTTAGACATTCGCACGTCCCCAGGAAGAGTCACACAGTTGTTTCTATTCTGATAAGTTGCAAAGTATAGGAAGGGGGCTGGAGAGAGGGCCTAGCGATGAAGACACTACCTATGTGGACTCGGGTTCGATTCCTCAGGACCCATGTAAAGCCAGGCGCACAAGGTGACACATGCTTCTGGAGTTTGTTTGCAGTGGCTGGAGACCCCACCATGCCCATTCTCTCTCTCTCTCTCTCTCTCTCTCTTTCTCTGACAAAGAAATAAATAAAATTTTTTTTCAAAAATGTTTAAATTAATGAAAAGAATTTGCCTCCAGGAATGTCCTCAAAGAGCACTTAACCTAATTTAATCAGCTTGAATTAGTAATCAATAATTTGATAGATTTGTTCCGTTTTGGATTCAAAGCACAGGACTGATGTACTCAGGAACTTTCTAATGTCTCAAAGTCTGAACTGATTGGAGTGTGACTCCAAATACCAAAGATAAGGAGATTTGGCAAAGCAGAAGTTATGATAACTTTCCCTATCTGCCCTGTCTCCTAGCTCAACTCCAAGTTGAAAGCGTGGATGAATGAAAATGTACTCCCTGGTGAGTTGTCCCCTGTGAACTCGTGACCTTCAGGGGTGGGCGCCAGGCTTCAACTTTATAAGAATCTATTGGTCTTCAGAATTTCCTCATGGTGAAGTTAGAGACGGCAAATGTCGTAAGGAAAGTCACATTTTCCAATGTTTGCCCAGTCCATCTCCCAAGGTGACCATCCTCATGAGCTGAACTTCTGTCTGAACTCCTCAGACACTTGTGCCCTGTGCCTGAACTTTCAAGAAAGTGACCCAAGAACCCAGTTGCGTGTCCAAAGTGTGATTTACTTTCCAGTCTAATGTTTTCCAGGTCTAGCTGTGAGATCACTGCTCATTAAATGGTTAAATAACAGCCGAAACTGTAAAATGACACATGTCAGAATTTCTCAACCTACCTGGCAAAAAGGCCAATTTTTCAGTATGTTTATCCTGCCCACCCTTCTTCTTATTTATTTATTTTTCTTTGAGGCGCTCTCTGGTAAAACAGAAGCATTGTGACCTTCAACAAGGATTAGAAACTTGGCCGGAAGGGAGCAAACCCTTTGCTGAGAAGAGCCTGACATGGCTTCTAGGGGAGTTTACCCTGGGAGTAGATAGTATTAGCAAATACTGAAAATAATTTGCTGTATGTGAACTTTAATAAAAAAAAAAATAGACAGCCTAATATTTACACAGCTCCTTCCACTCAGAGAACTGCAAACATGTCTTCCCTTCCAGGGGCCACCTTGGCTCCATTACTCACCCTTTCCCTACTGGGGGGCAGTTCTAGCCAAGTCACACTGGTGGCCGCCTTGGCCATATCCCCAAAAGGAGTCCCATCCGTTTCCACTCCTGACATTCTTGGTGGAACCCAGTCATTGCTCCACGCCTATCTCTTCCTCCCTCCTCCCAGTGGTTCACAGAAATGGCCAGCGCTTACAACTTCACGCTGACCGAACAAGACCTCAAAGAACGGATTTCCAAACTGTCCAACACACAAGTCTGTCAAGATCTCACAAGTTCTCGCTTTAAAGTCTTTATTCTTAAATGGCAGTGATTGAAAGTCCCATTATTTCAATTGTGTTCTTCCCCCTTTCTGTCCTGATTGCCCGCGTTATATGACATGGGAACTTCTCGTCACTAATTTTGTATCACATCCCCTTGCAGAATGAGCCATAGAAATAAGTCCTCATTCTTAAACTATATATAGACATATAATTTATTTATTATTTATTTGCAAGCAGAGTGAGAGAGAATTAAAATGGGTGGACCAGGGCCTCTAGCCACTGCAAACAAACTCCAAGATGCATGTGCCACTCTGTACATCTGGCTTTAGATGGGTACTAGGGAATCGAACCTGGGTGGTTAGGCTTTGCAGGCAAGCACCTTAACCACTGAGCAATCTCTCCTAACCCAACTCTTCATTCATAACTTTGCCTCTCTAAGCTTTTTCTTTGGCTTATTGCATCCCGTTATTATTCTCACTTCATATATCTTCGACCATCTCCAAGTTTGGTGTTCCTCTGCACTCCGGTTAGACCCTCTCTCACCGGTCTGACCATGGCGAGTATGTCAGCACAAGTCCTCCTGTTGACTTCGGTAGTTAATGCCCAGCCTTGAGTTCATCTTTAAGAAATCACTTTTGGGAGGCTGGGGAGCTGGCTCAGGCCAGCATGAGGACTAGGGTGCAGATTCCCAGCGCTCAGGTAAACATGGGGTGGACATGGCAGCCTGCCTGTGTGCAGGAAGTGGATATGGGGGATCTCTGAGAGCTGATTTGGTGGGCCCTGTATTCAAAGGAGAGACCCTGAGGTGGAGAGTGATCAGGGAAAGTGCACAGTGTCAACCTCTGCCCTGTACACATGTGCGTGAATACCCACCCACACACACACACACACACGTGAACATGTGCCATCCACGTGTACACGCACAATTACTTTTGGTGTTCTGACCTTTGCTTAACTTTTTCATTTTTTGACATTTTATTTTTATTTATTCATTTGGCAGAGAGAAAGAGAGAGACAGGCAGATAGAGAGAGAGAGAATGGGCATACAGGGCTCCCAATCACTACAAATTGCTGCAAATGAACTCCAGATGCACGCGACATCTTGTGCATCCGGTTTTACGTGGGTGCTGGGGAATTGAACCTGGGTCCTTGGGCTTTGCAAGAAAGTGCCTTAACCACTAATCCATCTCTCCAGCCCCTAAATATCTGATTTCTTGAGTAGACACGAATATCCCATTATCTGCAAAGAGTTCTAAGATCTCCGGCGGTGCCTATGACTGCACAGTACCAGGCCTGTATGTGCTATTACATTACGGCCCTACATGTTACCAGCCTCATAGGATCAGCTTTATGCCAGGTGTCTCTTTTGCACCAGTGTCCCCATGCTTTGGGGCCATTATTATTATTTTTTTAGGTAGGGTTTCACTCTAGCCCAGGCTGTCCTGGAATTTACTCTGTAGTCTCAGGATGGCCTTGAACTCACGGTGATCCTCCTACCTCTGCCTCCCAAGTGCTGGGATTAAAGGCGTGCGCCACGCCCGGCTTTGGGGCCATTATTAAGTAAAGCAACCATTGAACCAAAGCACTATGATACCGTGACAGGTCAGCCCGAAACCTGAGAGGACTCAGTAACAAACGGGTGGGCAGGTATGCAAGCTGTATGCCTGGGCAAAGTCACGCGACTTGCCTCTCTAGCAGGAAGAAACAGTACAACATGCTATTTCTTTTTCAAGATTGGCAAAATTTTATTTCTTTGTTTGTTCGAGAGACAGAGATAGAATAAGCACACCAGGGCCTCTAGCCATTGCAAATGGACTCCAGAAGCACACACCACCTTGTGCATCTAGCATTACATGGGTACTGGGGAATCAAACCTGGGTCCTTTGGCTTTGCAGGCAGGCACCTTAACCACTAAGCCATTTCCCCAGCCGTGATTACACTACTTTCAAAGGCGTACCATCATTTTAGGGGGGCTGAGGAGATGGCTCAGTAGTTAGGACGCATGCCGCTGGAGGAAGGCCTGAGGCCACCCGAGCTTGACTCCCCATAATCCACATAAACAGTTGGGCGTGGCCGGTAACATCCGTAACCCCAGTCTGTAGGAGATGGAGATCGGAGGATCGCTATGACTACCTGACCAAAAATGGGACCTACAGCTTGAATGAAAAGACCTGATGTCAAGTACACAGATGAACAATAGACAAGGGTACCAGAAATTCTCCTCTAGTTTCCACATGTGTGCACTGCATGCACACACACACGTGTGCACATAACACACAATCTATATGCTGCTCTGGGTCACGCCACATGACCTATGCTGTGTGCTTGACTCACCGGGCTGGCAGGCCCTGTGTTGAAAAAGTCATGGTCTAGTTACATGCTCCGGACTGCTTGGACTTCTAACGTGATCCTTTTCAACCAGAAAAGAAACTGTTCTTTCTAACATCTTGCTCCTTCATAAATGTCTATCTGTAGGCTTTGAGAAGGAGGAGGAGGAGCAGAGAAGCAAGAGCAGGAGGAGTAGTAGACATCTCCTATCTCCTGAAGGTCAGGTCTACTTAGTGCAGTCATCTGCTTCTTGCTCGCTCCCCAGTTTCCCTGAATTTCTGATTCGGCTTCTCCTTTTTCCCCTAAGGTCCCGCCAAGGACAAATTCCTTCCTGGACTCATCAACCTAGAGTTCTTCAATCCTTCAATTCTTCTGTCCATAAGATGTTGGTAAATTGCCTAAGAAGAAATACAGGGATTTCTTATGATGGGGTGAGGGGGGGGGTCCTGCTTTTTCTTCTCAGGGCAACCCAATTCTTGCTCATCACTAAATGGGGCTCAATGACTTCTGCTTTATATATTTGGATTGCTGTTATGTGCTTAATTCAGAAATCATGATTTTTCTCATGAACTGTTCTAATCTTGGTGTCACCCACAGATGGGTTGACACCTAAAATAAGACTATCTCTGCGCCTACTCATTGTCTGTTTAAATCCATTTTACATGTTTTTAGAGGAGGATAGAAGGGTAAGCGAGTGAAAATTTTCACATTTTCTGTGATTATTTGTTGTGGAAATTTCCAGACTTGAAATATGCAGCTGTCAAATACACAGCTGAAAGGTTACAATATGGAGTCCATGGCTGTCTACCTCATGTCCAGGAGCCCTTGACCATGTTGTCCATGGGGCCAGTGGTCCAAGATACCCTGTAGATGTTACCACACACCTTCACAGTGCTTCTAAGTGTCACATGTTTTTCTTCCAATTGGTATAATACTTTGTAATACCACGAAGCCTTCTCTGTCTGCTCGGCTGTATCATTCCGGTTCCTTCTCTATTCTCTGCTCTTGCTAAGACTAATTTTTTCAACAATAAACAACTACTCTTATGTAAAACCCTCTCCTTCCCAAATAGTAACATATTTGGAATACTAATATTTCCTGTTTTCTTTTTTCATTAATTAGAAACTTTGTTGTATGGACAAATCATGTGTTGGTCCAATTCTCCGACTTCACACCCTCATTCCACTGAGGACCCTCCTCAGTAAAGTTAAAAAAAAATATTTGCAAGGAGAGAGAGAGAGACTGAAGAGAGAGACAGAGAAAGAGAGAGAGAGAGAGAATGGGCACACCAGAGCCTCCTGCCACTGCAAACAAACTCCAGATGCATGTGCCCCCTTGTGCATCTGGCTTTACGTGGATACTGGAGAATCGAGCAAGGGTCATTAGGCTTTGTAGGCAAGCACCTTAACCGCTAAGCCATTTCTCCAACCATGGAATGCCAATATTTCTTAAGGTAGGAGATGATAACCCAAACTTTGGGAGAGGTGGATGCCTTAATTGCAATGGTTTTTTTTGTTTGTTTGTTTGTTTGTTTTTTGTTTTCCTGATATGCAACACTGCGGCTGAACTGAATTTCCCAGGTCAACAGGAAAGAGGCGGGGACCTGCTGTCAGGACTCATCCCCCAGGCAGCCTCTGGCCTTTCTTCTAATAAATGTTTATCAAATGTTTGAACAACCTTTGCCTCCTAAATTCTTCGCGTCCTAAAAGTAGCTTGTGTTCACCTCCTTGCCATTGCCAGCATCGGGCATGGGCACAGCCACTTATGTACGGACCCTCTCAACGAAGTCTCAAGCTCTCTCTTTTGACTTGGAATTCTACTTTTTTTTTTTCTGAGAAGACTATTTTAATTGTTTTATTAAATACCATGTCATCTTTTTTATCCCAATACAAATCCGCGGATACTACATGAATACAGATACGTGATTGATATTCTGTGGTTTTGGCATTCTACTTCTAAGGACGATATCACTGCAAACTCTCTTCCCAACCATGCTAACGAAAATGGAGTTGTGTACCCTTTTGGGAGTTCCCCTCTCCCCCCACCCCACGACCTTCCCATTCAGAGAGGAGCCCTATTTTCTTTGGGAGAAAAGTTGTGACCATATGGAATTCGTTACCAAAAAAGAGTTGGTTTGGGCTGTTTCCAATCCCCAAGCCAGTTCCCTAACCATGACAAAACATTCTCCGCAATCTCATCGTGACTCATTTTTATTTTTAAATAAGCTCTTGTGTGGAAGTTTGTCAAAGCTTTTTGAAAGGTTAAAGAAATTCCGTCCACACGCTTAGCGACCTCCTCAGAGAGCTCTAACAGATCAAGCACCGCCGTTATCTTTGCTGCATACCCCGGGTTTGCGCTGTCATTAAGGTGCATAAATTAATTGCAGACGCCGTGACCGCTCATCATGACTCGCTGCTCAGCCTGATGAGGGCAAAGAAAGCTGTAGAAGGGCCGAGTCTCTGGGATTAAGCAGTGTAACCATCAAGTCAGAGTCAAGTAAGAAAAGTCACAGAATCACTAGTGAACAGACAGACACAGAACTGTGGTGGTGACTCAAATGACAAAAGGATTGTTTTCTTTAAAAAAAAAAAAACAACTAAATATTTTGGAGAAAGATGGGAAAATATCTCTAGTGGAAGAAGTCCCAGGGTTGGGTCTTAAAGCTGAGCTGGCTTCAAAGGAACAGAGAGAAGAGATTCAATATTTTTGATGTGTTTTTATATATTTATGAGGGAGAAAGAAAGAAAAAGAAAGAGGCAGATGGAGAGAGAGAGAGAGAGTATGGGTGCCCCAGGGCCTCCAGCTACAACAACAACTTCAGAGGCTTGTGCCACAAACTTCAGAGGCTTGTGCCACCACGCGCATCTGGCTTACGTAGACACTGGAGAGTCGAACCTGGGTCCTTTGGCTTTGTAGGAAAATGCCTTAACCATTAAGCCATCTCTGCGGAAGAGATTCTTGGCGCCTCCAAGATGCTCCAGAAAGACTGGAGGAGAAATAGCGTGAGGAAGGCCTTGGAGAGAAGGCTGTCTAGTTAAAGGAAGAACAGTAACGTGGCCGATCAGTTGCAGGACCGTGAGCTCAGGAAAGCGAAGAGCAACAGCCCCGAAGACTTAGAACTGGCTAGAGCAAATGCACAATGGTGAGTAAAGGTTCTCAGGGCATATCTGAAATTTTACCACCGCAGGACCATAGCTCTGTACTAGGATCTGTGAGGCCCTGGCTGCGATCCACAGCATTGGAGAGAGAGAGAGAGAGAGAGAGGGAGAGGAAGAGGGAGACAGAGAGTGATTAAAGAGTTCACAAAAGAAACTGAAGGTGGAGGGATGGCAGAAGCAGAGAGGTTCAAGGAGGTCAGACCCCTTGTGGTACCAAAATGTATGTTAGTGTCCTAGGGCTTGTCTCACAAGGCACCACATACCCGGAGACTTTAATCCTTGCCTTGAACTCACCGAGTAACATTAGTAGGCTGTCCTTGAACTCTCAATCCTCCTGCCTCGGCCTTCGGAGAGATAGGAGGACAGGTGAGAGGCACACAAACTGACTCTGACAACACCATCTTGAAAAGACCCGAAGGGAATACTGTAAAAGAAATCAATGGATTCCTAACTTGTGATTCTAGAGTCAGAGCTCCCCTCAGCTATCCATGGATTCCTGAGCAGAACTCCAACTCCAAAAGGACAAAATATAGCTTCATGTTGGGACTCTACTGTAGGAACTGCCCTTCCATACTGTTTCCCTTGGGACCTTGAAGAGTACGGCCTTGAAGCCAGGAGACCTGAGTTAGAATCTAGACTCTGATCTCGCTCACTCCACAATTTGGGGCAAAACACGTAAGTTCTTTGAATTTCACTTCTCTTGTTTGAAAATTAAAATTGATGGTTTCTGCCTCATAGGTCTTCCATAAATGTTCAACAGAATATAACGTACATTTCGCAAAGGTCAATAAAGTAGAGCAAGAATGGAAGCTATTATTCTTGTGATTCTTCAAGACTTGGTCATGTTTTCTCCGCTTTCTGGGGCTTTCTTTTTGAATATTTTTGTTGTTTTATTTATCTATTTATAAGCAGAGAGAGAGAGAGAGAGAGAGAGAGAGAGAGAGAGCGAGCATGGGTATGCCAGATACTCTACCCACTGCAAAGAACTCCAGATACATGTACCACAATTTGCATCTATTGACATCTAAATGTTTATTCCAAGATGTCACTTAAAGCACTTCATAATGTTAAGCTTTGAGCTGGCTATGCTGGCTTATATGTATAATCCCAGCACTTGGGAGGCTGAGGCAGAAGGATCTGGAATTCAGTACCAACCTGGGCTAGTGAGACTCTGTCTCACAAAAACGAAACAACAAAATTAAGATCTTGATCCAGCAAAGTCATCAATTTTATCTCTTAAACCTGTGTTTTGGAGCTGGAGGGATTTATCCCTGGTTAAAGGCACTTGCCTGCAAAGCCTGATAGTCTAGGTTTGATTCCCTAGTACCCACTTAGAACAACATGAACAAAGTGACACATGAGTCTGGACTTCGTTTGCAGTGGCTGGAGACCCTGGTGCGCCCATTCATTCCCTCTCTCTCATAAATAGTTTGTTAAAAAATCAGAGGTAGGAAGGTCACTGTGAGTTCGAGGCTTCCCTGAAACTACATAGCGAATTCCTGGTCAGCCTAGGCTAGAGCAAGACCCTACTTTGATAAACCAAAAAGAAAGAAAGAACGAAGAAAGGGGCCTGGAGAGATTGCTTAGTAGTTAAGGATCTTGCCTGCAAAGCCAAAAGAGCTCGGTTCGATTCCCCAGGACCCACATAAGCCAGATGCACAGGGGGGCGCATGCATCTGGAGATTGTTTGCGGTGGCTGGAAGCTCTGGCGTGCCCATTCTCTCTCTCAAATAAATAAATAAAAATAAAATATATAAAAAGAAAAAAGCACTCTATTTTGTATTAGGTATTATTTCTGAGCAATACTATGTCTTCCATGACTCTGGGAATGAGGGTGTCTCATGAGCCTGGCACCCGTGAGCCTTACCCACAAGCAGATCTTAGCGACAGCCTCAGCCAATCCCACAGAGTACTGGCGCCTAGGAACGACTCCTTAGTAGAATCCCTGCTGCCTGGGTCAGAACCTTATTCACTGCTATCCCTCACTGGACTTGCACGGGGCAGGTGAGGCGATCCTGGGAGAACTATAGTCACTCACCAGCCTCCCATCAGGTGGACATCAGCTCCTGCTTGAAGGACACCCTGCCTGGATCCAGCCTCTTCCACGTTCTCAACACACTACTTACTGTGCTTTGTTCTATTCGTTAACAAGAAGGTCAAGTCTTTGCGAGTAAGGATTTTTGGTCTCTTTTTTTGGCTCATTACTGTATTCACAGACCATCTGGTCCCTGGTACATCATGGATGCAAATAGTGCTGAGAGGAAGTGACAGAGGAGTGCTCAGCACTGAAACATCATCTCTCTCACACCTTCAAGGCTCGGGGTCCATTGTGGAAGAGGTGGCGGAAAGAACATAAGAGCCAAAGGAAGGGTAGGACTCCTTACAACATGCTCCTCCAGACACAAAATGGCCTGGATATCCATGACCTCACAGTGCCTGACACTACCTACACAAGACCCTCATAAGTGGAGGAAAAGATGATAACATAATGAAAGAGAGACTGGTTGAGAAGAGGGAACGGATATGATGGAGTTGCCAAGGGGAAACTGGGGTGGGGAGGTTATTGCCTATAGTTATGGAAGTTGTCTATTAAAAATTAAAAATAGGGCTGGAGACATGGCTTAGCAGTTAAGGTGCTTGCCTGCGAAGCCTAAGGACCCAGGTTAGATTCCCTAGGACCCACATAAGCCAGATGCACAAGGTGGCACATGCATCTGGAGTTCTTTGGCAGCAGCTGAAGGCCCTGGCGTGCCCATTCTCTTTCTGTCTAGCTTCCTCTTCCCCCCCCCCTCTCTCAAATAAGTAAGAATAAAATATTTTTAAAAAATTAAAAATAAATGTTGAGCCAGGCATGGTGGCACATACCTTTAATCCCAGTACTCAGGAGGGCAGAGGTAGGAGGATCCCTGTCAATTCAAGGCCAGCCTGAGACTACAGAGTAAGTTCCAGGTCAGCCTGGGCTACAGTGAGACCCTACCTTGAAAACAACAAAAACTAACTAAATAAATAAATATTGACATATACCCCAAATTCTTGCAGTTACTCAATCAATGAAGAATGGACATTTGTTTTCCTCCGGCTATTGGCCTAAGTCCTCACCAGGCACTAGAAATGAACTCTACTGGGCCACTTCTCAACCTTTGAAAACTCATGTTTCCTATTGAGAAACACAAATTTCTTACATTTTTTGAATTTTGTATTCTAAAAACATGTTTGTTTTGTTGTTTTTTTTTTCAATCTAAAATACTAGCTCACAGTTTTCTATAATTAAAAAAAAAAACAACAACAAGTCTGCACTGGAGAGATGGCTTAGCAGTTAAGACACATGCCTGGGAAGCCTATGGTCCCAGGTTTGATTCCCCAGGACCCATGTAAAGCCAGATGCATATGGTGGCACATGCATCTGGAGTCTGTATGTAGTGGCTAGAAGCCCTGGTGTGCCCATTCTCTACCCTCTTTCTCTCCCATAAATAAACATATACACTTATATATAATATGTTTTATATTATACATATATGCAGTTTTAAAAATAATTCCAAGGTAGAGCACACTTTCTCTCCTCCCAGTTTTCACTGGACAATTTCGCTGCTCTAAGCTCTTCACTTAGGGTGTGATAGATGGGTCAGGGACATGAACTTGCTTGTGGACACTCAGGGAGCTTGTCTGAGAATAACACCTATTAAGCAACAGCTGTGTGAGAACCAAGGCCCTTCCCCTTACCTTGGCCTTATATTCCAGGCCGGCTCTGGCATTCCCAGTCAGCTCCACTAAATCATCGCCACTTTCTACACTTTTTTTGTGTTTGTTTGCAATGTTCTAGGACATTCGGACAACTGGTGCGGGCATTTTGAAGCCTCCCAGAGCAGTGGGAGCCCAGGTCTCCGGGAGGGGCTGTGTTCGTTCACTGGAAGCTCTGCTCCCCGAAGTTCCCTTGTGACACTTTGCGTGTGGAGGAGCTGGAACGTGCGCTCGCTGCTGATGGTTCCTGTTACCAGGACACAAGTGTAAAGCCGCAGGCGACAGCTGGGTCACTACCGCACCCCTGCGCCATGGCCACCCTCCCTTTCCGGGTCCCAAATGCGAGTCTGCCTGAAAAAAATTCCAGATTTAGAACCCCGATGAGTAATGCACTTTGTTCCATTTTTTTAAATATTTATTTATTTGCAAGAAGAGAGGCACAGAGAGAACACAGGTGTGTCAGGGCCTCCGGCTGTCATGGAGCCTTACGTGGATGTGGGGAAATCGAGCCGGGGTCATTAGGATTTGCAGGCAAGCGTCATTTTAACCACTGAGCATTCTCTTCTGCCCCCTTATTCCATATTTTGCATCTATGTAAAGAGTTTTTAAATCTATGAATTAAACTGCCTATATCATATTTAAACATTAAGAAACAATGGAGCAGGGCGTGGTGGCGCACGCCTTTAATCCCGGCACTCCACTCGGGAGGCAGAGGTAGGAGGATCGCTGTGAGTTCAGGGCCACCCGGAGACTACATAGTGAGGTCCAGATTAGCTTGAGCTAGAATGAGACCCTACCTAGAAAAAAAAAAAAAATGGAAATCCACAGTAGTTTAAACAACCAAATTAACTGCATGCATTTAGTTCTCAAACCAAATTAATCATACACATTCCTGGCACCAAGTCAATTGTACACATTTAGTTCAGGTCCTAAGGCCTCTGATCCCAGGGGGCCACGTTTGACTTCTCCGGTGTCTCTGGGGACTTATCCATGCCGTTACATGGACAGGAAGAGACTTTGGTGAAAATATTTCTTTTCTATGAATTCAGATGTCCGTCAACGCAAAACAAAATCATCAACGGAATAGAAAAATATATCCCCAGTGAAGGTAAATCTTGAAATTTGAACGTGTGTATTTGGGGAAGTAAACTCAGTGAATGTATCTTAAAGATAGGCCTGGTTTTCCTATTCAATTCTTTTCTTTTTAAATATTTTAATTTATTTATTTTCAAGCAGACAGAGAGAGAATGGGCACACCAGGGCCTCCAGTCACTGCAACTGAATTCCATATTCACGCACAACTTCATGCATCTGGCTTTTATGTGAGTACTGGGGAATCAAACCTGAGGTTATTAGGTTTAGCAGCCAAGCGCCTTAACCATTGAACCATCTCTCCAACCCCAGCTATTCAATTCTTTTTTTTTTCTTCTTGGTTTTTCGAGGTAGGGTCTCGCTATAGCTCAGGCTGACCTGGAATTCACTTGGTAGTCTCAGGGTGGCCTCGAACTCATGGCGATTCCCCTAGCTCTGCCTCCCGAGTGCCGGGATTAAAGGTGTGGCCACCACGCCCGGCTAGCTATTCAGTTCTTAAAAAGCTAGCTATCCCAATACTTTGTTCCAGTGCGTTGGGGATGATTAGTGTGTTTCGTGGCTAAAAGCACAAGATTTTGTCACCCCATCAGGGTTGGGAGTTCTGCTGCGCTGTTTATCAACCCTGACCTTGGAAAAGTAATTAGCCTTTTAGTAGTTCGGTTGTCTGTAGCTAAAGCGGCAACACCTACATCAGAACACATGGGTGAGGATGCCATTAAGTGAGCTGGCACGGACAGCATTCAGCACAGCGCTGCTTGGCACGTCATAATCACAGAACGACTGTTTTCGCCATTATCGACATCAACACCATTTCTGATTACTTCCTGACCTTTTCCTCCTGCCTTTAATTTAGCTAAAAAAAAAAAAATGTATTTTCCCAAAAAGTAAATTTGGATCATTTTTTCTAGGAGGAATTTTTCTTAATTTAATGACATTTTATACATTTATAATGTGTTTTGATCATAAATCCCTCCCATTAACTTGTCTTGACTCCCCTCCACACCCATCCACTGAACCGCTTCTTAACAACTACTCTCTCCCCTACTTTGGTGTCTGTATTTGTGTGTGTGAGCATAACCCATGAAAAAATAGTAATGTTATAGCATTTCAAGCAGTAGCTGGCTGATACCAGTAAAAGAAAGAGGCATATAGCCCATATACCACTTTATTTTATAAATAGAGCCATCTATATCACATATTTACCCAGTGTTGTGTGGTTTATCTCTAGAAATATATACATATATATATATGTACATATATATATATATATCATAATAAATTAATTTTAACATAATATAATTCTATAATTTATAACATTATATAATTTTATATATATAATATATATAACATAATATATAATATAATATATATTATATATGTGTATGTATCCATCTTTCCTTTTTCTTCACTTCCAGACTTTTTAAAAAATTTTTTGTTTATTTTTATTTATTTATTTGAGAGTGACAGACAGAGAGAGAAAGAGGCAGATAGATAGAGAATGGGTGCGCCAGGGCCTCCAGCCACTGCAAACGAACTCCAGACGCATGTGCCCCCTTGTGCATCTGGCTTACGTGGGTCCTGGGGAGTTGAGCCTCGAACCGTGGTCCTTAGGCTTCACAGGCAAGTGCTTAACCGCTAAGCCATCTCTTCAGCCCACTTTTAGCCTACTTTTAAGGAAACTCTGTCTAAGAAACCACGTACAAGAAGTAATTTAGTTGATATAGCATGGTCATACCTATGTAGTCCTAAATCTATGTCATATGACAGATCTCTATGATTTCAAGCCAGTCATTTCATCCCTGTGGGCATCAATTTCCTGGACTAAGAAGATGAAATTCTAGTTGGCCTGGAGGCTTTCAAACATTTTTTTTTTTTTGACAAACTAAACCCACGAATGACACTAAGGACAACTTCAGCTCCTCTATGGATAGAGGGTGCTCACACAAACACATCATTAATATTTAGTGTCACGAGCCCCCTGGCCCTCCTTCCTTGGAGCCCATCTGTGAGCCTTGGAGGGCCATGAAGGACAACTGAAGGCCCTTGGGCTATGGTAAGGG
The DNA here is from genome assembly GCA_036346955.1 of Dipus sagitta. Classification (NCBI taxonomy): domain Eukaryota; kingdom Metazoa; phylum Chordata; class Mammalia; order Rodentia; family Dipodidae; genus Dipus; species Dipus sagitta. Next base: position 5,861,091 of record CM070792.1, read on the forward strand.
CACCCCACTTCACCATTGGGAAATTCTCAACCATGTTCTTGACACACAATTTTCTACTACCCAGTAACAGCCTGGAAATCACTTCCTGGATAAAGTATGGCCCACACCTCCAGGACAGTGTGACTCATCCGTCACCACTCTCTCCAATGGCAGTTACCACCTCCAATGTGCTGATGGACGTGGTATCTCAAAGGAAACATTTGCAATCAAAACCCCTGTACACACATTGAGCAATCACGTAACTCTAATTCCATGGAAAACTGAGGAAGAGACTTCTGGGCACCGCAGTCCCTGCCAACTGAGGAAGCCAGGCAGAGCCTTATTTGCATGGGGCAAGGCAGCTGGGGCACCTCTGGGAGAAGTAAATATTAGCCTGAGGGGTAGTTGGACAGCAACTCCTTCAGAGAAGAGGCCCGAGCAGGACACCGTAGCTTCTGCCCTGCAATAGCACACTACGTAATTCACTTTACTGTGTCTGTTATTGACAGCCAACCTGTCAGTAGCCAGGGTTTTTGGTTACTATGTGCAGAAGTCGTTACTGTGAGGACAAATTATGCACATGTCCTTGGGCACCAACTCTTTAGACCTAATTATTGCCATCTAAAGAAGTATGTGGTATTGCCCACTTTCGTGAAGAGCAACCAGAGGAAAAGTGAAAGGTTTAGTGGCCAGAAATTCTTTCAAATCAAGGAAGAAAGACTACTGGGTAAAGAGACCAAATCTAAGAAACTAGACGATAAAAATATATTCATATGTTAAAATGACGCCCTTGGGACTGGAGAGATGCCTTAGGGGTTAAGGCACTTGCCTGCAAAGCCTAAGGACCCAGGTTCTATTCCCCAGGGCCCATGTAAAGCCAGAGACTCAAAGTGGCACATGCATCTGGAGTTTGATTGCAGTGGCTACAGGTCCTGGCACACCCATCCTCTCTCTCTTTCTTCTATCTGCCTCTTTCTGTATCACTCTCAAATAAATAAAATATTTTTAGAAAAACAATGCCCTTACTTCATTGGTCAGCTGAAATGACCTCTCTCTCTCTCTCTCTCTCACAAACACACACACACACACTATCTCTCACATGTGTACTGGACATACACACATGCACATAAGATAAACACACCTAATCCGAGACTAAAGCCTTGATGTCAATCAGTCTCATAGGCAGAGTTCTGGTTTGGTCTCCATGAATTCCTCCTCACCCTTGTAGAATATCAGTGTCTCAAACACAGACAGAACTTGCAAATGTAGCGATTGTGTAACATGTGACCAGAGGCTTTCGCAGCTGTACTTAAGTTCTCAAATTGTGAACCTAACAGAGGACTATTAGCTAGCTGTGTCTTGCCTTGTCACGTGATCCCTGTAACTCTCTAGAGAGCGGGGAGAGAGGAAACCACAGATTCGGAGCACAAGGGTTCACAGGCTGTGCCATTCACTGGCTAGAAGTGAGATGTGTCACCCAGCAAACAATTAGCTGTCACCTCTGGGGAAGAGATCAGTTCCTTGCTGACTGGAAGCGTAAGGAAAGCTGTTTGTACGTGATTTTAAATTGTTTTAGAAAAAAAAGAAAAACAGCCCCGCGTGGTGGCACACGCCTTTAATCCCAGCACTCAGGAGGTTGAGGCTGTGAGTTCAAGGCTACCCTGAGATTATTCCAGGTCAGCCTGGGCTAGAGTGAAACACTACCTCAAAAAAAAATTGTTTTCGGGGCTACAGAGATAGCTCAGAGGTTAAGGTGTTTGCTTGCAAAGCCTGACTGCTTGGGTTCCAGTCCCCAGCACCCACATAAAGCCAGATGTACAAAGTAGCACATGTGTCTGGAATTCATTTGCAGTGGAAAGAGGCCCTAGTGTGCCTATTCTCTGTCTGTTTCTTTTCTATCTCTCTCTCTCTCTCTGCTTGCAAATAAATAAATTTTTTTAAAAAACACTTTTTTTTGAAGCTTAGCATTTGAGTTATTTTTAGGACATCAGTTTTCTGGCTAAATTTATTTCCAATGAGTTGATGCTTGTTGACTTTAACCTACAACTAAGGGCAAGAACCAGATAGCAGCCTCTCTCAGCCATGCTCAGGAGTCTTGACCCTAACAGCAGGTGGGAATCCCTGAAGAAAACTGACTTGATCTTAGCATATTTTTTAAAGACCTGGGTGGAGATGGAAAAACTGATCAATATTGACTTATGCATGCCAGGGCTGGAACAGGATATATTCTAAACCCTTTAACTCTAGTTTGGGGGAGGGAAAGATGGAGAAAATCTTTCATGAGCTCTCTCTGTGATTCTCAAGTGTACCAAAGTTAGGGTACCACTGACCCGAAGTGCTCAAGACTACTAGTAGCATGACAGAACCACTTGGATTAAAACACACAGTCCAAGGGCTGGAGAGATGGCTCAGCGGTTAAGGCACTTTCTTGCAAAGCCTGATGGCCAGGGTTCGATTCCCCAGTACCCACATAAAGCCAGATATACAAAGTGGCACATGCATCTGGAGTTTGTTTGTAGCAGAAAGACCCTGGGGTGCCCATTTTCTCTCTGTGTTTCTCTGCCTCTCTCACTCTGTCCCCACCCCACAACTCTGTGTTTTAAATAAATAATAAGTAAATATTAAAAAAAAAAACACACAGCCTCTGTGACTCCTAAAGATTCTTCAAGGATTTGTGGTTTATGGCTCTGGACGGGTCCCAGGTGCCTGATGTGTTTGGTGCCTCTCAGGCAGATGGCCCCAAACCACCTGGCACATAGCCCTCTTCCCTCTGGACACAATAGTTGTCAACCCTGTGTCATTCCCCACCACAGGAAACTTTGATGTGGGTCCACAAAACATTTGCCTGAATATTAATGGAATCTGTCAATACATATGAAGGAATTGATAGGGGAAGAAAACACATTTTAGCAACCTGGCCTAACATATCTATTTCTTTGTGGGAAGGAGCAGCATTTCATTAGATAACCCAGGCTGGCCTTGAACTTATCCTCCTGCTTCACTCTTCCAAGTCCTGGGACTACAAGTGCGCCCACCATAGAATTCATTTAATTTTTAAGAAATATTTTATTTATTTATTTGCAAGCAGAAAGAGGGAAAGAGAGAAGAAAGACAGAATGGGCATACCAGGACCTCCAGCCACTGCAAACAGATTCCAGATGCATGTGCTACTTTGTGCATCTGGCTTTACGTGGGTGCTGGGGAATCGAACCTGGGTCGTTGGGCTTTGCAAGCAAGTGCCTAAACTATTGAACCGTCTCTCCAGCCCCACGTTTTAAATTGTTTAAAGGTTTCAAGATAAATGTAGTTATCTCTGAACCAAGAAAATTAATTTCTTTCCCACCCTAAATGAATACCAAATTCAGCTACAGCATCAATGTCTTGGTGAGCACACTTCAGAGGTGGAAGAAGCTATATTCCCAACATTGAAATGGACTTCCAGACAAGTTAGCGAGGCTTGGCATGAAACACAGATGGAATCCTAAGTGGCAGGTGGAGGGGGGGGGGTCAGTGCTTGAGAGAGGTTGTAAACTGTGCAGACTGGCATTGGCTAAAGATAATTACTTCCTGTTGATCTAATAAATAAAGATATCAATATGGTGCATTACTTAGCACATCTGGTATTTTCTTCATCAAGGCACCAACTGAAATCGGACTCGGCCATCCTCACTGGGCACGTCACCTTCCGAGGTGACTCTGAACTGACTGCTTTTGCAAGAAAGGAACACTGCAAGAAGCGTAGTCACTGCCCTTCAGGTGGGGACAAGGCAGTAATCACAGGTGACGAAAGGGAGGATTATCGGCAGCTAAAGAGTCAGGTGGCTCCTGCTTTGTAAAGAGGGTCAATATTTAGGCAATCGATTTTCTCTCCCTTCAGTCTTCAAATAGTAGAGGGCCCGAGGGAAGGACAGAAACTGCACAGAAAGTTAAGAACAAAAAGAACAGGACTCACTTTCTTCAACTTGCATCATGGGGAAACCACGTTTTAGTTACTAAAATCAGAATTTCAGGACTGAGTAGGCAAACTCAGATCCATGTAGTTCAACTTGCTTTCTTTGTAGGCCCTTACTGCTGGTTAATCAGAGGAGGTGAAAATATGCTAGCAAGTTTGGTATGTATTTAATACAAGTTCGACTGGAACTGCCCTACTAGTTATTTTGGGAATTACCTTAAATTCTATCTTAACATAAAACTCAACTAAGATATCACAACAAAAATAAGCATTACATTTTGGAGCTTAGTAAGCTAAAATAAGATGTTGGTTTATCAGAATAATCATACAAATTTAATTTTTTTAATTATTTGGAAAAATGTCTAAGTCATATAAAATTCTCCTGAGGAATTATTCACCAAATATTTCTTGAAAATCTATGTATCAGATAGGGGTGTTGTCTAAAGCCAAACTGATATTCCATAAAATAAAAGATACTAGAACAAATATTTAATAATAAGTAAATTTAATAAAATGCAGTAAATGTTATAATATTGGCATATCAATATTATCTAAAGAAGTAGAAATTAAACTTTTTCTTTTTGGTTTTTTGAGGTAGGGTCTTTCAAGGTAGGCTGACCTGGAGTTAACTATGTTGTCTCAGGATGGCCTTGAACTCATGGCTATCCTCCTTCCTCTACCTCCTGAGTGGTGGGATTAAAGGTGTGCACCGCCACGCCCAGCTAAACTTTTTTTTTTTTTTTTTTTAAGGTCATGTCTCAATCTAATCTAGGCTGACCGGGAACTCATAGTGATCTTCCTACCTCAGCCTCCTCAGTGCTGGGATTAAAGGCATGCACCACCACTCCCATCTGCAAAACAAAACATTTAAAATAAAACTTAGGGGCTGGGTACATGGCTTAGTGGTTAAAGGCGCTTGTTTGCAAAGTCTGCCTGCCTGGGGTTGATTCCCCAGTACCCACATAAAGCAAGATGTACAAAGTGACCCATGTGTCTGGAGTTTGTTTACAAGAAACCCTGGTGAGCCCATTCTCTCTCTCTCTCTCTCTCAAATAAATAAATAATTCTAAAAAATTAAAAATATATAAATCAGTGTAATCTAGAATATTCTACAGCCCCATTTTGAAATGGCAGTAATAAACCACCTTCATCGCTATTACCCAAACCATAACGGAAAAGTAGGTGTTTTATGTGAAAGAATGAAAAGCAGCTAAAATAAAATTGGGAGATGTGGGTGCCAAGCGCGTGTGGGTGTGCCTTTTCCATCAGGTAGGGACCATTCAGCACCTGCCGCCACAGCCAAAGGGGGCCGGCAGCGTTTGGAAAGTTTAGGCACTAAATTACAGTCCTCTGTTCCTACCTTCCAAACGTCCTGGGACCGTTAATCTGGCCTTACGTTTCTCTCCTCCTTAAAGAACTGGGAATTTAAAACTGGCCAAGGGGCTACAAAACCCAAATAACGTTAATTCCCTGCTCTTGTGCTGGTTCTCAACTGTGATGGTTAGCTTCTGAAAATTCTCGGGACCATCCCTCATCTATTGAAAGAAACCCACTGCGAGGGGGGCAGAGCGGCTTTGTTTTCGGGTACCCCAAGCGATTTGGATGTAGGTAGTCTAAAAGCCTTACTTTGAAGACCTCAGCCTTGAGTTATACAAGCGTGCACATGCCAGTAAGATAGCATCAGGTACTTTGATTCAAGAGCGAGAGGATAAAATGTCAGGGCTTTTTTTTTTTTTAAGTAAAATTGCTAGCATTTTCAGTTGTATAACTAATATGGCTATTCATTCCTTGTATACAAATTCACAAATGGTGAATTATAGAGAATAAATGGTTCTAGCTTCCTTTCCTTCCCCTCCCCCCAAAGGTACTCTCTCCCCAGAGGCGACCGTTCGACCACTGTGTGCAGACACACTTCTTTTTTTTTAATATTTTTATTTATTTGAGAGAGATACAGAAATAGGCAGGTAGAGAGAGAGAGAGAGAATGGGTGTGCCAGGGCCTCCAGCCACTGCAAAAAAAAAAAAAAACCTCCAGGCATATGCGTTGCACCCCCTTGTGCATCTGGCTTACGTGGGTCCTGGGGAGTCGAACCTGGGTCCTTTGGCTTTGCAGGCAAGCGCCTTAACTGCTAAGCCATCTCTCCAGCCCAGACACACTTCTTTCTATGCACATATCTATCTACCATCATGAAACATTTACACCTGCATTTGTTTGACTTTTATAGAAATAGCAGCTTAATTTTTCACTGATTTTTTTCATTAAGTGTTTCATTGAACATCTTTGTTATCTGTCAGTTAACAATTTAAAGACATTCTCCAAGATCCAATTCATGCACACATTTCATGTTTTTAGCTGCCCCACAGTATTTTAGTATAGATAGCCTATCATTTGTTCCACTCCACTCAGTACACAAACATGTTAGGTTATCTTCTTCCTCTGCTATTGTCTCTTTATGAACATTTGTAAAGATTTTTTAAATATTTGTATTTATTTATTTATTTGACAGAGAAAAAGGGAGGGAAGGAGGGAGAGAGAGAGAGAGAATGGGTATGCCAGGGCCTCCAGCCACTGCAAACTAACTTGACACATATGCCCTGTTGTGCATCTGGCTAAGGTGGGTCCTGGGGAATCGAACCTGGGTCTTTTGGCTTTGCAGGCAAACACCTTAACCGCTATGCCATCCCTCCAGCCCTGTAAAGATTTAAGTATAGCTGCACAAATGCCAAATTTGAGTCAAAAATATTAATTTGGGGGCCTGGAGAGATGGCTTCATGATTAAGGCACTTGCCTGCAAAGCCAAAGGACCCAGGTTCGATTGCCCACTCCCCACATAAAGCCAGATACACAAGGTGACACATGCATCTGGAGTCTTATTACAGTGGCTAGAGGCCCTGACATGCCTATTCCCTCTGTTGCTCTACCTGCCGCTCTCTGTCTTTCTCTAAGGAAGAAAGAATAAAATATATATATACTGATTTTGGTTTAAAAACACATTCTTAATATTGTCTTCAAATGCAAATACCCATTTATCACTACAGCTGATCCAAACTATACTTTTTGATTAACTAAATAGGAAGAAGTTGCATCTTAATAATTTTAATCTATATTTTTCTAACTATTACTATATTTGGTTGCTTGTTTGCTTATTTGAATTGTCTGTTCATATCTTTGGTGGATCACTTGTTTCATCTGTTTGTTTTTCATTATTAATTTGTGGACATTTTGAATTAATTTTCAGAAGCCAGGCATGACAGTACACATGTATCATGCCATCACGTGGGAAGCTGAGGCAGAAGGAATATGAGTTCGAGGCCAAGCTGGCTTCCTTACTCAGTCAAGGGCAGGCATATACACTAATTAAAAGGACCTTATGCCTGACAGTAATCTTGTGCATATGGTCCTACCTGGTCTTAATAAACTACCCTGAGTAGTAGATATTAACGTCTCTTTTTTTGAGGTGCCACATTTTCTTCTTAGAGACAGTGAGAGAGAGAGAGAGAGAGAGAGAATTGACACACCAGGGCCTCAGCCACTACAATCGAACTCCAGATGTTTATGCCACCTAGTAGGCATGTGCAGCCTTGCACTTGCCTTACCTTTGTGCACCTGGCTTATGTGGGATCTAGAGAGTTGAATTTGGGACTTTAGGCTTTGCAGTCAACCACTAAGCCGTCTCTCCAGTCCTGTTAACATTTTTTTTATAAAGAAAAAAAATAGCAAGGTTCAATGTGGCTTTCCCAAAGTCACCTAATTAGTAAGCAAATTCAATCCTTTCAACTTTAAAAGTGCATGCCAGGGCTGGAGAGATTTCCCACTGGTTAAGGTGCTTGCCTGCAAAACCTAAGTCCCAGGTTTTATTCCTCAGTACCCACATAAAGACAGATGCACAAAGTGGCACATGTATCTGGAGTTTGTTTTGCAGCATTGGGATGCCTAGGCATGCCCATTCTCTGTCTGTCTCTCTTCTCTATCTCTCTGCTTGTAAATAAATAAATAAATAAATAAAAATATATTTTAAAACAGCACATGCTATCTTAAAAAAAAAAAAGACCCAGAGCTTCTGCCAGTGGACCAGATCAGATCAGGCATGCACATTATGCCAAGCAGGCACGGCCCATGGATGAAGCTTCCTAAATAAACAGAAAGTTTAGGTTTGCAGAAGTTGGAAGTTTCTCCAAAGGAGGTAAGTACAATGGTCTGAATATAAAATGGCCCCCTGTGGTGATTTGATTCAGGTGTCCCCCATAAGCTTATGTGTTCTGAATGCTAGGCTCCCAGCTGATGGCAATTTGGGAATTGGAGCCTCCAGAAGATGGCGTATTATGTGGGGTGGGCTTATGGTGTTATAACCAGCCTCCCTTTGCCAGTGTTTGGCACACTCTCCTGCTGCTGTTGTCCATCTGATGTTGGCCAGGAGGTGATGTCCACCTCTGCTCATGCCATCAATTCCCCCTGCCATCATGGAGCTTCCCCTAGGGTCTGTACACCAAAAGTCCCTTTGGTCCCACAAACTGCTCTTGGTTGGGTGTTTTCTGCCGGTGATGCAAACCTGACTGAGACACACCCATAGGGCTCGCGTGTTTGAATAGTGAATCCCCAGCTCAAAGCACTGCTCCAGAAGGTTGTGGAACTTGTAGGAGGCGGAGCCCAGCTGGAAGAAGTGTGTCACTGGGTGGGGCGTGGAGCTTGAGGAGTCATAGCTATAAACCACGTGCGTGTCTCTCCACTGCTGATGTGACAGTGTGACATCAGCCTGCTCCTGCCATGAGTTTCTCCCCCGTGATGGAATCTACCCTGTGGAACTGCATGCCAAATTAAACACTTTATCTTCCATAAGCTGTTTATGGTTGGGTATTTTGTCTCAGCAATGAGAAAGTAACTGATATGGAAGTTAAAGACATTTTCAAAATCAGGGGATTTGGACCTCGGGGATAGTTGTTCCCTATGAAGTGACCTAATATTGGAGGATGCCGAGGTTCAGTTCCTCAGCACCCACATATTTACTAGCTAGACATGGCAACCTGCTTTTAATCCTAGGCTCAGGAGGTGGAGATGGGGAATCCTGGGAACCACCTAGGTAATGATACTAGCTGAATTGGCATGCTCTGGGTTCAAGTGAGAGATTTTGCCTCAATAAAGGGAAGAGCAGGGCTGGAGAGATGGCTTGGTGGCTGAGGCACTTGTCTGCAAAGCCTAATGACCCAGGTTCAAATCTCCAGGACCCACATAAGCCAGAGGCACAAGGTGGAACATGAATCTGGAGTTCGTTTGCAGCAGCTAGAGGCCCTGACACTTTCATTCTCTTTCTCTCTCTCTCTCTCTCTCTCTCTCTCTCTCATAAATAAACAAATATGTTTTCAAAAAAGAGAAGAGTAGCTGGGTGTGGTGGCGCACACCTTTAATCCCAGCACTCAGGAGGCAGAGGTAGGAGGATCTCTGTGAGTTTGAGGCCACCCTAAGACTACAGAGTGAATTCCAGGTCAGCCTGGGCTAGAGTGAGACCCTACCTCGAAAAAACAAAAAAAAAAGAGAGAGAGAGAGAGAAGAGCAATCAAGGACACCCAAGGTCAACCATTGTCCCCCATACACACATACATGTGCACATGCACCCAAACTACATGTGCACAAACCTACATACATGGATACATACACACAGAAGAAAGATGTTGTTCAGATTGTCACAACTTGGAAAACAGCTATGACCTTCTATTATTTATTTATTATTTATTTGAGAGAGAGAGTATGGACACACCAGGGCCTCTAGTCACTGCAAATAAACTCCAGACACATGTGCCACCCTGTGCTTACTTGGACCCTGGGGAATCGAACCTGAGTCCTTTGGCTTTCTAGGCTTGCGCCTTAATGGCTAAGCCATCCCTCCAGCCCTATGACCTTCTTTTCATTGGAACAAAAGATATCTAAGTTTAATTCAGTGTTGACTGCATGAACCAGTAAGTCTGCCCAAACAGATTCCCACACCACATATACCCAACACATCACAGCTTATGCGAAATTGATTTCCCAAGGGGGTAATGAAGATTGGAAAGAATCATCAAAATAAGATGACATGAGCCACGAATGTTTCCAGAAACACTAAAATGGGTGAGATGGCTCTGCTTGTGGCCCAGGGCTATAGCGTTATCACAAGCCTGCCGGTTCATCAGCGGCCCTCCAAGGACAGCTGCTCACGGGTGGGGTGGGTGAGCGCGTTTCCGTGTGGCATGCGTCCTCGCGTCCTGGAATAGCTGAAGTCTGTCATTCAGCAAAGCAGACACAGGACTCTGTTGCCACGACTTGACTGAAGAAAGGACTGACCAGCCACTGTTCTGCTATAGAAACTCCATCCTACATGATTCATAGCATTTAGCAGGGGCGTACTTTTCCATTTGTGGAATTCACCTTTCCAAAAATGGGTGTTTAAAATATCTTAAATGTTTAGAGTAGGACACCCCTTTGGCCATATTTAGCAGCTCTTAAAAAATATATTAAACATGGGCTGGAGAGATGGCTTAGTGGTTAAGGCGCATGCCTGTCAAGCCTAAGGACCCAGGTTCAATTCTCCAGGTCCCACGTAAGCCAGATGTACATGGTAGCACATGCATCTGGAGTTCGTTTGCAGTGGCTAGGGGCCCTGGTGTGCCTATTCTCACTCTCTCTCTCTTTCCCTCTCTCTCTGTCTCTAATAAATAAAAAGGGCTGGAGAGATAGTTTAGTGGTTAAGCACTTGCCTGTGAAGCCTGAGAACACCTGTTCGAGGTTCGAGTCCCCAGGACCCACATTAGCCAGATGCACAAGGTGGCACATGCATCTGGAGTTCGTTTGCAGTGACTGGAGGCCCTGGTGAACCCATTCTCTCTCTCTCTCTCTCTCTCTCTCTCTGTTGCTCTTAAATAAATAAATAAATAAATAAATATAAACAAATAAGTCTTTAAAAAATTAAACATGAAGCCATAGTCGCTTGGCCCTCCCTCCCCTATGTGTTTATGCAAGACACACAAAAGCATATGGCCATACAGAGACTTGCACAGGAATGTTCTAGCAGCTTTACAGGTGATTGCAAACATCTAGAAGTAGCCCAGATGTCCATCAACCCACGAATGGGTTGACAAATTGTGATACATGCATAAGATGAAATACTACATGGTGATAAAGAATGGTGAAGTAGGGGTATGGAAAAAAAAAAAAACAAGATCTCAGATTTGATCAAAAGAAAAACAAGATGTCATAAGTCTCAGAATAATTCTGAGTGGGGAAAAAAAAAAAGCCATAACCCCACAGAAGAATATGTGTTGCCTGATTCTACTTTGTACAAAATTATAGAAAATGTGACTTGATGGATAGTAATGACTATGGTGTTTTTTTCACAGGTTTGGGCGTCTGTCAAAATTGGCCAGTTGTACCATGGTACAATTAGATATTTGCTGTCCATTACATTTCACACGCGGACAAAAAAAAAAAAAAAAAAAAAAAAGATCAACAAGAATGCCCCCGCTTTGTAGAATCTGTTTGATTATAATATAACATAGTAAACTGATATAACAGAATGTGGGGACAATCACACTGTATAGCTATTTTGCATTCATTAATTGCCTATTTCCTTCTACCATCCTTATCCCTTCTTTTTACCTCCTGTACCTAGCCCTGAGGTGGATTAAGAAGTGCTATTACCACATAAATTATTTTAAGTACTCCAAACATCAAATGAAGTATTTTTATAGAGAACGAGTCACTGTAGATACAGGGGGGAGATATAGTCAATCCAGATTTAAATATGTAACACACACACACACACACACACACACACACACACATATATATATATATGTATGTATGTATAATTTTTTGTTGTTGTTTTTTTGAGGAAGGGTGTTGGTCTATCCCAAACTGACCTAGAATTCACCATGTAGTCTCAGGCTGACCTCAATCTCACAGAGATCCTCCTACCTCTGCCTCCCAAGTGCTGGGATTAAAGGCGTGCATCCCCACGCCCGGGTATATATAATTTTTACTCAGTTAAAATACGTGGGCAAATGAAAAGTGGCAGGAAGTAAGTATGGCAGGCAGTAGCAAGCCTGTGGTGGGTACTTTCTCTGGCTGTGAGGGGACACTTCAGCATTTGGCTCCCAGAGGCTCTTGAGCAGGGTTTGGCCGCCTCGCTCCTGTGACTCAGGATCTCCCACTCACAGCTCCCTTGAGCTTCTTAGCACCTTCCTCGCCCATCGGGGCATCTATTGGTGTTTTATTTTCAGCCATGTAGAAAGTTCTCTTGAACAAGATTTGGGATGGCCCAAGGAGTCTACCACCAACCCATCTCTGCTCCTCCTCCAGCAAGGCTCCACCTCCCAAACTGCCACTTTATGGGGGGCTGGGGGGGACACTTGATTCAAACCAGCCCAGCGTGCAGAAGTCAGATCTGGGGACTTCCTTTCAGAACCGGGGAGCCAGCGTCTCCAGGGCAGTGGCCTCTGAGGGTGCACAGTGAGCTCATGCCCTGACTCTTCAAAGCTGGCAAGCGTTGGAAACAGGGTGGGGGACGTCACACTGGGACAGGCAATGCTGGCTCTCTGTGACAAGCTGATGAGGGAAACTGAGGACACAGAGTCCATGGCGAACAGGTCAGGACTAGAGGCTTCTGTGTCCCCCAGGCTGGGGACACAGCGGAGAAGGCAATATGGCCTACACGGGGCTGGAGCGCAGTTCAGCAAGCTGTGAGGTCTCTGGAGGCCGCAAGACCACCCCTCATCCCAACATGGTGTCCCCCATGCTGTTTTACATTCATTGCTTCTGATCTCCAGTACAGACCTCAAACACCCCAGCTGACCCAAACCCCTGGGGGACGGTTGGAAGGAGGAGGAAAGCCAGGTATGTCGCCTGTCCAAAGTCCTTCCGGCTCTGGGTTCTGTCATTTCAGAAAGTTAGTGATGGAAGAGGAATTCTCATGTAACCACTCAGGTTGGTTACTTGCCTCTGGGGACAAGGATTTGTGTTGGAAAAAAATGCCATAATTTTGGAAAATTGCTCATATCATAGGCTTTCAAATCTCAGACAAAAAAAAAAAAAAGATGAGGGAGGTTCCAATACAGAAGGGCTGAAAGGCTGTTAATTTATCAATCTGTAAACCTGGGACCCCACCAAACTCAGCAGCTATTAAATCAAGTTTGTGCTCCAATTAAAATGCTTTGTCTCGAGCCTGGCATGGTGACACACGCCTTTAATCCCAGCACTCGGGAGGCAGAGGTAGGAGGATCGCTGTGAGTTCGAGGACACCCTGAGACTATATAGTGAGTTCCAGGTCAACCTGGGATAGAATGAAACCCTACCTTGAAAAACCAAAAAATAATACAAAATAAAATAAATAAAAAGATTTATTTCATAATGACTTATAAGAAGGCCCTTCTAGAAGTTCAACTTATAAAAATTCATGGGGGAACAAAAAAAAAAAAAGAAGAAGAAGAACCAGAAAGGGGTCCAAACAGGCATGTTAGGCTGCAATTGAGAAAGAAAAGTTAGCATAACAAATTATATATTTCATATGGCACTTACTTACAATACATATTGGGAATTATTTTAGAAATTGAAGGCATGTTGGAGGTATTATTAAAACTGGAGTCAATATAATCAGAAATATAGCCACCAGCGTGGGACAGATAGTAGGCTAATGGGCATATTTGCTGTCCCGTTCAGAATGGCTGCATAAGGTAGTGACTATTACCCTGCCCATTTTATATAAATAAAATATAATTACCTCCTAAAGTAGAAAGGCTGCCACTGCTCATGCGTTCTCACAATGTTAACTGCAAAGTGCCTTGCGCCTCTCCTCTTGAAGATACTTCCTTCCCCTTTAAGACACTTCCCCTTTAAGACACTTCCCCTTTAAGATACTTCCCCTTTTCTGTGTACACTGACAGCTTATCCACAAAGGCACTGTGACAGTCTTTCTGGTCCCTTGTCAAACACTCTAACATAGCTACTTAAGTTCCTTGGTGGTGCACTCTACCCCTTCACTATATCCTGAGCTCCGTGGATGTTGAACTAGTCTTCTTTCTTGACCACTCTAAAAAGAGCAGGTGATCACAACTCATATTTGTAACTTAAAGAATTTTTAAAAAAAAAGAGAGAGAGATGCAGAGATGGCTCGGCAGTTATAACGCTTGCCTGCAAAGCTAACGACCTGGGTTCGATTCCCCAGTACCCACATAAAGCCAGATGCCCCAAGGGGCGCACGCATCTGGAATTTTGTTTGCAGCTGCTGGAGGCCCTGGTGTGCCCACTCTTTCTGTCTGTCTCTTTTCTCTTTATTTATCTCTGCTTGCAAATAAATAATTTTTTAATGAAAGAATTAAAGCATACTATGAGGGACTGGGGCTGTAGCTTAGTTGATATAATGCTCACCTATCCTGCATAAAGCCCTGAGTCCAATCTACTGCACTGTGCAAACCAGGCACGATGCCACATGCCCGTCATCCCAGGACTTGGGTAGTGGAGGCAAACGGATCAGAAGTGTAGGGTCATGTAATACCCAGTCAATTCAAGACCCACATGGACTACAGGAGACCTTATGTCAAAAAAGAAAAGCTAACGAAGGCATTTTAAAAGCGAACTAGCTTTGCTTTGAAGCTGAAAGCTGATGTTCTCAGTGTGTCAAATTTCACATGCACGGGTTTATGGCTTAAGATGTTTGTCTCGGTACTGGGGATTCAATCTAGAACCCGAGAGCCCTAGAGCCCTATGCAGGGTCAGCAAGCACCCTACCACTGAACTATAGTCCAGTCCATGTTGCTAAAAGAAATGAATGAAGCAATCCTTGCTAGCTTTATAGCCCATGACTAATGGGACATACGTTTTGTAAATCATTTCTCTGCCAGTCTCCACTTAGTCAACCTCACTTTAAAACCAGCAGTTGATGGCCACGTTTATTTTTTTGTCTCTCTCTCTCTCTCTCTCTCTCTCTCAAAGCAACGGTTTGCAAAATGAAGACTGATTGAGCAGCAATATCTCCATATACCTATTTATCATTGTCAACCACACTATGACTTTATAACTACTTCAAAGTAATTCATAGAAACAAGATTCATTATTCACAAAAGCCAATGACAGATGTCAAGGATGGGAAGTCTTGCTAGTCAGAATTTGCTTTTTCCTGCCTGTCTATGCCATAGCTCTAGGATCTATGGTAAGCCCTGCTCAAATTAACTTCACAAAGAGAAATCTCTAGTCTTCAGAGAGTTGCTGTCAACCCTCAACCGCTGAGCTCTTTCAAATTTTCAATGCAAGATCCAAAGTAGGGGCTGAAGAGATTGCTCAGTGGTTAAGGCATTTGCCTGCAAAGCCTAACGACTCAGGCTCAGTTCCCCAGTACCCACTTAAAGCCAGATGCACAAAGTGGCACATGCAATCTGGAGCTTGTTTGCAGTCATTAGAGTCCCTGGAGCACCCATTTGTTCCATTCACGCTTGCTCTCATTCATGCGCGCTCTCTCTCTCTCTCTCTCTCTCTCTCTCTCTCTCTCTTTGCAAATAAGCAAAGAAAAAATATTTAAAAATAAAAAAAGCCAAAGTAAGTGTCTTCTGAAGTATTATGCGTGGAATGGGCAGAAGTGCAGTGCTCACTCTCCCATGTGAGTAGTGGAAGTAAAATGAGACACTCCCTCCAAGAGATGTTATCTAGTCATTCTTAAAGTGACAGCTTGTACTTTTCTGAGCTCTAACAATACTTGGTGCACTCCTGTGCTAAAGCTGGTAGCTCTTCAGTGACTTACAGCCCAAACTGTTGCCAGTCACACCCCTCCTAGTGAATCTACTTTGGTTTAAGTGTTTATTTATTTATTATTTCCAAGCAGGGAGAGATAGAAGAGAGACGGTCAGAATGGGTGCACCAGGGCCTCCAGCCACTGTAAACGAACTCCAGATGCGTGCGCCACTTTGTGCATCTGGATTTACGTGGGTCCTGGGGGAATCGAACCCAGGTTGTTAGGCTTTGCGGGCAAGCACCTTGACCACTGGGCCATTTGTTTCCTATGTACCTAGAGCATTGCTGTTGCGTGTGGTCCATTCATCACCTCATGCATCACTTCACCTCAATGGTCCCTGCTACTTTATATCACATTTGATATTCAAAGATGTCCCAAGTGGGACCCACTACAAAGTGACTGTTTGGAACAATTCCTGACTTTATACATCGGGATGTTTTTCAAGAAGCTCCAGTTGAATGAAGGGAAGGCGGTGCTCACGGTGTGAGTAATACACATGAAATCACGTCTCCCTGCTGCCAACAGAAAACCGCATCAGGTCTTACAATTGAGAATGGGATGGGGAAATCTGTGAAAGAACAGTTAATCCTTGAGAAAATACCTCTGTAAGAACACTGCTAGGTCAATGTTTCCTCAAATATTCACTGCCAACTCTCAGTCTAATCACAAATAATACATTCATCTTGCATATTAAAGGTCTCCGTATATCTCTTCTCTCTCCTCCAATCTGCAGGGTCTACATTTTAAGAGCAAAAACCCAAGCAGTAGGTACCTGTTAAAATTACTCTGAGTTAGGGCTGGAAAATTTTGCTCAGTGATTAAGGTGCTTGCCTAAAAAGCCTAATGACCTGAGTTTGATTCCCAAGTGCCCATGTGAGGCCAGATGCACAAAGTGGATCTGGCATCTGGAGTTTGTTTGCAGCAGCTGGAGGTCCTGGTACACTCATTCTCTCTCTCTCCCTCCCTCCCTCCCTCCCTTCCTCCCTCCCTCCATCTTTCTCTCTCTGCTTGCAAATAAATAAATAATATTTTAAAAATTACTCTGGGGCTGGAGAGATGGTTTAGTAGTTAAGACACTTGCCTGTGAAGCCTAAGGTTCAATGCCCCAGGACCCATGTGAGCTGGATGCACAAGGTGGCGCATGCATCTGGAGTTCATCTGCAGTGGTTGCAGGCCCTGTATGCTCATTCTCTCTCTCTATTCTCTCTCTCTCTCTCTCTCTCTCTCTCTATATATATATATATATATATATATATATATATATATATATATCACTCTTTTTTTACTTTCTCCATCTCTCTCTCTCTCTCTCAAACAAATGAGTAAATAATTTTGAAAAATTACTCTGAATGAAAAGACAGTCCCTACCCGTCCCCACATGCCCCTAGAAAGTGCTGTGGGCAATGCAATGCTCTGAGATTAGCTCAGTGGAGCTCTGTGGGTGCTGGTGCAACGAATAATTGTCAAGGAACAGGAAGATGCTCATCGTGTTATATAAGAAGGATATGAACAGCATAAAGCACACCATTCGAAAAGCAATAAACAAGTCTTCAGGATCAAAGTTGATCCTGCAAAACTCCAGATAATTAATTGTGTTTATACAAGACTGGGCCTGGGGGGAGTGAAAGGATAACAGGTAAGGCATCGTATTAACCTGTGGGTTCCATCTCCTGGACAGGGGCCCGCAGAGCTTCGGGCTGTGGGCCGTGGCTCTCCACGGATGCATCACAAGTGACACTAAAATAGCTCATTCACCTTGTATATGCAAACTCTTTTGTAAACACCTTCCAGAGTTTGGTTCCATGGTGAGCATGAATTTCTGCCGCAGTTCACAAGCTGCCCTTCATACCATGCCATGGAGAGAATCACTCACTCCCACACACGAGGGGTCAAGCAACCTCTGCCAGTGAGTTCCACAGAATTGGGCCACACATGGGGAAGTAGTGAGGGCCATGCCAGTGTGGAGATCAGATCGCATCAGAAGAAGCAGGTTCCAGGAATGTTTCCAAGAGGAAATTTCAGCTGAACACGGCTGCATTTGATTTTATAAGACTCCAAAATTGGAGGGTTTTATATAAAAACATAATTTTGAAACATTGAATGAATCCAAACACAAAAAGCAATCAAAGCAATTTTCTTAGGAAGAATTGGGGTTTCACACATCAATATGCAAACTCTAAAAATGATATGAAAATGATTAACTTTCCAATAAAGGTGGAAGATAAAAGAGTACAACCATGTCACTGACTTCCATGGAGAAACCATCTCAACCATGCTCCGGACATTCCACCAGGGGTCAGTGTAGTGGAGTGAATGGTGGTCCTCATGTCTACTCCAGGAGTCATGTAGTGAGGTGAATGGTGGTCCTCATGTCTACTATAGGAGTCATGTAGAGAGGTGAATGGTGGTCCTCATGTCTACTCCAGGAGTCATGTAGTGAGGTGAATGGTGGTCCTCATGTCTACTCCAGGAGTCATGTTGAGGTGAGGTCCTCATGTCAGGAGGTGAGAGTCATGCACAGGAGTCATGTAGTGAGGTGAACGATGGTCCTCATGTCTACTCCAGGAGTCATGTAGTGAGGTGAACGATGGTCCTCATGTCTACTCCAGGAGTCATGCAGTGAGGTGAACGATGGTCCTCATGTCTACTCCAGGAGTCGTGTAGTGAGGTGAACGGTGGTCCTCATGTCTACTCCAGGGGTCGTGTAGTGAGGTGAACGATGGTCCCCATGTCTACTCCAGGGGTCATGCAGTGAGGTGAACGATGGTCCTCATGTCTACTCCAGGAGTCATGTAGTGAGGTGAATGGTGGTCCTCATGTCTACTCCAGGAGTCATGTAGTGAGGTGAATGATGGTCCTCATGTCTACTCCAGGGGTCGTGTAGTGAGGTGAACGATGGTCCTCATGTCTACTCCAGGAGTCATGTAGTGAGGTGAAGGATGGTCCTCATGTCTACTCCAGGAGTCATGTAGTGAGGTGAACGATGGTCCTCATGTCTACTCCAGGAGTCATGTAGTCAGGTGAACGATGGTCCTCATGTCTACTCCAGGAGTCGTGTAGTGAGGTGAACGATGGTCCTCATGTCTACTCCAGGGGTCGTGCAGTGAGGTGAACGATGGTCCTCATGTCTACTCCAGGGATCGTGTAGTGAGGTGAACGATGGTCCTCATGTCTACTCCAGGGGTCATGCAGTGAGGTGAATGATGGTCCTCATGTCTACTCCAGGAGTCATGTAGAGAGGTGAATGATGGTCCTCATGTCTACTCCAGGAGTCATGTAGTGAGGTGAACGATGGTCCTCATGTCTACTCCAGGAGTCATGTAGTGAGGTGAACGATGGTCCTCATGTCTACTCCAGGAGTCATGTAGTGAGGTGAACGATGGTCCTCATGTCTACTCCAGGAGTCATGTAGAGAGGTGAATGATGGTCCTCATGTCTACTCCAGGAGTCATGTAGAGAGGTGAATGGTGGTCCTCATGTCTACTCCAGGAGTCATGTAGTGGGGTGAACGGTGGTCCTCATGTCTACTCCAGGAGTCATGTAGTGGGGTGAACGGTGGTCCTCATGTCTACTCCAGGAGTCATGTAGTGGGGTGAACGGTGGTCCTCATGTCTACTCCAGGAGTCATGTAGTGAGGAATGTCTCATGTCTGCACCAGGAGTCATGTAGGTCCTCATGTCTACTCCAGGAGTCATGTAGTGAGGTGAACGGTGGTCCTCATGTCTACTCCAGGAGTCATGTAGTGAGGTGAATGGTGGTCCTCATGTCTACTCCAGGAGTCATGTAGTGAGGTGAATGGTGGTCCTCATGTCTACTCCAGGAGTCATGTAGTGAGGTGAACGATGGTCCTCATGTCTACTCCAGGAGTCATGTAGTGAGGTGAACGATGGTCCTCATGTCTACTCCAGGAGTCTGTAGTGAGGTGAAACGGTGGTCCTCATGTCTACTCCAGGAGTCGTGTAGTGAGGTGAACGGATGGTCCTCATGTCTACTCCAGGAGTCAGTTAGTGAGGTGAACGATGGTCCTCATGTCTACTCCAGGAGTCCATGTAGTGAGGTGAACTGGTGGTCCTCATGTCTACTCCAGGAGTCTGTAGTGAGGTGAATGGTGGTCCTCATGTCTACTCCAGGAGGTCGTGTAGGAGTGAACGATGGTCTCATGTCTACTCCAGAGTCATGTAGTGAGGTGAACTGGTGGTCCTCATGTCACTCCAGGGGTCGTGTAGTGAGGTGAACGATGGTCCTCATGTCTCTCCAGGAGTCATGTAGTGAGGTGACAGTGGTCCTCATGTCTACTCCAGGAGTCATGTAGTGAGGTGAATGGTGGTCCTCATGTCTACTCCAGGAGTCATGTAGTGGGGAGAACGGTGGTCCTCATGTCTACTCCAGGAGTCATGTAGTGAGGTGAATGGTGGTCCTCATGTCTACTCCAGGAGTCATGTAGAGAGGTGAACGGTGGTCCTCATGTCTACTCCAGGAGTCAGGTAGTGAGGTGAATAGTGGTCCTCATGTCTACTCCAGGAGTCATGTAGTGAGGTGAATGTGGTCCTCATGTCTACTCCAGGAGTCATGTAGTGAGGTGAATGGTGGTCCTCATGTCTACTCCAGGAGTCATGTAGAGAGGTGAATGGTGGTCCTCATGTCTACTCCAGGAGTCATGTAGTGAGGTGAATGATGGTCCTCATGTCTACTCCAGGAGTCATGTAGTGAGGTGAATGATGGTCCTCATGTCTACTCCAGGAGTCATGTAGTGAGGGAATGGGGGTCCTCATGTCTACTCCAGGAGTCATGTAGTGAGGTGAAT
The DNA here is from genome assembly GCA_036346955.1 of Dipus sagitta. NCBI lineage: Eukaryota > Metazoa > Chordata > Mammalia > Rodentia > Dipodidae > Dipus > Dipus sagitta. Next base: position 5,881,575 of record CM070792.1, read on the forward strand.
GTGGTCCTCATGTCTACTCCAGGAGTCATGTAGTGAGGTGAACGATGGTCCTCATGTCTACTCCAGGAGTCATGTAGTGAGGTGAACGATGGTCCTCATGTCTACTCCAGGAGTCGTGTAGTGAGGTGAACGATGGTCCTCATGTCTACTCCAGGAGTCATGTAGTGAGGTGAACGATGGTCCTCATGTCTACTCCAGGAGTCATGTATGTGAGGGTGCCAGAGTCGTAGGATGGTGTCCTCATGTCTACTCCAGGAGTCATGTAGAGAGGTGAATGGTGGTCCTCATGTCTACTCCAGGAGTCATGTAGTGGGGTGAACGGTGGTCCTCATGTCTACTCCAGGAGTCATGTAGTGGGGTGAACGGTGGTCCTCATGTCTACTCCAGGAGTCATGTAGTGGGGTGAACGGTGGTCCTCATGTCTACTCCAGGAGTCATGTAGAGAGGTGAATGGTGGTCCTCATGTCTGCACCAGGAGTCATGTAGAGAGGTGAATGGTGGTCCTCATGTCTACTCCAGGAGTCACGTAGAGAGGTGAATGGTGGTCCTCAAGTCTACTCCAGGAGTCATGTAGTGAGGTGAATGGTGGTCCTCATGTCTACTCCAGGAGTCATGTAGTGGGGTGAACGGTGGTCCTCATGTCTACTCCAGGAGTCATGTAGTGGGGTGAACGGTGGTCCTCATGTCTACTCCAGGAGTCATGTAGAGAGGTGAATGGTGGTCCTCATGTCTACTCCAGGAGTCATGTAGAGAGGTGAATGGTGGTCCTCATGTCTACTCCAGGAGTCATGTAGTGAGGTGAACGATGGTTCCTCATGTCTACTCCAGGAGTCATGTAGAGAGGTGAATGGTGGTCCTCATGTCTACTCCAGGGTCATGTAGGAGGTGAATAGTGGTCCTCATGTCTACTCCAGGAGTCATGTAGTGAGGTGAATGGTGGTCCTCATGTCTACTCCAGGAGTCATGTAGAGAGGTGAATGGTGGTCCTCATGTCTACTCCAGGAGTCATGTAGAGAGGTGAATGGTGGTCCTCATGTCTACTCCAGGAGTCATGTAGTGAGGTGAATGGTGGTCCTCATGTCTACTCCAGGAGTCATGTAGAGAGGTGAATGGTGGTGTAGGAGGTGAATGGTGGTCCTCATGGTCTACTCCAGGAGTCATGTAGTGAGTGAATGGTGGTCCTCATGTCTACTCCAGGAGTCATGTAGTGAGGGTGAACGGTGGTCCTCATGTCTACTCCAGGAGTCATGTAGTGAGGTGAATGGTGGTCCTCATGTCTACTCCAGGAGTCATGTAGTGAGGTGAACGATGGTCCTCATGTCTACTCCAGGAGTCATGTAGTGAGGTGAACGATGGTCCTCATGTCTACTCCAGGAGTCATGTAGTGAGGTGAACGATGGTCCTCATGTCTACTCCAGGAGTCATGTAGTGAGGTGAACGATGGTCCTCATGTCTACTCCAGGAGTCGTGTAGTGAGGTGAACGATGGTCCTCATGTCTACTCCAGGAGTCATGTAGTGAGGTGAACGATGGTCCTCATGTCTACTCCAGGGGTCGTGCAGTGAGGTGAACGATGGTCCTCATGTCTACTCCAGGGGTCGTGTAGTGAGGTGAACGATGGTCCTCATGTCTACTCCAGGAGTCATGTAGTGAGGTGAACGATGGTCCTCATGTCTACTCCAGAGTCAGTGTAGTGAGTGAACGATGGTCCTCATGTCTACTCCAGGAGTCATGTAGTGAGGTGAACAGTGGTCCTCATGTCTACTCCAGGAGTCATGTAGTGAGGTGAACGATGGTCCTCATGTCTACTCCAGGGAGTCTGTAGTGAGGTGAACGATGGTCCTCATGTCTACTCCAGGAGTCATGTAGTGAGGTGAATGGATGGTCCTCATGTCTACTCCAGGAGTCCTCATGTCTACTCCAGGAGTCAGTGTAGTGAGGTGAACGAGGGTCCTCATGTCTACTCCAGGAGTCATGTAGTGAGGTGAATGGTGGTCCTCATGTCTACTCCAGGAGTCATGTAGTGAGGTGAACGATGGTCCTCATGTCTACTCCAGGAGTCATGTAGTGAGGTGAATGATGGTCCTCATGTCTACTCCAGGAATCATGTAGTGAGGTGAACGGTGGTCCTCATGTCTACTCCAGGTGTCATGTAGTGAGGTGAACGGTGGTCCTCATGTCTACTCCAGGAGTCATGTAGTGAGGTGAATGGTGGTCCTCATGTCTACTCCAGGAGTCATGTAGTGAGGTGAATGGTGGTCCTCATGTCTACTCCAGGAGTCATGTAGAGAGGTGAATGGTGGTCCTCATGTCTACTCCAGGAGTCATGTAGTGAGGTGAACGGTGGTCCTCATGTCTACTCCAGGAGTCATGTAGTGAGGTGAACGATGGTCCTCATGTCTACTCCAGGAGTCATGTAGTGAGGTGAACGATGGTCCTCATGTCTACTCCAGGAGTCATGTAGAGAGGTGAATGGTGGTCCTCATGTCTACTCCAGGAGTCATAGTAGAGAGAGTGAATGGTGGTCCTCATGTCTACTCCAGGAGTCATGTAGTGAGGTGAATGTTGGTCCTCATGTCTACTCCAGGAGTCATGTAGTGAGGTGAATGATGGTCCTCATGTCTACTCCAGGAGTCATGTAGTGAGGTGAACGCTGAGTCCTCATGTCTACTCCAGGAGTCATGTAGTGAGGTGAAACGATGGTCCTCATGTCTACTCCAGGAGTCATGTAGAGAGGTGAATGGATGGTCCCTCATTGTCTACTCAGGAGTCATGTAGTGAGGTGAATGTGGTCCTCATGTCTACTGCCAGGAGTCATGTAGTGAGGTGAATGGTGGTCTCATGTCTACTCCAGGAGTCATGTAGTGAGGTGAATGGTGGTCCTCATGTCTACTCCAGGAGTCAAGTGAGTGAGGTGAGATGGGCCCTCATGTCTACTCCAGGAGTCATGTAGTGAGGGTGAACGGTGGTCCTCATGTCTACTCCAGGAGTCATGTAGAGAGGTTGGAAGTGGTTGGTCCTCATGTCTACTCCAGGAGTCATGTAGTGAGAGTGAATGATGGTCCTCATGTCTACTCCAGGAGTCATGTAGAGAGGTGTATGGATGGTCCCTCATGTCTACTCCAGGAGTCATGTAGTGGAGGTGAATGGTGGTCCTCATGTCTACTCCAGGAGTCATGTAGAGAGGTGAATGGTGGTCCTCATGTCTACTCCAGGAGTCATGTAGTGAGGTGAATGGTGGTCCTCATGTCTACTCCAGGAGTCATGTAGTGAGGTGAATGGTGGTCCTCATGTCTACTCCAGGAGTCATGTAGTGGGGTGAACGGTGGTCCTCATGTCTACTCCAGGAGTCATGTAGTGAGGGTGAACGGTGGTCCTCATGTCTACTCCAGGAGTCATGTAGTGGGGTGAACGGTGGTCCTCATGTCTACTCCAGGAGTCATGTAGTGAGGTGAATGGTGGTCCTCATGTCTACTCCAGGAGTCATGTAGTGAGGTGAACGGTGGTCCTCATGTCTACTCCAGGAGTCATGTAGAGAGGTGAATGGTGGTCCTCATGTCTACTCCAGGAGTCATGTAGAGAGGTGAATGTGGTCCTCATGTCTACTCCAGGAGTCATGTAGTGAGGGTGAATGTGGTCTCATGTCTACACCAGGAGTCATGTAGTGAGGGTGAATGGTGGTCCTCATGTCTACTCCAGGAGTCATGTAGAGAGGTGAAGGTGGTCCTCATGTCTACTCCAGGAGTCATGTAGAGAGGTGAATGGTGGTCCTCATGTCTACTCCAGGAGTCATGTAGGAGGTGAATGGTGGTCCTCATGTCTACTCCAGGAGTCATGTAGGGAGGTGAATGATGGTCCTCATGTCTACTCCAGGAGTCATGTAGAGAGGTGAAGGGTGGTCCTCATGTCTACTCCAGGAGTCATGTAGTGAGGTGAACGTGGTCCTCATGTCTACTCCAGGAGTCATGTAGTGAGGTGAAAGTGGTCCTCATGTCTACTCCAGGATCATGTAGTGGGTGAATGGTGGTCCTCATGTCTACTCCAGGAGTCATGTAGTGGGTGAATGGTGGTCCTCATGTCTACTCCAGGAGTCATGTAGTGAGGTGAATGGTGGTCCTCATGTCTACTCCAGGAGTCATGTAGTGAGGTGAACGGTGGTCCTCATGTCTACTCCAGGAGTCATGTAGTGAGGTGATGGATGGTCCTCATGTCTACTCCAGGAGTCATGTAGTGGAGGTGAACGATGGTCCTCATGTCTACTCCAGGAGTCATGTTAGTGAGGGGAATGGTGGTCCTCATGTCTACTCCAGGGTCATGTAGTGAGGTGAACGATGGTCCTCATGTCTACCTCCAGGAGTCATGTAGTGAGGTGTACGATGGTCCTCTTGTCTACCTCCAGGAGTCATGTAGTGAGTGAACGATGGTCCTCATGTCTACTCCAGGAGTCATGTATGAGGTGAACGATGGTCCTCATGTCTACTCCAGGAGTCATGTAGTGAGGTGAACGATGGTCCTCATGTCTACTCCAGGAGTCATGTAGTGAGGTGAACGATGGTCCTCATGTCTACTCCAGGAGTCGTGTAGTGAGGTGAACGATGGTCCTCATGTCTACTCCAGGAGTCGTGTAGTGAGGAGAACAGATGGTCCTCATGTCTACTCCAGGAGTCGTGTAGTGAGGTGAACGATGGTCCTCATGTCTACTCCAGGAGTCGTGTAGTGAGGTGAATGATGGTCCTCATGTCTACTCCAGGAGTCATGTAGTGAGGTGAACGATGGTCCTCATGTCTACTCCAGGTCTCATGTAGTGAGGTGAACTGTGGTCCCTCATGTCTACTCCAGGAGTCATGTAGTGAGGTGAATGATGGTCCTCATGTCTACTCCAGGAGTCATGTAGTGAGGTGAATGAGTGGTCCTCATGTCTACTCCAGGAGTCATGTAGTGAGGTGAATGGTGGTCCTCATGTCTACTCCAGGAGTCATGTAGAGAGGTGAATGGTGGTCCTCATGTCTACTCCAGGAGTCATGTAGTGAGGTGAATGGTGGTCCTCATGTCTACTCCAGGAGTCATGTAGTGAGGTGAATGGTGGTCCTCATGTCTACTCCAGGAGTCATGTAGTGAGGTGAATGGTGGTTCCTCATGTCTACTCCAGGAGTCATGTAGTGAGGTGAATGGTGGTCCTCATGTCTACTCCAGGAGTCATGTAGAGAGGTGAATGGATGGTCCTCATGTCTACTCCAGGAGTCATGTAGTGAGGTGAATGGTGGTCCTCATGTCTACTCCAGGAGTCATGTAGTGAGGTGAATGGTGGTCCTCATGTCTACTCCAGGAGTCATGTAGTGAGGTGAATGGTGGTCCTCATGTCTACTCCAGGAGTCATGTAGTGAGTGAATGGTGGTCCTCATGTCTACTCCAGGAGTCATGTAGTGAGGTGAATGGTGGTCCTCATGTCTACTCCAGGAGTCATGTAGAGAGGTGAATGGTGGTCCCTCATGTCTACTCCCAGGATCACTGTGTAGAGAGGTGAAATGTGTGTTCCTCATGGTCTACACCATGGAGTCACGTAGTGAGGTAATGGTGTCTACATGTCTACTCAGGAGTCCATGTAGTGAGGTGATGATGGTCCTCATGTCTAACTCAGGAGTTCATGTAGTGAGGAGAATGGTGGTCCTCATGCTACTCCAGGAGTCATGTAAGAGGTGAAATGTTGGGTCCCTCGTGTCTACACCAGGAGTCATGTAGAGAGGTGAATGGTGGTCCTAGTCTACTCCAGGAGTCATGTAGTGAGGTGAACGGTTGTCCTCATGTCTACTCCAGTAGTCATGTAGAGAAGTGAATGGTGGACCTCAATTCTACTCCAGGAGTTCATGTAGTGAGGTAAATTGATGGTCACATGTCTACTCCATGAGTCATGTAGAGAAGGTGAAGGGAGGTCTCTCATGACTATCCAGGAGTCCATGTAAGAGAGTAATGGTGGTCCTCATTCTACTCCAGGAGACCTGTAGTGAGTTATGAATGGTGGTCCTCATGTCTACTCCAAGGTCATGTAGTGAGGTGAACGGGTGGTCCTCCATGTCTACTCCAGGAGTCATGTAGAGAGGTGAATGGTGGTCCTCATGTCTACTCCAGGAGTCATGTAGAGAGGTGAATGGTGGTCCTCATGTCTACTCCAGGAGTCATGTAGAGAGGTGAATGGTGGTCCTCTGTCTACTCCAGGAGTCATGTAGAGGGGAGAACAGTGGTCCTCATGTCTACTCCAGGAGTCATGTAGTGAGGTGAATGGTGGTCCTCATGTCTACTCCAGGAGTCATGTAGTGAGGTGAACGGTGGTCCTCATGTCTACTCCAGGAGTCATGTAGTGAGGTGAATGGTGGTCCTCATGTCTACTCCAGGAGTCATGTAGAGAGGTGAATGGTGGTCCTCATGTCTACTCCAGGAGTCATGTAGAGAGGTGAATGATGGTCCTCATGTCTACTCCAGGAGTCATGTAGTGAGGTGAATGGTGGTCCTCATGTCTACTCCAGGAGTCATGTAGTGAGGTGAACGGTGGTCCTCATGTCTACTCCAGGAGTCATGTAGAGAGGTGAACGGTGGTCCTCATGTCTACTCCAGGAGTAGAGAGCTAAATGGTGGTCCTCATGTTTACTCCAGGAGTCATGTAGTGAGGTTAATGGTGGTCTTCATGTCTACTCCAGGAGTCATGTAGTGAGGTGAATGATGGTCCTCATGTCTACTCCAGGAGTCATGTAGTGAGGAGAATGGTGGTCCTCATGTCTACTCCAGGAGTCATGTAGAGAGGTGAATGGTGGTCCTCGTGTCTACTCCATGAGTCATGTAGAGAGGTGAATGGTGGTCCTCATGTCTACTCCAGGAGTCATGTAGAGAGGTGAACGGTGGTCCTCATGTCTACTCCAGGAGTCATGTAGAGAGGTGAATGGTGGTCCTCATGTCTACTCCAGGAGTCATGTAGTGAGGTAAATGATGGTCCTCATGTCTACTCCAGGAGTCATGTAGAGAGGTGAATGGTGGTCCTCATGTCTACTCCAGGAGTCATGTAGAGAGGTGAATGGTGGTCCTCATGTCTACTCCAGGAGTGATGTAGTGAGTTGAATGGTGGTCCTCATGTCTACTCCAGGAGTCATGTAGTGAGGTGAATGGTGGTCCTCATGTCTACTCCGGAGTCCCATGTAGAGAGGTGCTGGTGGCCCTCATGTCTACTCCAGGAGTCATGTAGTGAGGTGAAATGGTGGTCCTCATGTCTACTCCAGGAGTCATGTAGTGAGGTGAATGGTGGTCCTCATGTCTACTCCAGGAGTCATGTAGTGAGGTGAATGGTGGTCCTCATGTCTACTCCAGGAGTCATGTAGAGAGGTGAATGGTGGTCCTCATGTCTACTCCAGGAGTCATGTAGAGAGGTGAAATGTTGGTCCTCATGTCTACTTCCAGGAGTCATGTAGTGGAGGTGAAATGGTGGTCCTCATGTCTACTCCAGGAGTCATGTAGTGAGGTGAATGGTGGTCCTCATGTCTACTCCAGGAGTCATGTAGAGAGGTGAATGGTGGTCCTCATGTCTACTCCAGGAGTCATGTAGAGAGGTGAATGGTGGTCCTCATGTCTACTCCAGGAGTCATGTAGAGAGGTGAAAGTGTGGTCCTCATGTCTACTCCAGGAGTCATGTAGAGGAGGTGAATGTTGGTCCTCATGTCTACTCCAGGATCATGTAGAGAGGTGGTGGTCCTCATGTCCTACTCCAGGATCATGTAGAGAGGTGAAGGGATGTCCTCATGTCTACTCCAGGAGTCATGTTAGTGATTGTGGCCCTGACCCAGAGTCCATGTAGTGAGTGAATAATGTCCTCATCTCCCGGAGTCATGAAGTGAGGTGAACGGTTGGTCCCTCATGTCTACTCCAGGAGTCATGTAGAGAGGTGGAATGGTTGGTCCTCATGTCTACTCCCAGGATGCATGTAGAGAGGTGAATGGTGGTCCTCATGTCTACTCCAGGAGTCATGTAGAGAGGGTGAATGGTGGGACTCATGTCTACTCCAGGAGTCATGGTAGAGAGGTGAAAGGTTGTCCTCATGTCTACTCCAGGATTCATGTAGAGAGGTGAATGTGGTCCTCATGTCCTACTCCAGGACATGTAGAGAGGTGAATGGTGGGTCCTCATGTCTACTCCAGGGGTCCAATGGTATGAGGTGAACGGTGGTCCTCATGTCTACTCAGGAGTCATGTAGTGAGGTGAATGGTGGTCCTCATGTCTACTCCAGGAGTCATGTAGTGGAGTGAATGATGGTCCTCATGTCTACTCCAGGAGTCATGTAGTGAGGTGAATGGTGGTCCTCATGTCTACTCCAGGAGTCATGTAGTGAAGTGAATGGTGGTCCTCATGTCTACACCAGGAGTCATGTAGAGAGGTGAATGATGGTCCTCATGTCTACTCCAGGAGTCATGTAGAGAGGTGAATGGTGGTCCTCATGTCTACTCCAGGAGTCATGTAGTGGAGTGAATGATGGTCCTCATGTCTACACCAGGAGTCATGTAGTGAGGTGAATGGTGGTCCTCATGTCTACTCCAGGAGTCATGTAGTGAGGTGAATGGTGGTCCTCATGTCTACTCCAGGATTCATGTAGAGAGGTGAATGGTGGTCCTCATGTCTACTCCAGGAGTCATGTAGAGAGGTGAATGGTGGTACTCATGTCTACTCCAGGAGTCATGTAGAGAGGTGAAAGTTGGTCCTCATGTCTACTCCAGGAGTCATGTAGAGAGGTGAATGGTGGTCCTCATGTCTACTCCAGGAGTCATGTAGAGAGGTGAATGGTGGTCCTCATGTCTACTCCAGGGGTCATGTAAGAGGTGAATGGTGGTCCTCATGTCTACTCCAGGAGTCATGTAGTCATGTAGTGAGGTGAATGGTGGTCCTCATGTTTACTCCAGTAGTCATGTAGAGAGGTGAATGGTGGTACTCATGTCTACTCCAGGAGTCATGTAGAGAGGTGAATGATGGTCCTCATGTCTACTCCAGGAGTCATGTAGAGAGGTGAATGGTGGTCCTCATGTCTACTCCAGGGGTCATGTAGTGAGGTGAATGGTGGTCCTCATGTCTACTCCAGGAGTCATGTAGTGAGGTGAATGGTGGTCCTCATGTCTACTCCAGGAGTCATGTAGTGAGGTGAATGGTGGTCCTCATGTGTACTCTATGGGTCCTGTAGTAGGGTGAGTAGTGCTCTTTGCACCCATTCTGTGGAACCTGTAAATTTAACTTTTTTTGGAAAAAAAAACAAATTATCTTTTCATTTATAATTAAATTTAGTGCCTTCAGATGAAATTATCTTGAATTACCCATGTTGGTCCTATGTCTAATGACATGCAGCCTTATAAACGATACCCAGAAGACGTGTTCTAGTCAGGTTCACAGTGCTGGCAGAAGTCACCCAGCCAACAGCAGCTTGTGGGGAAAAGGAGGTTTATTTTAGCTTACAGACTTGAGAGTAAGCTCCATGATTAGATGGGGAAATGATGGCATAATCAGTGGGTGGACATCACCCCATGGACAACATCAGGTGGGCAACAGGAACAGGAGACTGTGTCAGATACTGGCAAATTGACACTTGCTATAACACCCATGAGCCCGCCTCCAATAATACACTGCCTCCAGGAGGCATTAATTCCCAATTCCCATCAGCTGGGAAGACTAGCATTCAGCATACCTAATTTTGTGGGGGACAACTAAATCAAATCACCACAATCCAACCCTGTACCCCATAAACTGATAACCATACATGATATAAAATACAATGCATTTATCCAACTTTAAAAGTCCCCATAATTTTTATCAATCGAAATGATGTTCAAACATACCCATAACCCAAGGTCTTTTAACTGAGCCATAATACTAAAAAATCACCCAGAAAACCATAATGACGCAGAGTAAACATTCATAGTACAAAATATTGCATTGTGCATAGCAAAGAAATATTCAACCAATACAACATTTAAAACATCCAGGGCAAACATTAAACTCTGCAGCTCCAAGTCCAACAACCCTAGCCAGTGACAAATCTCCAAGTTTGACAATTCTGACCAGCAACAAGCCTCTGGTGTTCCAATTCTGCCCCTCCAGCTAGGCTGCTGACAGTCCTGGAAAACTTCATCCAGGGCCGGCAGCTTTCCTTAGCAGCCATCTCGTGGTCCCAGCATCTCCACTGGGTCTCCACTGCAATCCATGGTTCATCCTCATGACCCCATGGGGTCTCCATGCAGACAACCAGCAAACCTGCTTCACACTGCCCATGGCCATTTCCAAAACACAAGACCGTGTTGCAAACTCAAAGATCCTCTCTTTTCTGCATTTCTTATACTCCACAATACCAGGTAGGGTGCCAATTTGTTAATCCAGGGGGGAATAAAGCAGACTTGGAAGAACAGGGCACTCCTTGAGCACTCAGGCCCCTTCAAAAGAGTCTACATTCTTCCTGTTGCCCCACTTCTGGTCAGCTGACCCAATCTCGAAGGTTATAATCTCTCAATTGCAGCTGAATGGGCAGCAGTTCACCCAAAGATTTCATTTTTTTTCCTGTGCCATATCCCTCTGCCTGCACCAGTCTGCTTCTATGCAAAGCAACCCTGTACACCCTCTCAGGACACAGGCATAACAGCAAGCCTCTCACACAAACTGCTTCTAGCCCAGTCCAGACAAAGCTCTTTTTCATCCTCATAAACCACACCTCACAGTCCATAGTTCTAACTGCATTCAGGTCTTGCAACTCTGACCAGAATAGTCCACCAAGCTGTACTTACGGTACTGCCAGGTGTCTTTCAGGCCAAGTTTTCAAATCCTTACATATTCCTCTTGAAAATCATCTTCAAAAGCCCAAAGCCACACAGTCACGTGTCTAGCAACAAATGGCACCACTCCTCAGTACCAACATTACTGTTGCAGTCAGGTTCACATTGCTAGCAGAAATCACCTGACCATGAGCAGCTTTTGGGGGAAAAAAAAGGTTTATTTTGGCTTACAGACTTGAGGGGATATGAGACAATGGCAGGGAAAATGATGGCATGAGCAGAGGGTGGACATCACCCCTTGGCCAACAACAGGTGGACAATAGCAACAGGAAAGTGTGCCAAACACTGACAAGGGGAAGCTGTCTATAACACCCATAAGCCCGCCCCCAACAACGCACTGTCTCCAGGAGGCTTTCATTTTCAGTTGTCGTCAGCTGGGAAGCACCTAAGCTTATGGGGGACACCTGAATCAAGCCACCACAACATGCTAAAGAGATGATGACGTGTGAGGATGGAGTCACAAGACATAGGACACCCAGATGTATCAGAAGCTACAAAGGACAAGGCACAACATTCTTCCCAGAGCCTGCAGAAGGAGTATGGCCCAGACGATGCTGTGATGTGGTCCCTTTGGTCTCCATGAACTGCAAGAGTAAATTTCTATTGTAAGCTGCCAAGTTTTCTGTAACATTTTATGGCTGTTGTAGAAAATTGGCAGAGTTCAGTAACATTACCTCTCTTCACAAAGCATCTGTAAGCAAATAAGAAATGTGAGAATGGGGCTGGAGAGATGGCTTAGCGGTTAAGACGCTTGCCTGCAGACCCTAGGGACCCATGTTCAACTGTCCAGATCCCATGTAAGCCAGACACACAAAGCTGAGGCAAGCACAAGGTCTCACATGCCCACTAGGTGGCGCAAGCATATGGAGCTTGATTTCACTGGTTGAGGCCCTGGCATGCCAATTCTCTCTCTCTCTCTCTCTCTCTCTTTTCATCTGTGTGTGTGTGTGTGTGTGTGTGTGTGTGTGTGTGTGTGTGTGTTTCTCTCTGTGTGTGCATGTTTCTGTAAAATAAAGAATAAAAAATTTAAATTTTAAATTTTTAAATTTTTAAAAAGAAATGTGAGCTGGGCATGGTGGCATACACCTTTATTCCCAGCACATTTGAAAGGTTCGAACAGAAGCAAAATAGTTTGATGGGGGGACGGACGTTAGAGGCAGAGGTAAGAGGGTTGCCATGAGTTCGAGGCCACCCTGAGACTACATAGTGAATTTTCCAGGTCAGCCTGAGCTAGAGTGAGACCCTACCTCGAGAAACAAACAAAAAAAAAAAAAAAGAGAGAGAGAGAGAGAAAGAAAGAAAGAAATATGAGAATGGCCATTTTCTCAAGAAATAGAAACTGTGCCAAAAATTATAAGGCAATTTCTCCACTTAAACTCTAATCTTCATGACAATGAAATTGCAGAGAATTCTCTCAGAACTGAAGACTTATGTCTCTGGAGTCAGCTTGGGTTTACTGCTCCACTCCAGGTACGATCTGTGAGCCCTTCCATACCATTGTCTTTCTAAACGTTGAGTTCCTCTTCTGTATAATACATAGACGAGCGATCCTTCACTGAGACGTTGCCAAGAACTAATCGTATTAGGCATGTGGAGAATGAATCTGTTTCAGAATAAGGAACACATCTTTTTTGTTTTATTTTTTAAGTTTTATTTATTTGAGAGAGAGAGAGAGAGAATGGGCACAACAGGGCCTCCAGCCACTGCAAACAAACTCTAGATGCATGAGCCACCTTGTGCAGCTGGCTGATGTGGGTCCTGGGGAATTGGACCAGGGTCCTTTGGCTTTGCAGGCAAATGCCTGAACTGCTGAACCATCATCCCTCCATCCCAGAACACATCTTTTTATAAGCCTTATATTTGAAGCACCAAGCGTTCTTCTAGCAATTAATAGGTATGTAATAATATTTCATTTGAGTGTAATTGGAAAGGTTCGAACAGAAGCAAAATAGATTGATGGGGGGAGGGACGTTAGAGATGGCTCGGTGGGCAAAAGTGCTTGCTGTGTACGCATGAAGATCTAAACTTGACCCCCAAGACCTGCCTGCATAAAAAGCCATGAATGCCTGTAACCCCAGCACGGAGGCTGGAAGCGACAGGAGGATCACTGGGGTTCGCAACATAGTCATTTAACCAAAACCAGGGTGAGGGCCTGGAGAGATGGCTTAGCAGTTAAGCGCTTGACTGTGAAGCCTAGGGACCCTGGTTCGAGGCTCGATGCTCCAGGACCCACGTAAGCCAGATGCACAAGGGGGCGCACGCGTCTGGAGTTCGTTTGCAGTGGCCGGAGGCCCTGGTGTGCCCATTCTCTCTCTGTCTATCTGCCTCTTTCTCTCTCTCTGTCCGTCGCTTTCAAATAAATAAAAATAAACAAAAAATTAGAAAAAAAAAAAAACAGGGTGACCTCTGGGTGCACCTGGAAACTCCAGGGTCAGAGACAAAGCATCTCAAGACAAGAGCGAGAGAGGAAGAAATCCCAGGTCCTCCTCTGGGACACACTGAGCACACCCATTTGAACACAGATGCACACGCGCGTGCACACACACTACACGTGTGGCATACACACACACCAAAGAGCAGATTTCTTTTACGGTGACCTGTCACTGCAGGGGTCACGTGAGGTCAGCACATGCCTGGTGGGTGGTTTAAAGCAAGCCAGGCTATAACTTCAGTAAGCCAGGCATGGGACACGGACAACCAAGATCCCAAGATGGCATCGGACATATACTCAATGCCAATCACATGTAAGTAGACGTGACATGCTGGCCCGGATCATTGAGTCTTTGCAAGCGACTGTGACAAAGAACGATTGTGTCAGGGCCCCTTCTTGTCACTGACGGGCATGCACTTCCCTGGCTCCATTACCTTGAAGGAAGGGAAATGCCACGCTCAGGTAAGACACAAACATGTGCAGAAGGTCAAAGTTACTACAAGCAGGTTTCAAGTGGATGGATGCTAACATTAAGTGAATGGATAAGTTAGTAAAGGGAAGTATTTATCATCATTATTATTATTATTCTAGGAAGTATTTTTATGCAAACAATAGAAAAGAGCATAGCCCTGTAGCTGCCTGAAAAAGTCAAAAAAGGGAGATGGCGGGCTGGAGAGATGGTTTAGCGGCTAAGCGCTTGCCTGTGAAGCCTAAGGACCCTGGTTCGAGGCTCGATTTCCCAGGACCAACGTTAGCCAGATGCACAAGGGGGCGCACACTTCTGGAAGTTCATTTGCAGTGGCTGGAGGCCCTGGTGCTCCCATTCTCTCTGTCTACCTGCCTATTTCTGTATCTCTCTCTCTCTCTCAAATAAATAAATAAAAATAAAAATAAAAATAAAAATAAATTAAAAAAAAAGAAAGGGAGATGGCTCCTCACCTTGTCATTCCAGTTCCCTGAGTGACCCAGAGAAATCTCTCAGCTGCCGCATGACCGTTCCACAGACACTTTTTCCACACAGAGCAACCCTGTGGCTCCTAAGGTGGGGTCCCTGGAGAAGATGGCCGAGAACCCTGGTGTGGACCACAGGGAAAAGTAGCGTCTGAATTGATAGAGCTGATACAAGTATCCGTATTTCCCGACAAGAGTCTTGGGAAGAGAGACGCTACTTCAGAAATGATGGCCCGTGCCTGATGAAGGGGCCACAGAGGGCACAAGAAGGGAAGGAATGACTTGGACTAGCAGAGAAAGAGCCACACTCCAAATCGTGTGCTTAACTGGAAAACGGCGGAACGTGCAAAACGGCGCGTGCAACTGGAGTTCGTTTGCAGTGGCTAGAGGCCCTGGTGCGCCCGTTCTCTCTTCCTGTCTCTCTAAATAAACAAATAATTTTCCTAAAAAAAAATTTAAAAAGTAAAATGCTCCCTTTACCATTCTTACAGAAATCACTGGTTCCTTTTCGTGAGCAAAAATGTGCATTTCTGGGCTAGAGAGATTGCCTAGTGGTTAAGGCGCTTGCCTAGAAGCCTAAGGACCCAAGTTCAATTCCCCAGTACCCACGTAAGTCAGAGTTCGTTTGTAGTAGCTAGAAGCCCTGATGTGCCCATTATCTCTCTCTTCCTCTCACGTCTCTCTCTCTCTCTCTCTCAAATAAATAAATAAATTTTAAGTGCATTTCTTCAAAGTGCCCTTTGCAGACGTTTCACGCTTTTTGCAATGAGATTGAATTAGGAGCTGTTGTTACCTTGGGGCCGAGCAACACTGACATATAGGAGACTCACCAGGGGAACAGAGAGGCTGACAGGATATGGCCATGCTGACACAGACAAAGGTGTTTCCAGGTAAGACACAGAGTGGACGACCTCGGTAAAAAATAGAAAGACCGAATTGAATTCTAAGCTAATGTGGAATCTTGGCAGAGAACTTTTTAATAGCTAAATACCTTAAGAGTACTTAAAATATGCTTCTAGGGCTGTAGAGATGGCTCAGCAGCTAAAACACTTGCTTGCAAAGCCTAAGTACCAGGGTTCGATTCCCCTGGTACCCACAGTAAAGCCAGATGCACTAAGTGGCACACACATCTGGAGTTCTTTTGCAGTAGCAAGAAATCCTAGCATGCCAATAATCACTTTCTCCTTGTCTGCCTCTCTCTCTTTCAAATAAATAAGTTAATGAAATTAAAATGGGCTTCCATATTTCAAAATATGAAATGCAATGTGACACATTTGACATGCCTAACATCGTGTGTGAGAAGGAAGGGCCAGACCTTGGAACCTTTGGAACCTGCTGTCCTGGGCCTTTCAAGGCTGCTCGATCCTCACAGGTCTAGTCTTCGGCCCAAAAAGTTAGTTCAGAAAGTTGCTCTGACTGGCATGGCGGCGCACGCCTTTAATCCCAGAACTCAGGAGGCAGAAGTGGGAGGATCGCTGTGAGTTCGAGGCCACCCTGAGACTACATAGTTAATTCCAGGTCAGCCTGGCCTAGAGTGAGACCCTACCTCGAAAAACAAAACAAAACAAAAAGGAAAAAAAGACAGTTGCTCTGTAAAGTCGTTTGGCTTCACTGGCCCAGCTGCACCCTGGCTAAGTGACATGGTTGCCCATGTGAATAGAGAATGTGATATGATACCTGAGGCTCAGTAATCATTGAATTCCTCTAACGATTTGCTGGCTACCCCTAGAATTTCTGTGTACTATGTTTTAAAGGGAAACGGGGTTGCGTCACTTTTTAATCCGACAATGTCTTTAGGGAACTTGCCCTCATCTCAGGGGTTTGGATGGTCCCCGTGTCTCATTCTGCTGTCTTTGAGTTTGTGTTCAATGTTTCTCCTCTCTTCCCTTTTAGGAGTCCATTTTGGCTCCTTGAATTTGCTGCTGAATACTGGCAAAGAGAGAGAGCCATGAAAAGCTGGTGTCAGCCAGGCATCTACAGGGCTGGAGTATCCCCACTATCCACTATCCACTGTTCACAGCTATCTACTGTTATCCAAATACTTTCCCGGTACAGTAATAGTCTCTCTGCAGATAAAACTCCACTAGTTGTTACTGAGTGCTGGGGTTTTTTTTGCAGAAAATAGAGTAGGGTCTGAATTAATTATGAATATTAAAAATAGTTCAGAGCTGGAGACGTGGCTCAGAAGTAAAGGCGCTTGTATGCAGAGCCTGACGACCCAAGTTCAATTCCCCAGTACCCACATAAAACCAGATGCACAAAGTGGCACATGCATCTGGAGTTCTTTTGCAGTGCCTGGAGGCCCTGGCATACTGATACTCTCTGTCTTTCTCTTCTATTTCTCTGCTTGCAAATAAATAAATAAATAAATTTTTAAACAAATATTTTACTCCTTTGTTGCATATTCCTATGACTTCTCAGAGTCCTGTGGATGATGACTGAGGAGATAAACCACATGCAGGAAACACTGTAAAAGGAACAACAACAACAACAAAAAAAAAACCCTATTCTTTAAAACTCCCTCATTTGCTTGCTTACAACCTACTCACTATATTTTTTGGCAGAATTCTGAAAAAAAAAAATAAGATGCATATGGTGGTTTGATTCAGGTGTCCCCCATAAACTTAGGTGTTCTGAATGCTAGGTTCCCAGATTTGGGAAGTAACAGCCTCCTGGAGGCAGTGTATTGTTGGGGGCGGGCTTATGGGTGTGATAGCCAGTTTCCCCTTGCCAGTGTTTGGCACACTCTCGTGTTCCTGTTGTCCACCTGATGTTGGCCAGGAGGTGATGTCCACCCTCTGCTCATGTCGTTGTTTTCCCTGCCCTCATGGAGCTTCCCCTCGAGTCTGTAAGCCAAAATAAACCTTTTTATTCCCACAAGCTGCCTTGGTGGGGTGACTTTTGCCAGCCATGAGACCCTGACTGCCACAGTGCTTGTGTCTGACATTGTTCTGCCCCAGATGTCTTTGTATTGATTTGTCTCTGGTGGACGCTTAGCTTACACTGAGTGTGGAGAATGGGTGTTTGGGGACAATATTGCTTTCGGAAGCATGTTCTGTGTGGAATTTAGAGGAGAATTCGGTGATTAACAAAACCAAGCAATAAAAAATGTATGGCTGGGCTGGAGAAATGGCTTAGCGGTTAAGGTGCTTGCCTGTGAAGCCTGAGGACCCATGTTCAATTCCCCAGATCCCATGTAAAGCCAGATGCACAAGGTGGCACATGCGTCTGGAGTTTGCAGCGGCTAGAGGCTCTGGAGCATCCATTCCCCCCCCCCACCTCTCTCTCTCTCTCTCTCTCTCACAAATAAATAAATAAAATATTTTTAAAAGTATGGCCATTATGACATGACCGATACTGTTTCTCCTTAATAGCCTTTTAGATATTTTGCCCTCAAATTAACCCATTGTCAACCTGCTCTTTTTCTTTTAAATATTTTATTTATTTAATTATTTGAGAGAAAGAGGGAGTGAGAGAGAGAGAGAGAGAATAGGCACACCAGGGGCCTCCAGCCACTGCAAACGAACTCCAGACGCGTGCACCCCCTTGTGCAGCTAGCTTATTTGGGTACTGGAGAATCAAACCGGTATCCTTTGGCTTTGCCGGCAAACGCCTTAACCGCTAAGCCATCTAACCGCTCTTTTTTTGAAAAGATTTTTTTATTTGTTAGTTTGTTTTCCCTACTTTAAACAGTTCCTAAACAAAAATCTATTTCAAGCGAAGCAAAAAAAAAAAAAAAAAATCCAAACAAACAAAAATCCATATTGGAGCCAGGATGGTGAGGAAAGAAAAATGTGACCACAACTCATTCCCCCCCACAGTCTTATTCCTACTCCTCCCCTCCCCCCAGTAGATCCTCCAGCCTTCTAGAGTTGGATTTTTGCCAAAATATTGACTTGGGACACCTAAAAGTAGCATCCCGAAAATTCACAGCCACAACCACATTTGCATGGGTCATGCGTTTGAAAAATTTTTCTAGTGTCTTGGGAGTCCTATATCAAACTTCTGTTTAATAGGTGTCCTTCAAATCCCTCATCTCTAATCACAGGAACAGGGAGCCATGAGGTGGGAAAAGCAGAGAGATGAGTAAAGAAGGAAACAGGGCTGGAGAGATGGCTCAGTGGTCAAGGAACTTGCCTGCAAAGCCTAACGACCCTGGTTCAACTCCCCAGTGCCTGCGTCAAGCTAGATGCGCAAAGTGGCACATGTAGCCAGAGATCGTTTGCAGTGGCTGGAGGCCCTGGCACACCCATTCTCTCTATCTCACTGCCTGCTTTACTTACTTACTTTATTTATCTATAAATAAAAATATTTTTTAATAAAGAAGGAATCAAAACACTCTTGATTTTGTTTATTAAGGAGCCAGGCGTTATATAACTTGGAAACAAAATGCTATGGAGAAAAGACTGAGCTGCAAATCTCTAAGCAAATTCCAAAGCACAGGCCAGTCCCTCCTCAATGGTGGCACCGTCTTCCAACTGACGCTTCTCACCAGCGGCAAAGGGAAGTTGAAAAGGATTGTGATCTCCAATGGTTTTTTCTTTCATTATCTTTTTCAAAATTAACCTTCTTCAGCTGGAGAGATGGCTTAGATGTTAAGGAGCTTGCCTGCAAAGCCTAAGGACCCAGGTTTGATTCCCCAGGACCCACGTAAACCAGATGTACAAGGTGGCGCACATGTCTGGAGTTTGTTTGCAGTAGCTGGAGGCCCTGGCATGCCCATTCTCTGTGTCCCCCTCTCTCTCAAATAAATAAATAAAAATAAAATATTTTTAAAAATTAATATTCTTTTTTTTGGGGGGGGGGTTTCAAGGTAGGGTCTCACTCTAGCTCTGGCTGACCTAGAATTAACTCTGTATTCTCAGGGTGGCCTCAAACTCATGGCAATCCTCCTACCTTCTACCTCCCGAGTGCTAGAATTAAAGGCATGCACCACCACGCCCAGCTTTTTAAAAAATTAATATTCTTATGTCTTTCATTGCCACAAATTATTGTCAAAAACACACATATCAAAAAAATAAAATGAAATAAGGGGCTGGAGAGATTGCTCACTGGTTAAGACACATGCCTGCAAAGCCTGATAACCCAGGTTCAGTTCCCAGAACCTATGTAAAGCCAGATGCACAATGTGGTACATGCATCTGGAGTTTATTTGTAGTGGTTGGAGGCCCTGGTGCACCCATTCTCTCTCTATCTCTCTTTCTTTTTCTTCCCCCATCTCTCTTACTTGTAAATAAATAAAATATTAAAAAAATAAAATTCCAGGCCAGGGAAATGGCTTAGTGGTTAAGGTGTTTGTCTGTGAAGCCTAAGGACCGTTGATTCGATTCCCCAGGACCCACTGTAAGCCAGATGCACAAGGGAGCACATGCATCTGGAGTTCATTTGCAGAGGCTGGAGACCCTGGCGCACCCATTCTCTCCATCTGCCTCTTTCCCTCTCTCTCTCTCTCAACTAAATAACAAAATAATACATTTATTAAAAAATTTAAAAAATAAAATTGAAAAAAAATTCATAACATTCAATTTCTCACACTCAGAGATAGTCAATACAAACACTTCATTGAATCACTTTTGTGTTCTTTATAGAAAAAGATCTAGATAAGCAGATCACGGGTATAGCTACGCACAACAAACCGCAGGTATCAGTTGTGATGGGGTTTGTTATGGTTTGGATGTGAAATCTTCCACACAGAGTCATGCGTCTGAAAACTTGGTCCCCAGCTGGTATTGCTGTTTGGTGAAGTTATGGAACATTTTTGCCATGGGCCCTGACAGACCGAGGCCATTAGGGGAAGGGCTCGAGGGTTAGAAGCTAACTTCTGTTCTGCGGGGAACTCTGCTTCCTGATCAGTGGAGGCATAAGACACTGTGCTACAAACCCCCCACCCCACTGCAGGGTCCTGTCTTCCACCATGTCTCCCTCGCTGGGAGCCAACATAACCCCTCGGCCCTCAAGTTGCTTCTTGTCAGGTGTTCCTTGTAGACCTAAAGCCTATGCTTGTAGGTACCGGCTCGTGCCCGTTGGCAAGGCTAGTACGTGTGGCTACGGAGGTGGCCCAGAATGGAGGCAAGTGACTGGGGGAAAGGGTCTATGTATGGCCTTGCTTCATTTCAAATCCCTGCCTCCTAAGGACTGAAGTCTCCCTGCCATTTCCCCACCAGTCCAGTCCTCTCTCCTTCGTGTGACCTCTCCAGTGAGCCATTCCTCCGTGGGTGAGCCAGTCCAGAAAAGACCTCAGATTTTCCTACCACAAAGAACTGGCTGATCATCATGTCTGGGCTGAAGGGAACAAGGTCTGCTCACTTCATGCCAGGGCATTCATACTTTCACCCTCTCGGACTCGGGCATGACCTGGGACATCTTTCCCAATGGCAAATAGTCTTCCCAAAACATGTCGTGTTAGGGGTCTCAGATGAAATGACAGGAATGCTACCCCTAACAAGTTGTGTTGACGCCATTGCTATTCAGCTCACATACAACCCTTGAAGTACCTCTTCCAAGCACATTCGGCTGTTACCCCACGTTATGGATGAGGAGCCCAGGGCTTCCAAAAAACATCTAAAGTTGAGCTCAAGTCAAAGCCTGCCTGACTCCCTAGCCTGAATCACGCCACTCTGGCTTCTGTCTGCAAGCGGTTTAGTCGACGCCCATGGCATGAACTCTAGGCACTACATTCCTCTTTTCCAAAATTTTAATTCTTCCTGGCTGAGAGGGAGCTGTTAACACCTCAGCAGGAGAATCATGGGTAGGGAAGTTAGACTTAATGCTGCCAAGGACTCATCTATCTCAAAATCTGGCGTGTGGACTTCGTCAGTTTACGGTTATAAATGTTCTCCCTACAAGGAGGAAGAAGCTTGGCTCCACCTGATAGCAGTTTTGAACTCTACAGAGTCTCCAGATCTGGTGGTGAGGGCAAAATTCTCTAGAGTGCTGAATGTATGGATCAAAGGAGGATGGGTAGGATTTAACTCTGACCAGCTTGTCTTGGAGCAATTGCACTGAAAAACTCTGGGTCAGACCCACTTATAAGTGAAATTCAATGCAGTTGAGAAAGACGGATTGGCAGTAAAGGGCCTCGTATTCTTACAGATCATTCTCCTTTGTTGAGTAGCTTCTGCAGTTCCACTTTTTTTTATTAACTTTTCTGGACTCCTGCCCTCCACTCCTATCAGCGCATTGTTGACAGACTGAACTTGTTCCCAATTGTTCCAGGTTTGGATAAATGTGAACCTTGTTCTCTCATGTCCTGCTTTGATAAGAGCTAACAGCAAACAAACAAAAAAAGAAGGAAAAAAAACCTATCAGATAAAAACTACAGATCTTGGGTTGGTTAGCAATGCAGTACTAAAGATAGAATATGGAGCACAGCCTTCAAGAACTAAACACATTTGTGTTTTATCATACACATTCTTAGTTCTTGCCCAAAATTTATGTAACAAGTCCGTGAAGAGGATTCTAGAGCTAGCTATGAAGTCCAGGGACAGTTACCCAAGCCATGACCTGACCACGGAGGGTGAAGGCTATAGCTGACATGGGGAAACCTCGTCTCTCCTCACATTATATAATCCTGGGAAAACTACCTCGGCGACACACAGGGGTAAAGTTTGGTCCAGAGAGGGACGCCTCTGCCACCATAGCTGGCAAGGAGGCTGGGGTGGTAAGGAGGTGGCAATTTCATGAAAGGGAGTCCTTGGGTGTCAGGTATATCCCACAAAAATGGCTTTTGTTTCTCCTATGAAAACAGGGACTGGTCAGAGGAGCACAAAGAGAAGAGGAAGTCCATCCAGCAGGGAATGAGGGAGGGATTGAGAGGAGCAGCTTTTTGGAGAGATGTCTATCACCCCAGGAACAGGGTTGGACTGGAAGTCCCTGAAGAGTTAGGGACAGCAACGAATGGTCACATGACAGATAAAACAGCAGATAACTAGGCTGATCCTACTTTGGAGATTGGGGGATAAGTCTATCAGAAAGATTTTGGCTAGCTCTGTATTCGTGGCCCACTTGTGATAAGGAACCAAAGCCATGACTGGGGGGACAGCCCCGAGGGTATGCCGTTCAGTTACAAGCATGGGTCCGCAGCCACATGGCCCTCATTGTGCCTGGTCACATCTATTCTCAGAAATTATAAGCAAAGGGCTAGAGCGACGGATCAGCACTCTAATTGGACTGGAGGCCCGCTCCACGGGAGGGAATCCATCCCTGAAACTGAGAATCTGCAACAGGGGTACTCATGAGCCCTAGGGGGTGTGATGTCTGCTGCTGTCTGGCTAAATATATATACTATGCTCACCAAACTGCCCAGTAAGCACTTCCCTTAATGTTCATACCCATATAATAATGCTACTCTCACTTTTGGTTAGAGAACCTTCTCTTTTCAGGTGGCAGTGACCTTGGGATGACTCAGAAGGCATCATGGTGCTGAGAAGAAGTGACAGAGGAGTGCTCAGCACTGAAATATCTCTATCACATCTTCCAAGGCTCAGTGGTGGAAAGAATGTAAGAGCCAAAGGAAGGGTAGGACACCTTACAACGTGCTCTTCCAGACACAAAATGGCCTGGATATCCATGACCTCACAGCACCTGACACTACCTACACAAGACCATCATAATAGAAGGAAAAGATCATGACAGCAAAATAAAAGAGAGACTGATGGAGAAGGGGAGGGGATATGATGGAGAGTGGAGTTTCAAAGGGAAAAGTGGGGGGAGGGAGGGAATTACCATGGGATATTGTTTACAATTATGGAAGTTAGCATTAATGAAAAAGAAAAAAATATATAAAAGCACAGGGCTAGAGCGACGGATCAGCCCTTAAGGCACTTGCCTGCAAAGCCTAACAACCTGAGTTTTATTCCCCAGTATGCACGTAAGCCAGATGCACCAAGTGGCGCATGCATCTGGAGTTTGTTTGTAGTGACTAGAGGCCCTGGTGTGCCCATTCTTTTCTCTTACTCTCTCTCTCTCTCCTTGCACATAAATAAATAAAATATTTTCTAAAAAATAAATTATAAGCACAGTGGAATGTGTGAAGAAGAGAGCCGAAAAGATAGAAGACTGACCCCGCCAATGTTAAGTTATAACTTAAGGCACTGGAGGAGGAGGAGAACCACTTGATAAAACCCAGGATGTGCCTGTTAATGGAAATGACTGAGTAGGAAAGAGCGTGGTGGGCTACAGATGCCCATTCCCAGAAGCTAATTGGTTAAAAGTGCACCAGTAAGCCAGGCGCGGTAGTTCACGCCTTTGATTCCAGCACTTGGGAGGCAGAGGTAGGAGGATCGCAGTGACTTCAAGGCCACCCTGAGACTACATAGTGAATTCCAGCTCAGCCTGGGCTAGAGCGAGACCCTACCTCAAAAACTTAAAACAAGAAAAGTGTACCAGTGGGATTTGAAGACACATATAACAACACCAATGCCTTTTATTCTTTTCTTTCTGGCAAAATAATGACAGTGTGTTATTATTTGGGAGTATGTCTTCTTTTTATAAACCAGTTCTAATACTTGTACTACAAGGAAGAAAAGAAAAATAGGTAGATAGATGGCTAGATAAATAAAATCTAGGGCTGGAGAGATGGCTTAGCAGTTAAGATGCTTGCCTGCAAAGCCCAAGGACTGAGGTTCAATTCCCCAGGACCCATGTAAGCCAGATGCACAAAGTGGCGCATGCATTTGGAGTTCGTTTGCAGTGGCTGGAGGCCATGGCATGCCCATTATCTCTCTCTCTCTCTCTCTCTCTCTCTCTCTCTCTCTCTCTCTGTTTTAAAAATATTTTTGTTTATTTTTATTTACTTGAGAGCTACAGACAGAGAGAAAAAGAGGAAGGGAGAGAGAGAGAGAGAGAATGGGCGTGCCAGGGCCTCCAGCCACTGCAAACGAACTCCAGATGTGTGCGCCCCCTTGTGCATCTGGCTAACGTGGGTCCTGGGGAATTGAGCCTCAAACCGGGTCCTTAGGTTTCACAGGCAAGTGCTTGATGGCTAAGCCATCTCTCCACCCCCCCTCTCTCTCCCTGCCCCTCTTTCTCTCTCAAATAAATAAAAATCTTTAAAAGATAAAACAAAATATAAAAGTCATCATTAGATACAGAAAGTGGCCAGAGCTAGGCTGAGTATTTCGGGGATCCTCTTTTCTTCCTCGGGTTATGGAAGTGGGTCCCCTGCTCATCTGCTCGCTTTGGCTACCGAGTCCTTCAAGGGCAGCCTGTGACCTATTCCCTGTGCGTCCTAGTACAATCCTGAGCACAGCCATTTCACTGATCACTAAAACTGTGCTGACGTCAGGCGTGGTGGCGCACACCTTTAACCCCGGCACTTAGGGGGCAGAGGGAGGAGGATCCCCGTGAGTTGGAGGCCACCCTGAGACTACACAACAAATTCTAGGTCAGCCTGGGCTAGAGCAAGACCTTACCTCAAAAAAAAAAAACAAAAAAAATACTGTGTTGAATAGTTCCAATACATCCTTCATTTTTGTGTGTCGGTTTTATAAATAATGCTTTTATTTTTAATCCAATAATGCTTTGTAAACATGCAGCTTGAGTTCAGCTGCTTAGCCGGAGGGTTCTGGATGGCTAAGGGAATATCTTTGAATGCTCCTGAAGATAGAAACAAGATCTCCTAGGGACTGCAGACTCCCCTCCTTCAGCGCAGGGCCTGAAACATAAGAAATGACAACGAATCCCAGATTGGGAGCCTGGCACCCTGCCTTGTGTGTCATCTGTCGGGACCACTAAGCATTGAGAGGTGAGGGTCGGGGCCCCCGGGGGCTCACACCTAAGCCAAGCACCCCTGTGTCCTTCACACAGACCCGGGCTCTCCTGTCAACCTCTTTGCTTGAAGATCAGCTTCCTGCTTAAGCTTGTTCTTATGAAAGACGGGCCCTGCAAGTAGTTTATAAATACTTTGCTTCCTAGTTGGGAGGTTCGGAGTGCGTTGTAGGATAATGGGCTCCGAATGCTGCTCATTTCCAGTCCAGAAACGAGAAGTTGTGTGGTTTGGATAGCATTCTGCTGACCGTTCCTGGCCCATCTCTGAAACTGTAGAAGGGGTGGAAATGTTTCCAGTCAGCGAAGGGACATCATGACAAAAAGAAAGAAAGAAAAAAAAAAAAAAAAGAAGAAGAAGAAGGCAAAATTCTTACAAACATTGGAAGGACGGGCCTGGGCCGGGCCGGGCCATCTTTCTTTCCCTTGATGAGCCACATGTTTAGAACCAGGCAGCATGGAGGAGCAGAGCAGGGCAAGTCCCGGGACATGCACCAGGATGGATGGCTTGATAATACATACTTTTGGTGACCATGTGGGGATTAAATTAACATATTTAAAGTTCAAAAAGGAATAAAAATTCATTACCAGAATAGGAGAGGTCATTTTTTTCCTGGATCATTCCCAAACATAAAATTGAGAACAGGATTTGCTGTAGTAAAAACCCAAAGGGATTTTTTTTTTTTTTCCTTCAAGGAAGCCAACAGATGTTTTCGTTCTTTTTGGAGCCAACTCCCGGTTAACCAGCCCTTGGACATTTCATTTCGTTGGCTATTCCACTTTACTTTGCTTTTGCATGTTACCAAAACCAAACCGGCGCGCCCTTCACGTCAATGTTTGCGAGATTTTCACGTTTGTTAGATTCTTACCAGCATGTGGCTAGGACCTCGGATCCTCATGACTTTCTGTCCCCTCCCGATGGGCAGATCCTTCCCGAGCACCCCCCGCTCATCCTGAACTCAGTGTGCTGTGACAGGGGACACGTAGAGATTTAGAGCAACTTTGGAGATTTTTGAATGCTGAGCAACACTGTAGCGAATGACTGCAAAAGTACACAATTCTCTGATGCAATTTTTTCCCCCCAATTTGCAGGTTTAAAATAAGCAGCATCGAAGACAGCATTGCCATTCAGTATTCAATCAAAAACTCAAACAGGGCTGGAGAGATGGCTTAGCGGTTAAGGCGCTTGCCCCTGAAGCCTAAGGACCCAGATTCGATTCCCCGGTACCCATGTAAGCCAGATGCACAAGGTGGCACATGTGTCTGAATTTCATTTGCAATAGCTGGAGGTCCTGGCACACCCATTCTCTCTCACTCGCTCTTTCTAAATAGAGATCTGCCTCTTTCTTTCCCTCAAATAAATAAATAAGCAAACAAACTTAAAAATAAATTCGAACAGCCAAGAACATCAGCCATTGGATGGACTTATCGTGTCTATACCATGCTGTGAGAAGAAAGGAAGTCCTAGTCATTGGTGGTTCATTTCACCTTCTCATTAATAAGTTGGGATACAGCTAGCTTCACTGGAAGATGATGAAATCAAAATGTGGAAGGATCGAATGGTCCAAGGTCACACAGCTGGGGTCATTAGCCAACAGTGAAACTCAAAGCTGTCTGGCACAAACTTTGTTTGTACCGCGCCCTTACTTCCTCCTTGTTCAAGAGAGGAAATCAGGGGGCTGAAAAGATGGCTCAGGGGTTAAGGGCACTTGCTTGCAAAGCCTGATGGGCCCCTGGCTCAATTTCCCAGTACACGTGTAAATCCAGACTCAAGTGACACATGCATCTGGAGTTCGTTTGCAGTGGTGGGAGCCCTGGAGAATTCTTTCTCTTTCTCTCCTCCCTCTC
Source organism: Dipus sagitta (assembly GCA_036346955.1). Taxonomy (NCBI): domain Eukaryota; kingdom Metazoa; phylum Chordata; class Mammalia; order Rodentia; family Dipodidae; genus Dipus; species Dipus sagitta. The sequence continues at coordinate 5,908,412 of CM070792.1, forward strand.
TCTCATAAATAATATATACATATATATATATATATATTGGTTTTGCAAGGTAGGGTCTCACTCTAGCCCAGATTGACCTGGAATTCACTAGGTAATCTCAGGGTTGCCTTGAACTCATGGTGATCCTCCTACCTCTGCCTCCCGAGAGCTGGGATTAAAGGCATGTGCCACCATGCCCGGTTTAAATAAATTTTTTTTTAAGAGAAAGGGCCAGGCGTGGTGATGCATGCCTTTTTTTTTTTTTGATAAAATATACCTTTGTAATTACTGTGTATTATAACATTACAACACTGCATCTAATAAAGCCATTCTGTAAGCATTCCACTGATGGAAATTTAGACAACCTCAATTGTCCTGTTCTATTTGGTCTACATCTAATCTGTAATTTATGAGAATTAAACACTTTCTTTTATATTGAAGCCAGTGTATACTCCACATGCTTTCCTTCTGGAGGAGAGGAGGGAAAGCCCTGGTTGACATGCCATGTTGCCCAGTATAATTTTGCTTGCAAAGAAACCCCTGGAAACCCAGTTGTAGTTAAGAGGATATGCCTTTTAATCCCATTACTCAGGAGACAGAGGTAGGAGGATCACTGTGAGTTTGAGGCCAGCCTGAGACTAATTCCCAGTGAGCCTGGGCTAAAGTGAGATCCTACCTTGACAAATAAGGAGAGAGAGAGAGAAGCCATCAGGCAGCTTTAAATACTGTCCACCCAGACATGTTAGCCAGGTGGATTGTCCTGTTTTGTTTTTAATTTTTTATATTTATTTATTTGAAAGCGACACAGAGAGAGAAAGAAGAAGATAGAGAGAGAGAGAATGGGCGCTCCAGGGCCTCCAGCCACTGCAAACGAACTCCAGATGTGTGTGCCCCCTTGCGCATCTGGCTAACGTGGGTCCTGGGGAATTAAAGCCTTGAATCGGGGTCCTTAGGCTTCACAGGCAAGCGCTTAACTGCTAAGCCAACTCTCCAGCACAGATTGTCCTGTTTTTTGTTTTTTTTTTTGTTTATTTGTTTTGTTTTTTCGAGGTAGGGTCTCACTCAAGCTCAGGCTGACCTGGAATTCACTATGGAGTCTCAGGGTGGCCTCGAACTCACGGCAGTCCTCCTACCTCTGCCTCCCAAGTGCTGAGATTAAAGGCATGTGCCACCACGCCCGGCTTTGTCGATTTTTATTTTTATTTTTTTTTGGTTCCAGATTGTCCTGTTTTTTAAAAGCGTTTTATTTATTTGTTTGTTTGTTTGTTTGTTAGCAAGCAGAGACACACACACACATACAAATAGAGAGAGAGAGACAGACAGAGAGAGAGACAGACAGACAGACAGGTGCAATGGGCATGCCAGGGCGTCTAGCCACTGCAAATGAACTCCAGATGCATGCACCCCTTTGTGCATCTGGCTTTACATGGGTACTGCAGAATCAAACTCGGGTTGTTAGGTTTTGAAGGCAAGTGCCTTAACCACTGAGCCAGGCTGCCATCCCAGATTGTCCTGTTTTAAGAACCTGTGGAGCTTGAGGGTCACCCCCCCCCCATATGAGCTCTTGAGCTGCTCAGGATACATGTGGTATCAAGGCAAAAGAACACCTTGACTATCAATGAAAGAGTGACCAGCATGGGAATGTGTTTTTGTTTAACTGTGGGCTGACATGGATCTGACACTCACGCAGAGGTGAAGAAGTAGGCTTTTTATGACCTGGAACATGTACATTTAAGAGCACAATATGCAGGCTGGAGAGATGGCTCAGTGGCTAAGGCATTTGGCTGCAAAGCCAAAGGACCTCGGTTCTATTCCCCAGGACCCACGTAAGCCAGCTGCGCAAGGTGGCACAGGCATCTGGAGTTCGTCTGCAGTGGCTGGAGGCCCTGGAGCACCCATTCTCTCTCTCTCTCTCTCTCTCTCTCTCTCATGTTCCCCTGTGTCTTTCTCTCTCTCTCAAATAAATAAATAATAAAATATTTTTTAAAAAAGAGCACAATAGGACTGGAGAGATGGCTTAGTGGTTAAGTGTTTGCCTGTAAAGCCTAAGGACCCCAGTTCGAGGCTCGATTCCCCACGACCCACATTAGCCAGATGCACAAAGGGGCGCATGCATCTGGAGTTCGTTTGCAGTGGCTGGAGGCCCTGGTGTGCCCATTCTCTTTCTCTCTCTCTCTCTCTCCCTCTCTCCATCTTTCTCTCTCTGTCGCTCTCAAATAAATAAATAATTTTTTTAAAAAGAGCACAATATGTAACTGAGCTCAAGATTACAAATGTTGAGGGTAACAATGATGAGTTAGAGATGGAAGCGATGGGTTGGAGAGATGGCTTAGTAGTTAAGGCATTTGCTTGCAGAGCCAAAGGACCCAGGCTTGATTCCCCAGGACCCACATAAGCCAGATGGACAAGGTGGCGCATGTGTCTGGAGTGACAGGAAGCCCTGGTGTGCTCTATCTATCTATCTATCTATCTACTGCTTTCTCTCTCTCTCTTTCTCTCAAATAAATAAATACAATTAAAATTAAAAAAAAAGAAAAGGAGAAGTTATGCATAAAAAAAGAGAGAGAGAAAGATGGAAGAGACGACAAATGTGGCTGGTTGACCCTTTCATTGTACCAGTGGAGAAAGTGCTGACCAGAGATGCTATGACGTGTGATGTCACAGATGACGGCTTCTAAAAACCTGGCAGTTGAAGCCGGGCGTAGTGGCGCACACCTTTAATCTCAGCCCTGGAGAGGCAGAGGTCGGAGCGCTGTGAGTGCAACACCAGCCTCTAACTACTACATAGTGAATCCCAGGTCAGCCTGGGCTACAGTGAGACCCTACCTCAGAGGAAAGAGAAAAAGACAGTTGAATGGAATAAGGAAGCTGAGGAAAGGAATAAGTAGATAAACTTGTATTGTTTTTTTAAATTTTTTTTGTTTATTTATTTATTTGAGAGCGACAGACAGAGAGAAGGAGGGAGGGAGGGAGAGAGAGGGAGAGAGAGAATGGACACGCCAGGGCCTCCAGCCACTGCAAACGGACTCCAGACGCATGTGCCCCCTTGTGCATCTGGCTAACGGTGGGTCCTGGGAAATTGAGCCTCGAACCGGGGTCCTTAGGCTTCACAGGCAAGCGCTTAACCGCTAAGCCACCTCTCCAGCCCTAAACTTGTATTGTTTACAGCAACACATCCAAGCTGGCCAGGGACCAGATCTCACTGTCGTGTTTGTCGTTCGTTTCTTCTTTTATCTCTTTGCTTGTTACCAATCAGCAATGCCAAATATCAACTGCTGAGGGCTTCCTCTGCATGTCAGACTCTGATAGACTACTTCATTTGGATTATCTGGCTTAATCGTCACTAGCACTCATCAGAACAACTTTATTATTCCAATTTTTAATTTTTTATGTTTTATTTATTTATTCTCAAGCAGATAGAGAGGGGGAAAGAGAGAAAATGGTTGCACCAGGGCCTCTAGGCACTGCAAATGAACTCCAGATGTGTGCGACACTTTGTGGCTTTTCGTGGGTCCTGGGGTCTGGAATCTGGATCACCTGGGTCGTGAGGCTTTGCAGGCAAGTGTCTTAACCATTGTGCCATCTCTCTAGCCCCTATTTTTCAATTTCTCACTAGAGGACATGAGTTATTAGAAGGATCAGATAATTTATCCAAGGTGGATTGACCCTATAAGAGCTCTGAGCTTTTATAACGTTTCAGAAAATATAGTAACAGGATGTGCTATGACAACATATATTTTCCTAGAAAATTAAGATCTTCGACAAGCATCAACAATCTCCCCCCAGATCCCATGGGAAGTAAGTTGGAAGGCCGAAACATGCTCGTGAGACAAAGAAATCAAATCAGAAATCTCTACTGCATACTGGAACCCGTGATGGAGGTGCGTGCTTGTAATCCCAGTGCTGGGGAGGTGGGGATAGGGTCCTGGGGCTGTTAGATGGCCAACCTACCCTAGCCTGCTTAGAAATGAAGAAGAAAGAAAGAAAGAGAGAGAGGGAGGGAGGGAGGGAGCAAGAGACGGAGGGAGCGAGAGAGGGAGGGAGGGAGAGAGGGAGGCAGAGAGGGAGGGAGAGAGGGAGGGAGGGAGAGAGAGAGGAAGGGAGGGAAGAGAGAGAGGGAGGGAGGGAAGGAGGAGAGAGAGAGGGAGGGAGGGAGGGAGAAAGGGAAGAGAGAGACAGAGAGAGGGAGGGAGGGAGAGAGGGAGGGAGGGAGAGAGGGAGGGAAGAAAGAGAGAGAGAGGGAGGGAGGGAGGAAGGAAGGAAGGAAGGAAGGAAGGAAGGAAGGAAGGAAGGAAGGAAGGAAGGAAGGAAGGAAGGCAGGCAGGAAGGGAGGGAGGGAGGGAGGGAGGAAGAAAGGAAAGGAAAGAAGGAAGGAGGAAAGAAACAAAGAAAAAGAAAATGAAAAGGTGAAGGCATTCTTGAGGAATGATACCCAAGCTTGTCTCCTGGCCTCCACATGCAGGTGCACACGCATGTACCTGCACACTGGCTTTCAAAGCCCGATGGCCCAGGATCGACTCTTCAGGACCCACATGCATCTAGAGCTGCTTTGTAATGGAGAGACGGCCCGGCCATGCCCATTCTCCCTCACTCATCACAGACATGCACATTCGAACTATCAGATGCCATTCTTTGCCTATTCAACTATCTAGATAGTGCATATGCTAATGAGTGTTTAGGGGTGGTAAGCACATCCGTGCAATCTCTGGGGATGGCAATACCTTAATGAGAGCAAAAATCAAAAGTGTCGCAAGCCAACAACTCTACGTTATAGATGCGCTCAAATGTGAAGTTGATGCTAATAGCTGATTGGAATAGGAAAACACTGGAAATAACCTAGACGTGCATCCTTAGAGAACTAGTGAAACACAACTGGAATCACCCAGTTATAGGATGCCAAGTAAACTTTAAAAGCAAACAGGGCAGCTCTATAAGTATGAATGGAATAAGTCCCCATATAATTAAGTCCCCATAATAATTAAGTATATTAAGCAGATCACATATATATATGTGTGTGTGTGTGTGTGTGTGTGTGTGTGTGTGTGTGTGTGTGTGATGGATGTGAAAGATGGATCAGATGTTAAAGCACTTGTTTGCAAAGCCTAATGCTCCAAGTTCAATTACCCAGTACCCATGTAAAGCCAGATGCACAAAGTAGCGCATGCATCTGGAGTATTTTGTTTTGTTTTTTTTTGCTTTGTTTTGTTTTGTTTTACAGTGGCTGGAGGCTCTGGTGGATCCTTTCCCTCTGTCTCTCTTCTCTCTATCTCTGCTTGCAAAAAAATAAAAATATTTAAAGTGAGCATACTGCATACACGTGACTCTTGGAGTAAGATCACAAAGAAGCTGGGTTTTTTCACTGCCCCATTAAAATATCTTCCACAGGGAAGGTCTACCCTCGGATGAACACTTAAAGAATTCCAGTTTGCTGATCACACAAGAATACAGTTTTGTAGCATTTTATCATTTTTCAATAAAGAAATGAGAATGCTCAGTTCTGTGTCATAATTAAGCAACCCACTCAAGATCACTGTCACACCTCATGTTCAGGGAAGCTGCTGCATGGTTTTGCCTGTGGAGATGTAAAGGCACTTGTCTGCAAACCCTAAGGACCCAGGTTCGATTCCCTAGTGCCCACAAAAAGCCAGATGCACAAAATGGTGCAGGGGCCTGGAAGCCCTGGCGCTCAGTCTCCAGTCTCTCTGTATCTCTCAATGCAAACTTTTTTTTTTTTATAAAAGTGCCATCACTGAAGTTCCCTGTGTAACTTTTAGTTAGCTCTGCTAAAGAATTCCTTGGCCAGGCGTGGTGGTGCACTGCCTTTAATCCCAGCACTCGGGAGGCAGAGGTAGGAGGATCACTGTGAGTCGAGGCCACCCTGAGAACACAGAGTAAACTCCAGGTCAGCCTGGGCTATGGTGAGACCCTCCTTCAAAAACCCACAAATAAATAAATAAATAAAAATAAAATTAATTAAAATTCAGACTGGAAAGCCAGGCATGGTTGCGCACTGCCTTTAATCCCAGCACTCGGGAGGCAGAGGTAGGAGGAGCGCCATGAGTTCGAGGCCACCCTGAGACTACAGAGTAAACTCCAGGTCAGCCTGGCCTAGAGTGACACCCTACCTCGAAAAACCAGAAAGAATCCCTTGTTTGGGCTGGAGAGATGGCTTAGTGATTAAGGTGCTTGCCTGTGAAGCCTAAGGATCCATGTTCGACATTCCAGATCCAGGTGAGGCAAGCACAAGGTCGCACATGCCCAGTAGATGGTTCAAGTGTCTGGAGTTCGATTGCAGTGTCTGAGGCCCTGGTGTACCAATTGTCTCCCTCTGTTCTCTCTCTCTCTCTCTCTCTCTCTCTCTCTCTCTCTCTCTCTCTCTTTCTAAAATAAAAAAAAAAATCCCCTACTCTGTCCCCCCAGCCCTTGTTTGTTGATTGGTCCTTGGAGTCTTACCCCTTCCTTATGAGTTCTTAACTTTCTGATGAGTTTCCTGAGCCTCCCTGTTTACCTCCACTAAGATAGGTTTCAATCCTGAGGAAACAGCTATGTAATCCTGGGCTTGCTTTCTCTAGCTGACCTCTGTCGCCTCCTTTCTAACCATTCCTGGGTGAGTTGACAGGAGGTAACATGAACATAAGAACTTAGGGGTACTGAAGAAGGCAGCTTGACAGAGCTGGGTCCCCCAGGCATTTTGTGATGAGATTTTGTTTCTTAGGCAGAGTGTGGCCAACTTGCAGTGGTCTGCCTGGAACTTTCCTGGATTTTGAAACTGAAAGTGAAATGTCTCTGAAACCTTATTCTGGAACATGCTAGATGTTCAGTCACCATACTTTGGGGGATACCCTTAGGAGACATCTTTCTACCCAATGGAGAAATCTCGCCTGCATTCCCTTGATACATTAGGGCAGACTCCCATAGGGCGATAGACTACCCTACCCAGCCCATCTCTGTCTCGTCATTCCCCAGATCTTTCCCATCTGGGGAGACTAATTTGCATGAGCACAACCATTATGATTTGAATGTGAGTAGCTTCCGAAATTCATGTTAACATCTGAACAGATTGCTTAGCGGTTAAGGCACCTGCCTATGAAGCCTAAGGACCCAGGTTCGATTCCCCAGCACCCACATAAGTCAGATGCACAAGGTGGCACATGTGTCTGTAGTTCATTTGCAATGGCTGGAGGCCCTGCATGCCCATTCTCTCTTTCTCTGTCAATCTCTCCTTGCAATAAAATAAATAAAAATATTTTTTTAAATTCATGTTGAAATTTGATCTGCATTGTGGTATTGAAGGTGGGAACTTTTGCTCTGGGGAGATGGCTCAGTCAGTAAAGTGCTTGCTGCACAAGCAAGAGGCCCTGAGTTCGAATCTCCACCACCACACAGAAACACCAGGTGCCGTGGTACACATCTGTAATTCCAGTGGAGACTTGAGGATCCCTAGGGTTTGCTGGCTAAGGAGTCTAGCTGGATGAGAGAATTCCAGGCTCAGCAAGAGATCCCGTCTCAGTAAAATAAAGGGAAAGAGGGATTGAGAAAGACACCTAGTGTTGACCTCTGGTCTCCACATGTGCACACACACACATGCATGTACACTTTCAGAAATGTGTGCGCCTACATGCATATGCACACGTATGCATGCGCACCTCCTATGCAGACGTTTATACATGCTAGACAATGGTGGGTGTTGAGAAGATATGAAGACACGAGGGTCCATCCCCTTGGGAATGCAGTGATGCCCCTATAACACGATCTGCCTCTCATACCTGTCTTCCTTGCACATGCATGAACATGACCACGATTGTCATCTTAGAAGAAGAGATACCGAGAGCTCGGCGGACCTGATCGTGCCTTGATCTTGGGCTTCCAGCCGCTGGAACTATCTATTGTTTATAAATTACTCCATCTCCAGCTGGAAGGATGGCTTAGCCGTTAAGGCGTTTGCCTGCAAAGCCAAAGGACCCAGGTTCGATTCCCCAGGATCCACGTTAACCAGATGCACAAGGGGTTGCACGCGTCTGGAGTTCGTTTGCAGTGGCTGGAGGCCCTGGCGTGCCCATTCTCTCTCTCTCTCTCTCTCTCTTTCTATGTCAAATAAAAAAGTAAATAAAAATAAAGTATTTTTTTAAAAAAGGAAAAATATTACTCCATCTCAAGTATTTTGTTACAGCAATACAGATTAAAACACTGACCCATTATAACTCTCTTCCTCCCTCTCTTCTCCTCTCTCTCTCTCTCTCTCTCTCTCTCTCTCTTTCTCTCTCTTCTGATGGCCCACATCTAACACACAAGAGCTGCCACACAACATTTGTCTTGGCAAACTGTGAGCGTGCAGGCAGGCCACGTGGGTCACAGCCCACCGTCAGAAGTCAGCTCCCGGGTTGCTTCTGGCTGTCAAGTGACAGTCAGCGCAGTTCCTGGCGCCTGTCAGCTCAGAGTCACATGTCAAGATCTCCAAGTATTTCCACACAAGACTTTTCTCTCTCAGCCTCCGTTTGGTTACAAATGGAACCTGCTGCCCATCTCTCTCGAAGAAATTCTCTTCACAATCACAGATCTATCTGACTCTGTTGCTCATGGTGCCCCGTGTCATATTCTCAGCACAGGTGAAAAGCAAAAAAAAAAAAAAAAAAAAAAAAAGGGAGGGCTGGAGAGATGGCTTAGCGGTTAAGCACTTGCCTGTGAAGCCTAAGGATCCGGGTTCGAGGCTCGATTCCCCATGACCCACGTTAACCAGAGGCACAAAGTGGCTCATGCGTCTGTAGTTTGTTTGCAGTGGCTGGAGGCCCTGAGGTGCCCATTCTCTCTCTCTCTCTCTCTCTCTTTCTCTCTCTCTCTCTCTCTCTGTCACTCTCAAATAAATAAATAAATAATTGTTTCTTAAATGTAAGGCTCATAGAACTTCTAATTGCATTGGAGATTTCTATTTTGATGTGGCACTTCTATTGTGATCAGACAATCTAACATCTAATATCTATCATTTTAGGGTCTTGGCTGAAAGTGACATTTTAATATTCTATTTCTGTGCTTACATAGGCACCGAATAGTGCTGGGAGGATTTATGAGGAAAAGAAAATAGCATCAAAGTGGGGAAGTAATTGAGAAAGAAAGTGGAAGGAGACTAACTTTTCACTGTTCTGTGTCATTTATGCCATTTGAATTTATATATTGTGATATATGACCTAGTGAACTCTTTTTTTCTCCTAGGAAACATTTTTTAGTTGAGGTTTCTAAAAAGCAACAGGTAGAAACACCCCCCCATTAAACCTAACAAGATAAATTCATGCCTTATACAAATGAAATTGCCATTTTTGAAATATTTTTATTTATTTATTTGAAAGGGAGAGAAAGAGGCAGAAAACAAACTCCAGATGCATGTGCCACCTTGTGCATCTGCCTTACATGGGATCTGGAGAATAGAACGTGGGTCCTTAGGCTTCACAGGCAAGCACCTTAACCGCTAAGCCATCCATCTAGCCCCTGAAATTGCCAGATCTTACTGATAATATTCACTAAACTGATGAGAATTGCTAGATGTGATTCTATATGGGAATAGTCAGATGAAGTATTAAATTTAAAAAAGAAAACAAATAACGGGGCTGGAGAGATGGCTCAGCAGTTAAGGCACTTGCCTGCAAAGCCTAACGACCTGAGTTTGATTTCCCAATATCCACATAAAGCCAGATGCAGAAAGTGGACCATTCATTTGAAGTTCTTTGCAGTGGCTGGAGGCCCTGGAATGCCCATTCTCTCTGTCTCTCTGCCTCTCTCTCTCTCTCTCTCTCTCTCTCTCTCTCTCCTTCCAAAAACAATGAATTTTTAAAAATACTTAAAAACAAATAAATGGCAAATACCCATAGACTGTACAAGACAATATGCCATGAAGTTACCAGTAACTTATGTTTTTGTCATGACGTTCTACAAATGATTTCAATTTTTCCTGGATGTTGTAATTACTATGCATTACTAGTGGTTAACATATTTTAAATTACGTTCAAAATAACTGGTGATGAGCTGTCATGGTGGAAAGACTCACTATTGGAAAAGTCCAGTGAAGACCGAACATGCTTGCCAAAGCAAAGGGAATTTGTTCTAGAAGATTGTTGCCCTCGTGGTCCCCTCCCTTCATCTTGAGAACTGCTGAAACTTGAGGCCTTCCATGCGCCTCCTTACTTTGAGCTGGTGCTAAAAGAACTCTGTCCACAGTGACATGCGACACGCGTCCTATTGGTGAACCTGAAACCGGAAGCCTCGCTAGAGCCGCTCCAAGGAGAATGCTCTCGTTAAGGGCGGGCGTGTTCTAATTCATTTATTCTTTCACACCCAGGTTAAATTTTTCTAATTCCAGCTTTAGAGCGGGGCAGTATTTTTAGCCAGAAAGTTCGGAGAAGGAGAAATGCTGCTTGTTTGAGAAGTTCTAACAAAATCCTTGCAGTATTCAACAGAAGAGGAAACTATTAGATAAACAAGAATCACAAGATGGAAATGGAAATCACGACAATACATTATCTGTAATGACAGTGACATTTAGGTGCTGGTCTTGGGCCGGCCACTGTGATGCATGCATTATGTATGTTTTCTGGACCCAGAATTCACTTCTTGAAAACCAGACTTCACTGATTACTTCTCAGAGAGATCATTCTGCAAAAATTAATTTTGAAATTTCTACAGCCCACGGCATTGAACTGAAAAGTATCGCTATTGAGTATGAACAAAAATCACTGCTAAGGTCATGATACCTTTTTTAAAAAAATATTTATTTAGAATAAATAAAAACAACAAATTGACGAAACACAAATACAACTGTCTCAGAAATGTTTGTTCACATTGATTTCGAATATCAAACTGTGAGTTATCAATGTAAGCTCAACTTCATATTCTGGAAAGATAGATAATTTAGAAGTATAAATGTCCATCAGTCTAATGATCACAGTACTATCTCTGTCCACTATACAACCTACATGAATTCAACATTAGAAACATAAAATGTATTTCAATTTCTATTTATCCTAAAGTCTTTTGATTTTATTTATGTGTAAGTCTAGCCAAGTTTATTTAAAGGGATAGAAGCAAAAGAAAAATGACACAAACATATTATACTAGATGTAGAAGATATTTCAGTGGGAAACAGCATATATTGCACAAACTGTGAGCCTGAATTAGAACGCCGGCATCTATGTAAAAAGATGGACAAAGCTGTGTGCACCGATATTCACAGCATTTAGTGGACAAAGACAGTAGGATTGTGGGAGTTTGCTGGCCAGCCAGTCTATTCCAAAGCCATTTGCCTCAGGTTTAATGATAACATTTGCCTCAAGAAAATAAGGCAAGATAGCAAAAGAGTATGAATTCCGCATTTGCCCTCCTTAAGTGATTACATTAAAATTATTCACTCTCTTATTGTCTGGAGTAGATTTTAGTTGAAGTGTGTATTTGAATTACTATCTACAAATAATAAATTTCAAATACTAACATTTAAGTTCTTGTGTACTTAAACATATAAGAAACATTTAGGTGTATCTCTATATTGATATGTATGCACATATATATCTCATATTATAAGTACATATATATTCAACTTATTATTATAAGTATATATTATGGTGGTCTATATATGTGTGACAGATGCACATGTGGTGTATGCACATGTGTATCAAGATGTATATGCCTTGTGTGAACATAATACCTTTAATAAAGAAGTTTTAGGGCTGGAGAGATTGCTTAGTGGTTAAGGCGCTTCCCTGCGAAGCCCAAAGACTCAGCTTCGATTCTCCAGGACCCACGTAAGCCAGATGCACATGGTGGTGCAGGCATCTGGAGTCCATTTGCAGTGGCTAAAGGCCCTGGTGCACCCATTCTCTCTCTCTCTCTCTGTCTTTGTCTCAAATAAATAAAATAAATCAGAAAAACAAATTTTAAGGAGTTTGGGGGGCTGGAGAAATGGCTTGGCTGTTAAGGCATTTGCCTGCAAAGCCTGAGGACCCAGATTTGATTGCCCCAGTACTCACATAAGCCAGATGCATAAGGTTGTGTCTGCATCTGACATTTGTTTACAGTGGCTGGAGACCCTGGTGCACCTATTTTCTCTCTCTCTCTCTCTCTCTCTCTCTCTCTCTCTCTCCTTCTTTCTCTCTCTCTCAAATAAATAAATAAACAAAATACTTTAAAAAAGAAAACAAGAAAGAAGTTTTGGCATACCAATGAAGACCGTTGGAACCATTTAGATTTCCACAGTGAAAACCACATCCCTAGCAGGGTCAAATGCTTTGATTCCGTCAAAGGGCTCAAGAGGCCGATAACGATGGCCGTGAATAGTTAACAGCTAAACCTTAGTGAGTCTTTACTGTATAGCATGAGCTCCACGTGCTTAATAGAGGTGAGTTAATTTAACCTATTCAACACCTCCGTGGGGTTATAAGGATGATCTCTGAAGAACAAAGAGACTTTAAGTTTGTCAAGATCACGCAGCTCATGACGGATGGTGTCTTAGCTGACTCCCAAACGTCTCACTCTGGAGTTTTCCTGTGACACATCGGGCCTTGGAGCCTAACGTCTCAGCTTACTTGCTAAGGGTGTAGGATGGAGAGGTCAAGTTATTGCACTTTTAGAAATAAGTTGACAAGGCTGGAGAGATGGCTCAGCATTTAAGGCATCTACCTGCAACGCCTAATGAACCCGGGTTGGATTCCCCAGTACCCATGTAAAACCAGATGCACAAAGAGGTACACACATCTGGAGTTAGTTTGCAATCACTGGAGGCCCTGGCACACCCGTTGTCTCTCGCTCACTCTGCTTGCAAATACATAAATGAATAAAAATATTTAAGAAACAGGTTGACACCCTTTACAAGCAAATGAAGTAATGATTTGTACTTTCTCATGTAGAATTCAACAGAAATGAAAGATTACATAAGTTGATGAAATAGTTGGCTTGGAGTTGACTGTCCCCTGCTAGGGGACATTGGTCTAAACAGGTACATTCTCTCAAGACCTACTGTCTTTGTCAGTAGAGGAACAAAATTTCCCTTTGTGTCACCGTACCTCCCCTGGGAAAGCTAGTTTACGTCTTATCTAACTTGGCACAGCAATAAGTGAAATGGCCTGTCTGTAGAAACGTAGGTGATACACCTTAGAATGTTGAATAGAGATATCTCTCCGGGGCTGGAGAGATGGCTTAGCAGTTAAGCGCTTGCCTGTGAAGCCTACGGACCCCAGTTCAAGGCTCGATTCCCCAGGACCCACGTTAGCCAGATGCACAAGGGGGCGCACGAGTCTGGAGTTTGTTTGCAGTGGCTGGAGGCCCTGGCGCGCCCATTCTCTCCCCCCCCACTCTTAAATAAATAAATAAAAATGAACAACAAAAAAAGAAATGTCTCTACAACCTAGGTGGTGTCTCCCAAAATATGTTGTCTATTACAAAGCTTCATAAATATTTCCACTAGTGATCTCTTTTCACAAGAAAACAGTTTTTGTGGCCCTCGGTATATAGATGTAGCAGTTGCTGTCTTATTTCTGGGACAAAACACCTTGCCCAAAGCTGCTTGTGGGATGTAAGCTCTTATTTGGGCTTACAGTTTTGAGAGCAAGTTTCCTCACGGACAGAAAAGCATGGCCCAACAAGCAGCGGGGACATCACATGTGTCACTGTAGCAAGAAGGAAACTGGGTGAGCAAGCTCTCTCTGAACACGCAGTGGCCTGGGCTAATAAGCCTCAAGGCCCATCCCCAGAGTACACGCGTCCTCCAGCATGGCTCCGACTCCCAAAGGCTCCATCAGCCGGAGACTGATCAAAAACACCTAAGACTGTAGGGGGATATTTTACATTCAAGCCACCACAATAGATATATAAAAATGTACACAGGGCTGTGGAGATGTCTTAGCAGTTTAAGGCACTTGCTTGCGAAGCTTAAGTACCCAGGTTCAATTCCCCAGTACCCACATAAAGCCAGATGCCCAAGGTGGTGCATACATCTGGAGTTCATTTGCAGTGGCTGGAGGCCCTGGTGTGCCCATTCTTTATCTGCCTCTTCCTCTCTCTCTCTCTCTCTCTCTCTCCTTCTCTCTCCCACAGAAAAAAGTAAATAAAATATTTTAAGATAGGTATGCAAATCAGACATTTACTAATATTAATTAGTAATTAATTAAAGTAATTTACTAATATTTACTAATATTTATTTACTAATATTAATTAGTAATTAATTAAAGAAATTGATGTTTAACAAAGTATGCAACCAATAATATAATTTACATACAATATATGACTATATAATCTGTTAATATTAATTATAAAAATTTATCTTAAAAGAATATATGTAATACCATCCGTTAAAGACAAAAGTAAATTTTCATATTCATGAGGCGGGAATCCTTGTTTATGTTTGCATGAAGAATTAAATCTTGGCTGAATATTTGATACCACAGGCTGCAGAGCATATTCAACATTTTTCAGAGTTGATGGATATTTTGATTTCGTAATAATGTTGGGAATGCTTCTTTGCATAAATACATAGTACAAAATGGCAGAAGCATGTTTAGGACCACTTCAGAAATTGTTGGAAATTCTAACGTCATCCCAAGCCAAAATTCATGTATGATTTTTTTTTTTTTAAGTGAAGCTCAAGATGGCAACTCAAATGGCAATCTTTAAAATCAAACATTCTAACATAATACAATCTAAAGATACATTCATTTGATATTTACATGCTTGGGAGCGTGACAGTAGGAAAACATATGAGTCGTTTTCTGTAATGAAACCATTATTTTTCTGTAAGGACAAACACTTGATATGTACAGGACACAGCCTATAGGACAATCACACGTACAATGAATGTAAGACCTTCCTGGAAGCCTTATGCAACCTCGGTTCCACACGGGCGGCGTGCTCACTCTGGAACAATGCCCATGCTCACACCGCACATTGCCAGTGAGTGTGGCCTGGCACACTTCAGCCAGATACACAAAGTGGCATATGTGTCTTCAGTTCGTTTTCAGTGGCAAGAGACCCTGGAGAGCCCAAACTCTCTCTCTCTCTTTCGCTATCTATCTATCTATCTATCTATCTATCATCTCTTTCAAATAAATAAATGAAAATATTCTTCAACAAAAACATAATTTTACGGCTAGAGAGATGCCTTAGCGGTTACTGCACTTGCCTGCGAAGCCCAAGGACCCAAGTTGACTCCCCACGTAAGCCAGACGCACAAAGGTGAGGCAAGTGCAAGGTCACGCATGCCCAATAGGTGGCGCAAACATCTGGAGTTCAACTTCAGTGGCTGAGGCCCTGGAATGCCAATTTTCTCTCTCTCTCTCTCACTCAAAAATTTTTTTGAAATGCATAATTTAATTTAAAAAATAACTGAGCTCAAGTTTATAACTGTGATGTGTGAAGGAACAGAGCCTTCTGTCCTTGAACCTCAGAATTGCCATCTTGTGTGAGCAAACACACCATCCCTACAGAAAAGGTCATATCCTTATTAAGTACCCCATCATTCGTCAGCTCTTTCATCATTGATAATCAACTTGGGCTCTGTTGTCACCGTGGATCACTGTTTAAGGTGATTTCCAGCGTGGCTGTCACCCTTGTCTTACTACCTACAGACAATGACATGTCACGATATAAAACAAAGCAACCCAGGGGAGTCCAGAATTGCCACGTTGTGACTCAGACCCAACCACGGCAGGGAAGACACGATGATCACGAGGAGAACCCACTGCACTGAGCACCCTTGGGGCCTGAGCTCTACCAGTAAATGCAAAGTGCGTCGATGGGGGCCACAGAGATGGCTTAGTGGTCAAGACACATGCCTGCAAAGCCTGAGGACCCAGGTTCGATTCTCCAGGAGCCACGTAAGCCAGATGCACATGATGGCACACGTGTCTGGAGTTTGCAGTGGCTGGAGGCCCCCGGCACACTCATTCTCTCTCTCTCTCTCTCTCTCTCTCTCTCTCTCTCTGTCTCTATTAATAAACAAATAAAAATAAAATCTTTAAAGAAAGAAAAAAGGCGCATAGCTGGGATGACCCTTTATTCCACAGCTGAAAACTGTAACATAAATATTTTTTGCCAGGTGGCTTTATTATACAGATATTAAGGATTTGTTATTGAAGCAGTCAATCCACTACTGAGTAAGAAAAAAGTAAAAGATAAAAAGACCGGCCGTGCTCAAAGCGTCAACTAGTTAGATGCACCTCATAGCTGAACATTTGGAAACATGTGCATTGCCCCACATGAATACGCAGTGAATTTATTAGAAAAGGACTCTCAACACCAAGAAAGGACATGAGACGGCGCAGGAATAAACTGATGTCTGTGCAGTGGAAGGACACCTCGGAGAAGCAGCCTTGACAAGGGGCAGCCTGCGACGGCATAATTGCTGGGCCTTCCCATGCCAGGCTCCCAGAACACACTGCCGATGACTCAGACAACCACTGGAGGCTTGGTGCACACTCACTTGCACTGTGCCCTTGTCTCTGCTCTCAGCTTCGTGAAGCTTCCAAAGTTGCATTCTGGGAACTGGGAAGATGGCTCAGCGGGTAAAGCCACTGGTTTGCAAAGCCAGCTGTGGCGGTTTGATCCAGGTGTTCCCCATGAACTCAGGTGTTCTGAATGCTAAGTTCCCAGCTGATGGCGATTTGGGAATTAACGCCTCCCGAAAGCAGTGGATCGTTGAGGGCAGGCTTATTGTCCACCTGATGTTGGCCAGGGGCAGATGTCCAACCTCTGCTCATGCCATAATTTTCCCTGCCATCATGGAGTGTCCCCTTGAGCCTGTAAGCCAAAATAAACCCTTTTTCCCCAAAAAGATGCTCTTGGCCGGGTGATTTCTGCCAGCAATAAGAACCTGACTATAACAGCCTGGCAACAAGGGTTCAATTCCCAGGTCACACCCACATAAGGCACGAGGGCCGGGAAGATGGCTCAGTGGCTAAAGGCACTTGCTTGCAAGACCTGATGGCCCAGGTTCAATTCCCCAGCACCCATGTAAAGCCAGATGCACAGAGTGGGGCATGCATCTAGAGTTCGGTTCCATTGATGTGAGGCCTTGGCATTTCTCTCTTTCTCTCCCCCTCCCTCCCTCTCATTCTCTCTCTCTCTCTCTCTCTCTGATTGCAGATCATGCTTGAACTGAGAAGGAAGCCAGCTCCCTGCTGGATAGCCCTCATGGCCCTGAAAGCATTATGCTAGCTGCTGGGATAATCAACAGACTAAACAAGCAGGGTATTTATTCTGCAAGCTACAAAATCAAGTACTCAGGCAAGATGGACATACCTGTGCAATAGTAGTGCACAGGCTACGGAGGTAACCCACTTCTCTCTGATTGGATATGAGGCCAGCTCAGTGGAAGTAACTCATACCTGGTACTGAGAACCAAGTCAGGATCCCGTGGACAGGAAGGTCATGGACTAGAGAGCAAAGTCTTACTGTTCCTTAGCTAAGAAGAGACGGTCTGCTGGGTGGTGCACGCCTTTAATCCCAGTACTTGGGAGGCAGAGATAGGAGGAACGCCGTGAGTTCGAGGCCACCCTGAGACCACAAAGTGAATTCCAGGCCAGCTTGGGCTAGAGTGAGACCTTACCTCGAAAAAGAAAGAAAGAAAGAGAGAGAGAGAGAGAGAGAAAGGAAGGAAGGAGGAAAGAAAGAAAGAAGAGACTGTCTTTGAAATGACTATGCTATGGTTATTCCCACTTTGATCCATGTTGCTCTCACTCTTGATTAGAAAAATCTGCTCTTTTTTTTTTTTTTCGAGATAGGGTCTCACTCTAGCCCAGGCTGACCTGGAATTCACTATGGAGTCTCAGGATGGCCTTGAACTCATGGCGATCCTCCTACCTCTGCCTCCCAAGTGCTGGGATTAAAGGCATGCATCGCCACACCTGGCTAGAAAATCTGCTTTTTATGGATGACAGCAAATACCAGAGAGACCCAAGATCCATCAGTATGAAAAGAAAAGATGGGCACTTCCTATCATGAGAAGAGGCCTCTCTGTCAAGTCTTCCAGGGCCCAGGAGACATTACAGAGGAAGTGGTAATTACACAAGTGCTGCTCTCACTGCTGGCCTGACAACCTCCTCCAGGGAGAAGGCGGCAGGCACTGAGGAGACTCAGAACTCATCAAAGCAGAAACTCAGAGGCTGCTGAGAGCTCAGCGCTAAAGGACACTTATAACATGCCTGACAGGGCTCTGGCAACACTGCGGAGGACTGTAAGAGTCACAGGACAGTAAGGTGTATCCTTAGGCATTGTCCACTCTCCCCCTCCCCCCCACACACACATACAGAGAGACTAATTGGCATATTCATGACGCCATAGTGATTACCAATAACCCCACTGATGAGGTCCTCAGTGGAATGGGGGTGGGGGAGAAGGGCTGAAGAGTAGAGCCTGCTGCCTGGTGGGAATATGACCAATATGCAATATATTCATACTGTAAACTTCATAACAAATACGTTTGTGTGTGTGTTTAAAAAGTGGGGCTGAAGAGATGGCTTAGTGCTTAAGGCACTTGCCTGTGAAGCCAAAGGACCCAGGTTCAATTCCCCAGTACCCAAGTAAAGCCAGATGCAGTAGGTGGTGCATGTGTCTTGAAGACTGTTTGCAGTGCCTAGAGGCCCTGGTGTGCCCATCCTCTCTCTCTCTCTCTCTCTCTCTCTCTTTATCTGCCTCTCTCTCCCTCTTTCTCAAATAAATATTTTTAAAGTGCTGCAAGCTTCTGGCATTCACATACATGCATGGGTACAATACATAAATAAATACATTTTTTGTTATTTTTTTTCGAGGTAGGGTCTCACTCTAGCTCAGGCTGACCTGGAATTCATTATGTAGTCTCAGGGTGGCCTCAAACTCATGGCAATCCTCCTACCTCTGCCTCCCGAGTGCTGGGATTAATAGCTTCAGACCCAGTTTTTTTTTTTTCCTTTTTTTAAAATTTATTTATTTATTTGAGTGTGACAGACAGACAGAGAAAGAGGCAGAAGAGAGAAAGAGAGAGAGAATGGGTGCACCAGGGCCTCCATCTACAGCAAAGGAACTCCAGACATGTGCACCCGGCTAACATGGGTCTTGGGGAATCAAGCCTCGAGCTGGGGTCCTTAGGCTTCACAGGCAAGTGCTTAACCACTGAGCCATCTCTGCAGCCCATTCAGACCCGGTTTTTATGTGAAAACTTGAGATCCAAACTCAGGCCTTCATGCCACCGCAGTGAGCCCTGCAGACACTGAGCGGCCTCCCCAGTGCTTCACTTTTTTTTTTTTTTTTTTAAATCTGCTTCTACTTGGATGGATCTTTTACCCTGCACTGGCCATTTGGAAAGCTTAAGTTTACAAAGCTTTGTTTTTCGGCTGAAACTTGGCGCATTTCACCAATGATGTGTCATTTTAATATAAAAATGTCACGATCAGGGCTGGAGAGATGGCTCATTGGTTAAAGCGTTTGCCTGCAAAACCTAAAGACACAGGTTCGATTCCCAGATGCAGGAGATGGGGTGGCAGCTGTGGAGAGGGGACCAAACACAGTATTAAAGGAACTTTAACATGACCAAATTATTAATTTTTTTAAAATTGAGTCTCAGAAATTAAAAGTGCGTCCAAAACATCTTGGTTTCCATCGAAGCATTTGGCATTTTATCTTATTGAAACAATTTCTACATCTAGTCTAGACATTCCTGGAGTAATGACTTCTAATTACTACAATTTCAAGAAGATTTGGTAAAGAAGTCTGTATTCACTCAATTATCAGTATAGTGCCTTGCCCACATTGGGCACTCAATAAATACTTGTTGGCTATAAAACGTAATTGATTTACCCCCTTCCACAAGCCCCCCACACACACATGCACCAATAGTTTTATGATCTGATAATGTGGCTTTCAGTTTCCATCATCTGTCTACACTGAAAGGTCTGCTTTTTAGATCCTAGGCATTTAGAGGTCAGTGGCTTTTTATTGAAAATGGGACAATTAAGGACATTCCTACATACTGGAAAATGAGTCCACTCCCTCTTCTTGGGATTTTCCCTAAGGCAGCCAGAGCAGCCAGAGCCCCGGGTGCTGGTCCATCCGTCCATCAACTGAAAGTCACCCCGAGATGGTTGATGTGAAGAACAGTTGTCGTTCGGGGTTCCTGAAGGAGCTTCATGAGCCTTATGTATGGGAAGGCTGGCCTTTTGAGAGTCGAAAGCTGAGGCGTATGGGAAAAAAGGGAGATTGTATCCAGTAGAAACAAGCATCATAAGAATTCCTAGTCAACAAGTCTTCAGTAAGCCTGGAGCAAGAAGACAGGCCCTTCAGGAGGCAGAACACAGGACATAGAAATTACCAGATGGACTTGAATATACTGAGGGTCAGTTTACAAACCTGAATGGGGGCTGGATAGATGGTTGAGTGGTTAAAACACTTGCCTGGGAAGCCCAAGGACCCAGGTTCAATTCCCCAGTATCCACATAAGCCTGATGCACAAGGTGGCATACGCGCCTGGAGCTCGTTTATAGCAGCTGGAGTCCCTGGTGCACCCATTTTCTCTGTATATCTGCCTCTTCCTTTCTCTCTCTCTATCTATCTCTCCTCTCTCTCTCCACCTCAAATAAATAATTAAAATATTTTTTAATTTTTTATCTTTATTTATATATTTGAGAGTGACAGACAGAGAAAGAGGCAGAAAAAGAAAGAGAGAGAGAGAGAAAATGGGCACACCCAGACCTCCAGCCACTGCAAATGAGCTCTAGATGCACGTGTCACCTTGTACATCTGGCTTATGTGGGTCCTGGGGAATCGAGCCTTGAACCGGGGTCCTTTTGGCTTCACAGGCAAGCACTTAACCTCTAAGCCATCTCTCCAGCCCTAATTAAAATTTTTTTAAAAAAATCTGCATGCAGAATCCTGGGATAGTGATAGTTAAACAGAAAACCACAGATGTACAAGAGGCAATTTGCTAACAGGATGTGGTCCTTGGATGAACAACAAAAGTCAGTAACTTATTTCAATTGATGTAATTTCAGATAAAACATGTATAAAACTTAAAGGCTTATAGCTTCATAAGGTTTATAGTGAGAAGTGACCTAATCTCCCCTGACTAATAAAACAGGAAATGAAATGTATTCGCAGTATGCCATATTTCTTTACTAAGAACTATGTTTAAAATGATCATGTAGCCGGGCGTGGCGGCACACGCCTGTAATCCCAGCACTCGGGAGGCAGAGGTAGGAGGATTGCAGTGAGTTCGATGCCACCCTGAGACTCCATAGTGAATTCCAGGTCAGCCTGGGCTAGAGTGAGACCCTACCTTGAAAAACAAAAAAAAAATAATAAAATAATAAAATAAATAGATAAATAAAAGGATGCTGTGAATGTCATCCCTGCACTTGGATGCAGGCCAAAAGCTATGAAAGGTTTTCACTAGGAGGATAAAGGTAGGAAGCTTTGTGTGTAGTGACGCGCATGGCTGATAACTATGAAAGCTAAGTCCATTTAGCCACTCGGGAAAACAGATCCAAGGCTAGAAGACTGGGCTACATGCATGCCCTCCACAATATGGAAGTTAAAATCAGAAGAGCCTACAATGCCAAAAGCAGTTCCACACAGTAGTAGAAGTTAGGAATTAGGCATACTTGGAGATTAGCTATCAATTTTTCATTGTAAGCTTCACAGACTTACAACCTAAAAATTTCACTGTCGTATGTCAGCAAAAGAGAAGTTAGTGGCTTTAATCTTCATTTGAAGACTATACCCTATCCTAGCTCTCATCTTTTTAAAACTCTGTCCTTGGAGCTGGAGAGATGGCTCAGCAGTTAAGGCACTTGCCTGCAAAGCCTAATGACCTAGGTTCGATTCCCCAGTACACAAGTAAAGCCAGATGCACAAAGTGGCCCATGCATTTGGAGTTCATATGCAGCAGCTAGAGGCCTTGGAACAAGCATTCATTCCCTTTCTCTCTCTCTCTCTCTCTCTCTCTCTGTCTTCCTCAGCCTCTCCTGGCAAATAAATAAAAATTAAAAAAATAAAAATCTCTGTCCTCATATGTTCAGAGTAGTTTCACTTTCCATATATAAAGAAAGCGAGATGGGTCTCACAGCAAAACCAGAGAATTTATTGTGAATCACATTATTTAAATTTTTTTTTTTTTGATCGAGACAGGAAGCAGTCCCATCTTTCCTTGGCCCCACTCTTAGAGAATGTACCTGTCACATGTCCTGTCTCCTCCAAATTTCGTCCTTCTATGGCTCCTTGAATTTGAAAACTTAAAGCCGGGCGTGGTGGCACACGGCTTTTAATCCCAGCACTCAGGAGGCAGAGATACGATGATTGCCATGAGTTCGAGGCCACCCTGAGACTACATAGTGAATTCCAGGTCAGCCTGGGCTACAGTGAGACCCTACCTCGAAAAACCAAAAAAAAAAAAAAAAAAAAAAATTTAGTCTAACTTCTCTTCCAATTTGATCTGCCTAAGCATGCATTAACAATTCTCTCTGGCCAGGCTGATCTACTCCTTCTGGGGTCAATAATGTGATTTGGACAAAGTTGTAGTGTCTTCTCCTCACCACCACCACCCCTGCCCCACCCCCCTGCCAGGCTTTAAGTTTCAAACTTTAAGTAGCAGCGGAACCTGCTCTTGACCACCTCACTGAAGGAGAGTGTGCTCACCTCATACGCTATCTGGTCTCACTACGGTTTCATTTCTTTTTTTTTTTTTAATTTTTTTTGTTCATTTTTATTTATTTATTTGAGAGTGACAGAGACAGAGGAAGAGAGAGAGAGAGAGAGAGAGAGAGAGAGAGAGAGAATAGGCGTGCCAGGGCTTCCAGCCACTGCAAACGAACTCCAGATGCGTGCGCCCCCTTGTGCATCTGGCTAACGTGGGTCCTGGGGAATTGAGCCTCGAACCGGGGTCCTTAGGCTTCACAGGCAAGCACTTAACTGCTAAGCCATTTCTCCAGCCCACGGTTTCATTTCTTTATTGGAAGGTATACCTTAGTCACTGTGTACTGAGGTTCGTTTGGGCTGTGACTCCAGATGTATAGGAGATATTGTGGAGTGTGTGGTGGCTGGGGCAGGCGAGTCTCTTCTCCTCTTGGTGGAGAGGACATAAAGGGGTTGGGCTGAAAATGCGACTGGGCCTATCATCCTCAAGGCCCACCCCCGGTGGTCTGCTTCCACCAGGTAGATCCCAGAGGTCCCACAACCTCCCAAAACATTGCCACCAGCTAGGGACAAAGGGTCCAAATACATGAGTGGATACTGGGTATTTCACATTCAAACTGTAACAGATACAAAAAAAACTAAAAATGAAATACAAAGGTCAGCATCGTTTACACAATTTAAACAAAATCAACATCTAATTACTCAGCTTCCAGCTTAAGAAACAGAGTATTGCTTTCTAAGAAAGTGTCCCGCTACTCTCACGCCTCAGAGGGACCCTATCTGTTATTGGTTCATCCGTTTCCTTGTCTTACCTAGTGCTTTTATCATATCCAGATGTAGCACTAAATAATATAATTAGCTCTGCCTTGAATTTTTTTCTATGCGAATGACATTCCATCTCATGTATTTTCTCAGGTTTTTTTTTTAATTTTATTTATTTATTTATTTGAGAGTGACAGACAGAGAGAGACAGAGGCAGATAGAGAGAGAATGGGCGCGCCAGGGCCTCCAGCCACTGCAAACGAAATCCAGACGCGTGCGCCCCCTTGTGCATCTGGCTAACGTGGGTCCTGGGGAATTGAGCCTCGAACCGGGGTCCCTAGGCTTCACAGGCAAGCGCTTAACCGCTAAGCCATCTCTCCAGCCCTCAGGTTTTTTTTGTTGTTGTTGTTGTTCACTGTTTATGAGGCTTAGCTATGTCGATAGACACTTCTGTCACTCACTCTTTTGCACCAGGGTATAGTGTCTAATTTTCTGAAAAGATGATGAGTTATCATTTTTTTGGATATATTTTGTCATATGAGTGTCATCAATACTTTTCTATGATGACCACTGTGACTGCAAGCCACAAACACACACACACACACACACACACACACACAAGACTGTTCTAGAATACAGGTTCTCATAATGTGGTCTTTGAACCATGTATATCTAGAAATGCAAATACTTAGCCTGAACAGAGACATTCTGAATCAGAAACTCTCAGACTGGGGCCTAGCAATCTGTGTTTTAACCAGCCTTCCAGAAGATTCTAAGAGATGCTCAAATCTGACAGTGGAAGGTCATTATGATGATGGGCTTGTCAATTCTTCCATGTTATTCTCTGTGTGCATTTTAGCTGCTCTGAGCTGTATTAGTTTGTTTGAATTAAAGATGCTACAGCTTCTTGGTGAACTGAAGCTTTTATCACAAGGATTCATTTTATTTCTGGTAAAACATTAAGAGTTTTTGACAATTGTCTTGTCATTTACTCACTGTGTAGTTTTTTACCTTTTGACTTTTTTTTAAAGGCATATTTTATTTATTTGAGAGAGAGTCAGAGAGAGAGAGAGAGAGAGAAATAATGGACACATCAGGGCCTCCAGCCACTGCAAATGAACTCTAGACACATTGTGCATTTGGCGTATGTGGATCTTGGGGAATCGAACCTGGGTCCGTTGGCTCTGTAAGCAAGCACCTTAACCACTAAGCAATCTCTCCAGACCTCTTTTGACTTTTACTCTTTCCCTATACTTAAGTTTGGGTTAAATGTGGCTCTTGAAAAATAATATACTACTTTTTTAAACACCCAATCAATCTGGCTTGTCATTAAAGAACTTAGTCTTTGTTAATATATTCAAATTTGTTTCTACTTTTCACATTCCATTGGCTCTGACTTTTATATTTTGTTAACTTTTTCTTATTTTTTTGTTTCTTTCAGTTGGCATTTAATTTTTTCCTCTATTTTTCTCCTCTTCTTGTCCCATGCTTTTAGTATTTATCCTAGAAATTTTAACATGTGCATTTAATTTTACAAAGTCTAAATTTAATTGACATTTGTAATCTGAAGAGTGGAAAAAGCTTATGATGTTTTAATGTTAAGTGACACTCCTGGCATATTCTTTTAATCAAGAATTTCATGTTGAATTTGTTTCCAATCCCATAAATAGTACTTTGTTATTTTATCCATTGTTCATGTTTCAATGTCATATATATATATATATATATATATATATATATATATATATATATATATATTTACTTTATTTACTTACTATTTTTCCTTGAAAAGTCAGGTTTCTAGAGTATATTTCCTTTGCCAGAAAATGTACCATGTAGTTCTTTTAGTGAAGGTTTGATGGTATAAAATTCCCTGTGGGGCTGGAGAGATTGCTTAGCAGCTAAAGTGCTTGCCTGCGAAGCCTAAGGACCCAGGTTTGATTCCCCAATACCGACATAAACCAGATTCACAATGTGGTGCATGCATCTAGAGTTCATTTGCAATGGCTACAGGCTCTGACACACCCATTCTCTCTATCTGCCTCTCTCTCTCTCCCCTTCTCAAATAAATAAAATATAAAATCTTTTTTAAAATCCCTTGTGTTTTGTATGAAAAGTTCTTGATTTTCTTCTATTTTAAGTGCTATTTTGTGGGTAAACAAGCCTATGGTGACAGGTTTTTATTAAATATTTTATGTTTATTTATGTATTTGAGAGAGAAAGAAAGAAGTAGATATAGAGAGATGGAATGTGTATGCTAGGGTCTCTAGCCACTGCAAACTCCAGAGGCATGCACCACCTTGTACGGCTGGCTTACGAGGGTACTGGGGAACTGAACTTGGGTCCTGTGGCTTTTCAGGCAAATGCCTTAGCCACTAAGCCATTCCTGTAGCCCATCCTTATCTCTTATTTGCATTTCACTACAATAATTTATATTACCTTTTACTACAAGCTATCTTCTCTCTTTGATAACACTATTAAGTTGTAGCTATAAAATGAAAAGAAAAAAAAAACTGACGAAAACCTAAAGGCTGGTTGGTTATACATTGGATTATCTTTATGATTTTTATTTTTATTTTATTTTTTGGTTTTTCGAGGTAAGGTTTCACACTAGTCCAGGCTGACCTGGAATTCACTCTGTAGTCTCAGGGTGGCCTCGAACTCACGGCGATCCTCCTACCACTGCCTCCCGAGTGCTGGGATTAAAGGCGTGAGCCACCACACCCGGCTTGGATTGTTTTTAAATGGAACTTTGCTAGCATCTGAGGGCACCTAGTCCAGGGTATTTTACGTTCCAAGTAAAGGTTCGGGGAATTGCCCGAGGCAACATTAGCAGAATGAATTGATTTGTTTGAGTACTTATGCAGGCTCAAAGCCTGAGCAAGGAAAAATATGAAAGTTCCAACTTGACATGAAATATTTGCATGCCAGGTAAGATTTAAAGACTGACGCATTCCGGCCTGGGTGTGCGTGCCAGTGCAAGTGGGTAGTAGGATGGAGTAGTGAGGGTTCCAAAATGTGCCAAGTAAAATCCCAGTGCGGGGCAGGCTGCGTGTGCCTGCTTTCCGGGTGTACAGCTGAACAGAAGACAGATGTGCAGGCTGGAGAGATGGTTCAGTGGTCAAAGGTGCTTGCTTGCTTGCAACGTCTGGCAGCCTGAGTTTAGTTTCCCAGCACCCACATAAAAGCAGAATGCACAAAGTGGTGCATGTGTCTGGAGAATTTCTGCCATGGCTGGAGGCCAAACCACACACGGTTTTTCACTCTGTCTCTGTCTCTCTCACTCTTGCTCTCACTTTCTCCTTGCAAATAAATAAATAAGTAAAATTTTTTAAAAAAAACAGAAGAAGGGCTGGAGAGATGGATTAGCAGTTAAGGCACTTGCCTGTGAAGCCTAAGGACCCAGGTTCAATTCCTCAGGATGCACATAGGCCAGATGCACATGGTGGCACATGTGTCTGGAGTTCATTTGCAGTGGCTAGAGGCCACTGTGCCCATTCTCTCTCTCTCTCTCAGTCCTTGCAAATAAATCACTAAAACGTTGTTTGTTTGTTTGTTTTTTAAAGGAAAGAGACACACCTTGCCTTTGCTCAAAACCTATGGCCGGACACTTAGGAAGCTGAAAATATTGATCACCCTTGGCGAAGGGGACTGGATAGTAAGACGCCGAATTGAAAGAGCATCGTTTTTGGACTTTGTGAGTTCGGTGCCATGGCAACGTATTACCAGTTCACCTGAACAGAAATGAGACGTGCATGGATAGATATAAGGGTAGAGGAAAAGGCAGCGGGTGGAGGCATGACTGGGTGAAGCTCCGGCCAGGGTGGGCCACGCCCTGGCTCCTTGTCTGGCCTTCTGTGTCTTCATTTCCTCCTCTGTGAAATAGGAATGACAGCACTTCCTTACGTGAGCGAAGCCATCCGGACAGAGCGAGGTAATCGGAATAAGCCTAGAACACACCGAGAACTCAAACCTGGCGGCCGTCCCGTGTTTTCTTTAGAAACCTTGTGATCTGGGAAGCTTTGGGTTCCGCTGTTTGTGCATGTTTTCTCTTAGAGAGAGAGAGAGAGAGAGAGAGAATGGATGCCCCAGGGCCTCTAGGTGCTGCAAATGAACTTCAGATCCAGGTGCCACTCTGTGCATCTGGCTTTATGCAGGTACTGGGGAATTGAACCTGGGTCCTCTGACTTTGCAGGCAAGTGCCTTCACCGCTGAACCATCTCTCCAGCCCTGCATCTGCATTTTAAGCCACATTTTTCTCTTTGTCTTGTGGGAGGTTGATGGAAGATTTTGAATTATTTATTTTATTTTTATTTATTTATTTATTTGAGAGAGAGAGACAGAGAAACAGAGAGAGGGAGAATGGGCGCACCAGGGTCTCCAGCTCCTGCCAAACGAACTCCAGACACGTGTGCCACCTTGTGCATCTGGCTAACGTGGATCCTGGGGAATTGAACCTGGGTCCTTTGACTTTGCAGGCAAATGCCTTAACCACTAAGCCATCTCTCCAGCCATAGGATTTTAAGAGCCTCTCGCTCTCAAGTTCCAGGTCTGTAAAGTGTGAAAAACAATCATTTCGCTGATGACATTTGTTGATGGCAGGTAACTGTTCTTAATTATTGAAGAATGCTCATGGTATTTTTAAGATCAAATGAGTCTACGTATTATTCACACATACTAAAATATCTGTGGGTAAAAATATCTTAGATTTTCTTCAAAATAATAACAGGGAAGCATCAGTGTGGGAGTTCATTAAAGAAGAGGTGACGATGAGCTAAGGATTGTTGTAACTGAACTTTTACGAAGGGTGTAAGAGGCTCATGGTACGATTATCCTCTATTGTACGTTCTTGCATTTTTCCCTGATGAGAAGTTTTGGCAAGGAGACTATGGTCAAGGAAGAATAAAACATCTTCCCGTAGCAGGTATGCAGTAGTGATGTGACCCCAGGCCCTGGGTGGAATTGCTGCTGTGGGCGTGGCTGCACCATTATCTTTTCTTTTCACTGGCCTCAGATAAACGGTCAGAAAGAAAAGCTGGTAGGTACGGGAGAGGATTAACTGATGCGTGCGATAAAAAAAAAAACAAACATCTATTTATTTATTTGAGAGAGAGAGAGAGAGAGAGCTCACCAGGGCCTTCAGCCACTGCAAATGAACTCCAGATGCATGCGCCCCCTTGTGCACCTGGCTTCCGTGGGTCCTTTGGCTTTACAGGCAAATGTCTTAACCAGTAAGTCATTCCTCCAGTGCCCACTTTCTTTCTTTCTTTCTTTCTTAAACTTCTGAACAACATGGCAAGTTTCTCAGACTGGGGAAGACACTAACCTCCCTTCCCCCCATAGATTACAGAAGGCCGCCACGCTCTTGACATCTAACATTCATGACATTCAGCCAGAAACCAAACGTACGAAATAACACTAGACCTTTCTCTCCACTGTCGGATGTCAGCAGCCATTTTGCCTTCACTCTGAGCTTCAATTACAGAATAGCAACCGTGGCAGGTGCTTTCTTCTGTCTCTGCAAATATATCTTTGCAATCAAATATCCTATCTTCAGCACTTAACCTTGAGGACCCGAAAATGAATTTCAATGATTGGTGTATGGCCATTATACTGAAGGAATGCAGACTTGGAACTACCGCTTGGAAAGTTTTCTCCCTAACATATTTTTTTTCCCCTGCCCACCTCTGTCTCCATGGAGATGGGGTCAGAGGCCACAGGGAGCTCATGGAGAGACAGCCACTGAGGATCTCTAAGTCTCACTTAGAGATTTTAGCTGAAAGCTACAAACTCCTTTACAAAAACCAACTGATTCTTCTGGCCTCAGTGTCTCTGGTTGTTTATACGAACAATTGGTGGCTTTTCTTTCTTTCTTTCTTGGGGTGTTAGTGGAAGAAGAAGAGATGCTACTGAGTAAAAATCACTTCTGCGTTTACACTTGACTCTCTTCTGTGCAATAAACCAAATATAGAAAAAGATTCCTTAACAAGTTAGCTTAGGGCTGGGGAGATGGCTTAGTGGTTAAGGCCCTTGCCTGCAAAGCCAAAGGACCCACGTAAGCCAGATGCACAAGGTGGCACATGCGTCTGGAGTTCATTTGCAGCAGCTGGAGGCCCTGGCATGCCCATTCTCTCTCTCTCTCTCTCTCTCTCATTCTCTCTCAAATATTTATTTAAATAAAAATTACAGAACTTAGCTTTGATTTAACTTTTTAAATGAATAATTAAGCAGTTATGACTAGTTTCATCTCTGTCCTTTCAAACTTATAACAATACCCAATATTTGGATACACACACAGAGAGAGAGAGAGATACATATTTTTAATGCATACTATCACTTATAAATGACTTCAGAACAATGTCACTATAGGGGCTAGAGAGATGACTTAGTGGTTAAGG